>JAJHPC010000017.1:6091651-6690594 GCA_024447665.1 Juncus inflexus
AATAACTATTTGAAAATTTGAGTAGCATTCCTTTGGTGCCGTTATCAACTCCTTTTTGTTGGAGACGTATGTTCCATATAAATGACTTCTCAAATAGGCTTGCATGATGTTTTCATTGAAAATGAAAAAAAATAATTCAAGTACTTCCAACAGTGGTTGAACTGAAGTAGTCCACGTGGAGTAATTCTTGTTTATTATGAGTTCCAATTTACTCACTATACTGCTGAGTGAATTTAAATGAAAGAAATAAAACAAGAGATTAGAGTATCGTTTATTTATAATCAGTATCGAATCACAATAACATAACATAAGAGGACATTCAAGTTTCAGCGAAGTGACTCGCTGAGCATTTTGATGAATACGCTATAAAATTCAAGGAAAATAAGTAGAATCGAACGATGGAGTTGTCTTAGTAATCAATTATGACGGTTGGATCGCAACACCCCTCTATCAGGCAACAACAACATAAAGCAGCCAGACTGTAAAAACCAGTGAATGAACACTAAATGTAACCTTTAAATTCTTGTTGCCTTCAAAAAATATATAATACATTTTGAAGATTTTGTCATAAAATCATATGCTCATGATTAGTCAAAATAATGAACTTACCATCCAGCCAAGAAGCCTTTATTTTTCTTTTGCTGTGGAGGAGCAGCATACTGAGGTGGTGGCATCACTGGAGGCCCTTGGTAATATCCTGCAAATACAAAATGAAAAAAAAAAAAAAAAAAATAAATATATATATATATATATATATATATATATATATATATATATATATAATTGATTATATGTGTCAATTATAAAAATGAAAGTATGACAAGAACACTCAGTAAAAAAGAGCAAATTATAAAACCACACCTAGTATTATTTTACTGAGATATAAATGAAGAAGGAATTACCTTGAGCTGAATATGGAGGTGGAGGTGGGTATTGCTGGGGTGGATATCCTTGCTGCATTTTCACTGAATAAAAATGTCTGAAATTATTAGCAAATTAATTCACTGAAAAATAAAATTCGAGAAGAAGAGAAATAAAGTAAGCATCACAACAATCTGTCGATTTATCTGTTGAGTTTCTCAAAAACGAAAGATTTGTAGGAGTTGTGGAGTTAAGCTTTCTATCTTTAGTACTTAAGAAGTTAAGAAAACAAGTGACAATACTTTGCTTCAAATGTATTCACTTATTTTATTATTGTTACGCACATATATTTACAGTGACAATTATTTGCAGGCCAGGGCCCAATCGTTTACCGGATTCGGATCCCATTAATCTTATTGGATACGGACAAGACTAACTGAATCCGACCCGTTGATATGCCTTCAAAAACTCATCCAAGATTGGTGGCGGCGGATTATTCTGCTCCCATTCTACTCTTTGCATTTGGAAAAAAAATGAAATTCTCACTATTTTTGTTACAATAACCTCTCAATCTGGCATTGTTTTATTTGAATCTTTTTTGGGTTTTGAGATTTTCAATTCAATCTGGCGATGATGATGAAAAAGGCCGGTCTTACGGCTCCCCGAATTTTTATTTGGGTTTTGTAGTAGCATGACGATTTTTACGGTGTAAAGGTTTTCTGAGCCAGATCTCCTCTTATTTTCACAAGTCACAACATAAATTTTTTTTTTTCAAAACAAACGGATAGAGTATTAATGAAATCGTATTTTATCCAATTTTTACTTCATTCTTAAAATAAGATGCATTTAAATTCTCTTCACACAGCTTTTGAAAGCTATAGCTCTCATTCCCACCTCTTGTGCACTTTCCAATCCAATCGGAAGAGAAAGAGAAGCAAATTCAAATGCAAAACCCACAATGGAATTGGAGATATTTCCACAAACAACTCAATTTTGTTCAAATTAACCAAGGAAAAATACGACCCAATTACCAATTCCATCTCGTTTTATCGAGATTTGCTTCAAAGGGGCATTTCACCAAACACCTTCACTTTCCCTTGCCTTCTCAAACTTCTTGCCAATTCTCGTGCATTAAACGCTGGAAAGATGATTCATGCGCAGATAATTAAGTTCGGTTTTGAATTAGATCCTTATATCAGAAACAATCTTATCAGGTTTTACTCCTTGTGTGGTCAAATTGGTATTGCACACAAACTGTTCGATCTATTTCCCCAAAGAGATGTGATTTCTTGGACTATACTAATATCTGGTTATTCCAAAGTTGGGTTGTTTAGAGAATCGGTTAGTTTATTCATTCAAATGATAGATTTGAATTTGCAAATAGATGCAGTGACTATTGTAACCACACTTTCAGCTTGTTCCAAACTAGGTGATTTAAAACTAGCCAAAGAATTGCACAAGTATATTAAAAATAATAATTTTAACATGGATATATATGCTTATAATGCATTAGTGGACATGTATGCAAATTGCGGAGATATAACTTGTGCATATGACCAATTCAATAAAATGCCTTTCAAAAATCTCGTTTCGTACAACACAATTATATCTGGATTTGTTCATGCTGGCCAGTACGCAAGTGCATTATCAATATTTCAGAAAATGCAAAATAAACAAATTAAACCAGATAGTAAAACTCTTGTATCGGTACTTAATGCATGCACGAATCTTGGAGCACTTGATTTAGGAAGATGGGCCCATGTCTACATGATTAGATTAGGGTTTAAGCCAGATGGGTTTTTAGGAAATGCTTTGGTTGATTTGTACTCAAAATGTGGCGTAATAAACCATGCACTAGAAGTGTTTGATGAAATGATTCATAGAGATGTTTTTACATATACTAGCTTGATATTAGGTTTAGCCATGCATGGAAAAGGAAATCAGGCTTTGAATCTTTTCAACGAAATGTTAAGTGTTGGGATAAAACCAAGTGAGGTTACTTTCATCGGTGTATTAAATGCATGTAGTCATGCCGGTTTAGTGAAAGAAGGCCTTTCTTATTTTGATAATATGTTGAGTAAATATGGTGTAAAGCCTAAACTTGAACATTATGGATGTGTTGTAGATATGCTTGGTCGAGCCGGGTATTTAAATGAAGCTGAAAAGTTTATTAATGAAATGCCGATTGAGCCTGATTTGTTTATTTGGGGCTCTTTACTTGCGGCTTGTAAAACACATGGAAATGTAGAAATGGGCGAAAGAGTGATGAGAGTTCATTTAGGAGTTACAAACAAAGAAGATGGTGATTATGTGCTCATGTCAAATTTGTATGCATCTTTTAACCAATATTATGATTCGATACAAGTGAGAAAGGAAATGAGAAGAAATAAGGTGAAGAAAGTTCCTGGACGGAGTTGGATCGAAATAGATGGTGTTATTCATGAGTTTGGAGCTATAAATAAGCCAGAATTTTGAAATCTCATGTGTTAACTACTTTTTCCTTCTTTTGTAATGAAATTATTGTATTTTGTAAAGATAAAATGTTGTAAACATTAGATTTATTTCCAAATTAAAACAATATCTTGCAAATATTCGATTTATTTCCACATTAAAACAAAACGAAGGGCGTTAAAGTTCCATGCTAAATCAAACGAATCACATTAAATTTCAGTTGAGACTCAAAATTCAATCCAAATTGATACCATGCAAGATAACTAGGTTTTTATTTAATTACATCCATAGATCAGTAAATACTAAAACTACTGTAGGTATATCAAAAGAAATACAGAAACCAAATATTGTGATATAACAATAGAAATATAGAAACAAAATATTATTCCACATTTCTTCTACTCTTGCGTTTCCTGATCCATAGGTTCATCAATCTGGACCTCTTCCATCTCCTCTTCCCTCACAAAAATCGTCTGATCCAAAACCGACGGTCCATTTCCAGTCGGATGATGTGACACCACAGGATTTGAACAATTTACATTTGAATTTCCGTTTGAATCTCCTTCGGTTTCCTCTGCAGGAACGAAAACCCCGGTTTCAGGATCCGGGACCCAGAAATTCTCGGTTTGCTCTATCACTTCTTCTGGCAAAACGGGTGTGACTGTTTGCTTGATCGTATCGTGTTCTTCTATGTTTTTGCTGTTTAGTGCTTCGTTAGCTTGTTTCATATCGGCTTTGGTTATGTCATGGTTGTCATGATTGTGTGAACATTCGTGAGCTTCTCTCCTGTGGATAATTGGGATTTTCTGTCAATGAACTAGACTTGGGATTGGGAAGGATTCACACAAGATTGCAAGCTCGATTCAATAAATTCATTTGATAAGGGCATCAACATATTTTTAGGACGAATCAATTAAAATGAGAAAAATATAATTGATTATGGAAAAGTGATAACGAAATATGATCTACACTACAATCCATGACAAGTTTGAAAAGAAATGACAGACTAAAAGTGGAAGAGGTGGGTGACCTGAGGCAGAAGAGGGATGGCTGGACACGTCCATTCTGCAATTGCGAGCCGAGTATCTTGGAAAAACTACCGCTCTTAAACCGGATTGATGCAACAGCCATGGCGATCGAAAAGAAAGAATACCTCTTCTTTCTTCTTCAGTTTTCTCTTTCGCTAGTTGAGAGTGAGAACTGATAAGTGAACAAGAAGGAAAGGAAAAGAAAGATGACAGAATTTAATAAGAGAAGTTGAGAGAACGAGAAACCTCCTTGAATATAGAAGTTGCTTTAGCCCACCGCTGTTTGGCAACGTGTCAACACTACACAGACCACCTTTGAGACCTGGCCCTACTTTATTTACAGCTCTCACTATATTCTACGGATCAAATCAAGAAAACATATTCTACCCTACCGACCTGGGTAACTTATTCTGTTTTCATTGCATATTTTATTGGACATGTAACTTTTCTGGACATGGAAAGGACGATTAATATTAATAATCTTAACAAAATTAAGGTCATTGTCAAACTCGATCAAAAGATTGATGTTACATCCATCGTGACACGATCTCATGTAGTACACCATACATGAAACACCA
This sequence comes from Juncus inflexus, assembly GCA_024447665.1. Lineage (NCBI taxonomy): Eukaryota > Viridiplantae > Streptophyta > Magnoliopsida > Poales > Juncaceae > Juncus > Juncus inflexus. Next base: position 6,096,570 of record JAJHPC010000017.1, read on the forward strand.
CAGTACATGAATCACATTTGAATAGCCCAATCTGCTCAGTTCATGAAAATAGTTGCTCTTAATGTAACTTATATTATGTTATATCTTAAATACAGTTCATGAAAACAATTGCTCTTTATCTCTTATGTATGAGATCATACATTATTTTATTATAATTTTTATAATTATTATAACTATTCTATAATTTTGGACATATTATCTCATGGTGACACGTTTCCCTTACTTGACAAAATAATACAATCTGTCTCCCTTGTCTTTAAAAATATTTTCATATGTATCGCCATAATAATTAAAAATATAATGTATACCTCTATAATTTTTCCACAAAATCTTTTTGCTCCTATAAAAACTCTAAATAACATATTTCATTTGTACCATACGTAATCAAAAAATATCATGTATGCCACATTACAAAATGTGATTTTTTTCTCTTTTACATAGTAATAACTACCTAAAATATCGGGTGTGTCCTTATAAAGTGGAAAGTTATTTCACCTACATAATATTAGCAATTCATATTTCGTTCATGAAACATCATGCATGGGCATGACCCTAAAGCATAAAAAACATAATGTAACAATAACGACATCTTGAGCTTACTAAGCAAATTTCATGTGTAGCTTACAAAAATCAAACAGGCCCCTACAAAATCTAAAAATGTCATGTATTTCATATTATACCATACAAAAATGAAAAATATCATCTATTCTCCCCATAAAAATGAAAATACATAAAGACAAATTTATCTTCGCTTTGAAAAATAAAAATATTAAATTAATGCCACCAAAATTACAATATTTTCTAAAATTAAACATATGGTTTTTGGTTTTAAAAATAGAAAAATATTTATTTAATATTTCAAAGTGGAGTGAGGATGGATGCGCTCTATTCATAAAATGTTTGGACGAGAATAGGAGATGCTGTTTTCTTCTTGTACTTGTTATGCACATTTCAGGCTTAGTATAATAATAAGTGATTTTTATACTTCCAACTGGTGTATTTGCTTCATGCCTCGAACTGCAAGAAATGGAGAAAAAAATTCCTGAAGGAAACTACATAATCTAAAACTTGCATAAAACTTTGAGAAACAACAATCTCACAAAAAACAGGTTCAAAACATTATATCATTATTACAACTCTGAAGAGCATCCAACAAAAAGAAAGTATTCCAACTCCCAAGTAGAGTCCCCCTCTACACATTATCAATTCAAAACAAAAAAAACACAAATTATAAAAAAAAAGCTGCAAAATAATAAAAGAATCCATCATGGTACTCAAGATTCAGCCGATTTGACAATGAAGTTCTGACGGCTGATTGGGTTCATGACAACTGGCGGGCCAGCCGTGCGTGGCCAAGCCTGGAATTTCTTATCGGTTGCAGCCCACCATTCCTTGTCAGCAACTGTATGAGGTGTCGTACCTATTTCAACCCAAATTTAATTAATTAGTTCATCAATTAAATGAATAAATAAATTGAAGAATTCTGAAGAAGAAAAAGAGTAAAACCTCCAAAGATCTTCTTTTCGGCCAAGAGATGGTCACAGACGTAAGCGATGCCGAAGGATCCAATGAGAGAACCGATTATGTATTTGGCAGGCATTTTTATTACTGTATGGTAAATAATTAAAAACAATATTAATATTGGTATGACTAGATGAAATAATATCAAGATTTTGACTATGGATAACTCTTTGGAGGATAGGTTTTATAAAAAATGAAATGAATCTTGGTTTTGTATAAAGAATGAGATAGATTTTTGAAAAGAATGAATCTGGTTTTGTATAAAGAATTGTGCAGCGTAGTGTCAATATAACTGAAATCTGAAAAAAAATCAGACAATACAAGGACAAGAACCGGGTCAGGAAAATTGAAGAAAATTGATAGAGAATGAAAATGGAATTAAACGAAGTCAAAATCTCGATGATATGATGTTATTTAAAAATATCCACTCAAGATCTTGAATCCGAGTTACTAGATTTCAAGTGTCTAGTTTTGGACGTCAGATCCGTCCAGCCAAACGATTAACAGATCTGAGAATCAACGAAGAACTCAATGTCGACTAAAAACCATCAATCCAATCAACTTTCAAACAAAACACTGTAAAACACTCACAATTTACTCTTCGCGCGTGCCAATTTAGGATTTACAATCAGTACAAGAAGCAAGACAAAAAATACGAAGACAACAATCACACCATATAAATCGAATGGAGCAACAAATACAAAAGACAGCAATCAAGGTTGATAGATAAATCGGTATGAGTAAAGAAGAAAAAGAAGAAAGGAAGTATTACCTTGATCGGAGAGGAGAGAAAGCTCTAACTAGGGTTTCAGTCTGGCGAGATGAAAGACGACGAAGTGTTCTTTCTCTCTTTCTTTGTTTCTCCTGTTTATCTGGAAGTTTTGTTTACAATGTTTTGGGCTGAAATAGAGAAAGTTTGGGCCTTTTTGGTAAATCTTATGAAAACCCCTTATTTTTTCTGAATATTATTAAAACGAACCGTTACAGAATTGGAAAAAAAAAATTATTTATGTATATTTGTAACGGTTCTTTAATAAACACCGTTAATAATTTACATATTAGTAACGGTTTTTTCTAAAGAACCGTTACAGAATTGTAAAAAAAATCATTTATGTATATTTGTAACGGTTTTTCCTAAAGAATAACATGTATTAGTAACGGTTCTTTAGGAAAAACCGTTACTAATGTTTATTAGTAACGGTTTTTATTGAAGAACCGTTACAAATATGCATAAATAGATTATTTTTCAATTCTGTAACGGTTCTTTAAAAAAACCGTTACTAATTTAGTAACGGTTTTTCCTAAAAAACCGTTACAAATATGCATAAATAGATTTTTTTTTTTTTTACAATTCTGTAACGGTTCTTTAGGAAGAACCGTTACTAATATGTAAGTAGTAACGGTTTTTAGGAAAGAACCGTTACAACGTTGCTTAAATTGGACCGCGCCGACACACAAAATATGCACCTGTGAAACAGTGGCGGAACATTGTGGCGGAACAGGTGAAATATGCACCCTGTTCCGCCACTAATAGTGGTGGAACATAGTAATTCTTCAATTTTTATGCTAATTGCCCATTCATGAGCCATGTTAATCTTTAAGTGGGGGGTAAAGAAATATTTTAACATGTTCCGCCACTAGTAGTGGCGGAACAAGATTTTTAATACTAATTAACCATGTTTGGTGCGTTAAATGGACCGTTTTTGGCAGACCTGAAAATCTATCTGTTCCGCCACTACTAGTGGCGGAATAGAAGTTGTTCCGCCACTAATAGTGGCGGAAATGGTAGTTACCACATTATTTTCAAAAGAGTGGCAAGTATTGATTTATTTTGGGAAATAATGGTATAAAAAAAAAAGTCGGAATTTTTTCTGAATATTATTAAAAAGTGTTTGGGCTGAAACAAAGATATGTTTGGGCCTTTTTGGTAAATCTTATGATAGATCCCTATTTTTTCTTAATATTATGAAAAGACCATTTGCATGGTGCAGTGATTCGATCCATATTTGTCTAGAAATAATCATGTTACAACGAATCTGAAATGATAATTACTGACTGTTGGTTGTTGCTTTCCACTTTTTACATGCCAACTATCAATCAACAGCCAAGGTTAATTATTGAATTGTTTCACTGTATATTTCTACTCGCCTTTTCAACTCCCCTTCTTCTTACAATTCAAGTAAAAAAATGGATCGATCAATCAACGAATTAGAAGGAAAGAAAATGCTGTAAAAATTAATTACCCTTTTACAAATACTGGGTCTCGTTCTCGTCTCCAATGGAGATTGAAACAGTTATTCAGATCGCGCCCAATTCGACGGATCCAGGTTCTCCGGCGACGTGTTCCCTCCGCCGGCGGTCGCCTCGTCTGCTGGCATCTCAAAACGGTGTTCTGAAGCAATGTGGAAGCAAGCCGATTAGTGAGAATTCGAGGTGTATCAATGGCAGAAAGGCGAAATTGAGCTCAGAGGAGAGAGATCTGCAGATAGTGGTGAGTCAGTACAGCACGGATAATCTTAACGGAGTGTACTTTCTACCAATCGCCATGTCTCCTCCTCCTCTTCCTTTCCGTCGGTCTCCGAGATTGCTAATGAGTAATGTAGCTCAAAACGGCACTGTTATACTGCCTGTTGTTAAATTAAACGGGATGAATTCAAGAAATGTACCTCAAAATGGTACTACTGTAAAGCGGTCTTTAAATAAGTTGAATTGCGAGAAGTCAGTTTCAAATAGTAGCAAGGGAAAAAGGGTTGAATTAATCACGGAAGAGAAAAGGAAAGGGAAAGAGAGAAAATTGGCGAACGATCAGAAGAATGGGATTGGAGGTTGTTTCTTTCTTGGAGACCAAGTTCCAGATGAAGAAGCAAGACAAAAATGGCCGTACCGCTATGTTGAGACGGTATGTTAAATTGATTTATATACTAATTGTTAAATTCTGTATAAACAAAGAAAATTAGCCAGTATTGAATTTTGTGTATATACTCTGTTTCAAGCTCTAATCATTGTACATTTTTGTTGTTTTTGATTTGAAGGCAAAAAAGAGGCGTGGCCAAACAGCTTGCAGGTGACTTGAACTTTAGTACTTGTTCTTATTTTCTAAATTTTGGCCTATTTATTTGGAATTTTTATCTTAATTTTATGTGTTTTGCAGTAATAATAATGATGATGATGATGTACTGATCTTAAATGTAAAGTGTCATTACTCACAAGCCAGAATAGGAGGTTCTATTATAAAACTTGGAGATTGTGCACATATAAAGGTGGCAAAAAATTAAAAAAATTAAGTCAATTATTTCATTAATTCTTAAATAAAAAATAACATTAAATCATGCGAATTGTTTAATTTAGAGTCCAGAAGGAAAGCCAAACTATGTAGGAATGATATTAGAGTTTTTCGAAACAGAAAGGGGTGAAAATTATGTTAGAGTCCAGTGGTTTTACCGAGCTGAAGATACAGTGAGTGATTCAATAGTTTTCAATTAAATAATATCAAAATATTTTTTCTTTATTTTTGAAATATGAAATATCTCATTTTTTTGTTAGGTAATTGGGGAGCATTCATCCTTGCATGATAAAAAGAGACTCTTTATATCTGACTTGAAAAATGACAACTTGCTAGACTGTCTTGTTTCAAAAGTTCGCGTTGCTCAAATTCCTCTTGTATGTATTAATTATAATTTAACCTTTTTTTTTGTTTTCATTTTTTTGAATTTATATATATTATTTTTTTATTTCAAAACTGAAGGGTCAAGAGAAGCGGGTTTTACCATCATGCAACTATTATTATGACATGAAATACTCTCTAGAGTATTCTACCTTTTCTACTATTAATTCTTGTAAGTTAATTTTTTCTACTTCATTTGTAAATAAATATTCATCAGTATTTAATTTTCCTCATTATTTTTCTTTACATTTTTTTTCAATTTCAGATGATTCAACAGAACAAAAACAGGGAAATTTCATCATGTCTAGTTATACTGCTTCAGAAAATTGCGACAAAATAAATAGCTCAAATAATATAAACAAAAATAAAAACTCAGAAAATGAAGTTTATTTATTGGATTTATATTGCGGATGTGGCGGCATGTCTACTGGTCTTTGCTATGGAGCTCAAATTGGCGGCCTGAATCTTGTCACTGTAATTAATTTATTATATTCTTTAAAAAATATATTAAAAAATATTAATTTGAGTGATTTTTATAAAATTGGTACAGAAATGGGCGGTTGATTTTGACGCGATTGCATGCAAGAGTTTGAAACAAAATCATCCGAATGTTGAGGTTTATTAAATATTTCTAATTGAGGTCTTCTAATTTATTTATAATTAAAAAAGAAAGAAAAAAGGGAATTTGATGAAATTTAAAATTGATTAGGTCAGGAACGGATCGGCAGAGGATTTCTTGGAGTTAATTAAGGCTTGGGAAAAACTGTGTAAAAGATACATAAATAATGGCAATGAAAAGAGAATTAATAAAAGGAAAACTCATTTGACATCTAAAAAGAAAAATCATAAAAAGAAAAATAATTCTTCATCTGAAAAGGAAGAAGAAGAATATGAAGTGTGGAAAATTGTCAATATTTGTTACGGCGAACCTAATAAAGATGATAAACGCGGTTTACATTTTAAGGTAATTAAAATCTACATTATCTTTTTTATTTGTTATTATTATTTTTTATATTTTTTCCTTTTTAATTTTTTTTATTGTATGAAGGTACGATGGAAAGGTTATACGGAAAATGACGACACATGGGAGTGCATTGAGAACTTAAGGTCTAAACTCTACAATACCAACACAAATTGCACATTTTTCCAATTTGTTTTAATTTCACCACATTTTTTCTTTTTCTACTTTCAGCAACTGTCATGAAGCAATACGAGAATATATAACAGAAGGTTATAACTCAAAAATCCTACCTCTTCCTGTAAGTTACCTTCTCAAGCTACATTTCCCAACATTTTATTACCGTCTTACTTTTTTAAATAAGTATTTTTTCCTGAGAAAATTTGGAGAGGGCTTGAAAGCCCTCTTCCAAATGTTACACTTTTTCACATATTTTCTCAATACTTACAAGCTTTTCGTATTTACATCTCCAACAAAAAGTAAAAATTCTATTGTATCAAAAGAAAAAAGTAAACTATCAGCTATATAATGAAACAAATATTTTCTTGGGCTGGCTAAACGAGAAATAAAAACGTCCCACAAAACCCCAACTAATTACAAGACAGACCGTTTAACTATCAACTTTTCTTAACAATTTAACTAACTATTATTTTTAGGGCCAAGTGGGTGTAATATGTGGGGGCCCGCCCTGCCAAGGCATGAGCGGGTACAACCGGCACAGAAACTTCGATGCGCCACTAGAAGACGAAAAGAACAAACAAGTCATCATCTTTATTTTTTTCGACTCCTCAATTGAGCATCATTTGTAAGAAATTGCTAAACTGATGCATATGGGATTATTTTTAGGTCATCGTCTTCATGGACATCGTCGAGTTCCTAAGTCCCAAATATATATTAATGGAGAACGTGACGGATATTTTAAAATTTGCTAAGGGAACAATAGGGAAGTACGCGGTGGGGAGGTTGGTGGGGATGAGGTATCAGAGTAGGTTGGGGATCATGGCTGCGGGATCCTACGGGTTGCCGCAGTTCAGACTGCGGGTTTTCCTTTGGGGATGTTTGATGAATCAGGTATAGTTTTTGCCTTTTCAATGATGTTATTTTTGTTGGTATATGTACTTGTTTTGTTTTTCTTTTATGTACTTGTTTTGTTTTTTTTATTTTAATAAAAAGTTTTTAATAATGTTATATATTTTATTATTCTTTTCTGTAGAAATTACCAAAGTTTCCACTGCCTACGCATGAGACTGTTTTGAGGTACGGATCACCTGCGGCATTTGAGGTATAGGAAATTGACTGGTAATTTTATTATTGTGCAAAATTTGAATGGGAAAAATAAGTTTGGAATTGTAAATTCTTTTTGTTTTGAAATTGTGTAGCGTAACTTGGTTGGTTACGATGAAAATACGCCACGTCAGCTTGAAAAAGCCCTAGTTCTTGAAGATATTCTCTCTGATCTCCCACCTGTAATTACAAATTAACAAATTTCATTTTATCTATCATTATATAAATCCTTCGTAATAATAATAATTTTTAGGGTTTATATATGAACAAAAAAATTGAACTTTTAATGAAACTAATTTTATATTTTTAGGTGGATAACAAGGAAACATGCGATGAAATGCCGTATTTAAAAGACCCTCAAACTGAGTTCCAAAAATATATTCGCACTCCAAGTTTTGGTATATATATAAATATTCCTCATTATTATTTTATATATTTTCTACTTTAGTTGAATACAGTTTTCATTAAATTTCTGCTACTTTTTATTTACTTTCAGAAATGCTAGATGCAAAAAATACTGAACCTAAAGTATATGACCATCAGTCTTTCCCATTAAATGATGATGATTATTTACGTGTTTGCCAAATTCCAAAAAGAAAGGTTCCATTCAAATCTTAAAATATAAGAAAATAAAAATATATATACATATCATATTTATTTAAACGAAATTGTATTGTGTTTATTGTTTTTTATTTTATTTTAGGGAGCTAATTTTAGAGATCTGCCGGGTGTAATAGTGGGCCCTGATAATGTGGCGAAATTAGATCCAAAAATGGAACAAATATTTCTACCATCTGGCCGGCCTTTGGTAAGTTACATAATATTATTTTTGCAACTTATATATATATATATATATATATAAATTTATTTTTGGTGTAATATTACTGATAATTTATTTTTTATCCTAGATACCTAACTATGCATTGAACTTTGATGACGGCAAGTCATTGAGGTGAGATTACTGTTTTTTTTTTTTTAATGCAAGCTTGAGCACTGTTTAGTTTTTTTTATATAATATTTTATTTTTCCATTATGTTTTTTTTACCATGACCAAAAAATAAAATATTTTGTTAATTGATTAAATTATTATTTTTTTTTGGTTCAGACCGTTTGCACGATTATGGTGGGACGAAGTGGTGGCGACCGTGGTGACCGTGCCCGATTCTCATTCAATGGTACAAAACAAAAACATAATATTTATTAAAATTCAATTTTTATTATTATTTAATAATAATAATAATAATTTAAAAAAATTGTGAAGGCTGTATTACATCCAGAGCAAGATAGAACACTGACTGTACGTGAGTGCGCAAGATTGCAAGGCTTTCCTGATTTCTACCGTTTTAGCGGTTCTGTTAAAGACAGGTACAATTTTTATTTAAACATAATTACAATTACAAACTCCATTTGATGATATATAATAATATATAATTGTTGAGTGGCAAAATGGTAAATAAATGCAGGTATAGGCAGATAGGAAATGCAGTGGCGATACCAGTGGGAAAAGCCTTAGGCTTCACACTAGCCATGGCTTGGCAAAACAAAACTAGAGATGATGATCAGCCTCTCATGACTCTTCCTCTCCATTTCTCTTTCTCTCCAGTCCATCCAGTAATTAAGGAGTTGAATGATTCTCATTTTTCCACCAATTCATTACCATAATAATAATAATTATTATTTTAGAGACCGCAGATGAGGATAAATAATTGTAGGATCTTTAGTTGAGGGAAATAATTGATAATTCTTTTTAGAGAGATATTTATCCATTTTTTTAATCATGCTAATGTGATTCAAGGAGATTTGTTGTTGTAATTGTTTAATTGGTAATTATGAGGGATAGAGGCATAGATAAACATAATGTTGTATGTAGTATTTATGTTTAGGCTTGTTGTAACTCTTTGGTTTATTCTTGTATGCGTGACTCGATAATAATAATATTGAGATAATGAACATTTTTAAGATTGATTTAGTAATAATCATTTTTGTTATCAATCTTTGTGGCTATCATCTTATTCTTTTTGTACCTCATTTTCGTTTGACTAGAAAAATACATGAAATCAGTACTTGTTTTCTTAGTAGAAGAAACAGAAAAAAGAGAATAATAGATGAGTAGAATCAATGGAAATATCCTAATTGGGCCAAGACTATATTGGGCCCTAGTAAAACTAGGCCCGTATTGCAAAAAAAAAAAGTAAAAGAGAGTAAAGCAATGTAAAATTCGTCTTTTTTCTCTCGTGAGTTTTACTCAATTTGCTACCAATAACATGATTTGAAAAACAATTTTATACTAGTTTTGCTTCTTTTAAATTCATTTTTTCATCTACAATGGGATTAGGAACGGCGATTGTGATCATGGGAGTAAGCGGATGTGGCAAATCGTAATCTATCCATCTTAATTAATCCCATTTCAATTCAATTTCTCTAAACTCATTCTCATTATTTCTCTTTCTGAATTCTATTTTAATCAGAACTGTAGCTGAATCACTCGCCAAAGCTCTATCATGTAACTTCATTGAAGCTGATGATTATCACTCTCCTTCAAATAAAGGTCTTCATAATTCCATCTTTATATCAAAATTACAATCAATTGAAAATTTGAAACACTAATGGTAAATAAAAAATCTTCATGTGATTCAGAAAAGATGAAAAAAGGGGTCCCACTGTCAGACTCAGACCGATTCCCATGGCTCGAATCGATTCGTGATTCAATAACACAAAATCTCAACAATGGTGAAAATGTCACAATTAGCTGCTCAGCTCTTCAAAAGAAATACAGAGAGATTCTCAGATCAGCTGACTGTAACTACAAACCAGGCGAGTGCAAACTCTGTAGAGTGAAATTCGTTTGTTTGGAGGCTCCAGTTGAGGTGGTAATGGAGAGGATGAAGAGAAGATCACTGGACGGGAACCATTTCATGCCTGTTTCATTGTTGCAGTCCCAATTTGATTTGTTACAGATTGATGATGATGAAGGAATAGTTAAGGTCGATGCAACAATGAAGCCTCAATCCATTGTCGAATTTATAATTGATTTGTACAATGAAAATTGGAAGTAATTGCATATTGCAATTGCTGAAAGAAATTAAAAATTCTGACAATAAATACATTGAATAAATTAGCCAATTACTGTATTACGACATTCTTTGTTTTTCTTTTCCTTTTTTTGCATTCAAGTCAAAATCAAGTACTTGCAAATTGCAATTGTTGAATAAATCGAAAAATCTTGACGATAAATACATTAAATAACAAATAGTGATAAATCAGCTAATTGCAAAATCTCCAACCCTCCTTCCACTTTCTCATATCTTGTTAAGATCAAGTATCGTCCAATAATTCAAATACGAAACCTTACACTAACTAATATAAGTTAACAACTATACCAACATCACATAACCTTACATTACATCCTTCCATAAACTCAACTCACCCACCCAACACACACAACACACACTTAACAAGTCAAATCAAATCAAGGGAATTGCTGCCTATTATACGTATCCTCATGCACAAACACAGGCTGAGTGCTCTGAGGCGGGACAACAACAGGCTGACCCACCATCACAACCCCATCCTGGCCTCCCATTGGCCGCAGGGATTTCGATGAAGATAAGGCCACGTAATACACAATTCCGAGCGCCACGCTGGCGAGCGACAGCACAGCCCCGCCTGAAAAAACGCCGGGTTTTACCACGTAACAATATCCGCCAAAGTACATGCTCTCTTGCCCTCTCTGATCGTTTAGTGCCGCTCCGGTCAGTAATAACAGAAACGATACTATAAATGCCACCCTGTCAAAAAATAAGTTATATAGTCATATTAGGCGTTAAACGTACAATTTACATGTTGAAAAAAGATGGAGTAAATCAAAGGATAAGAATTATATAATAATTATATATAATAACTTATGGAGGTGTATTAGGCATTAAGCAGAAATTTTAGAGAATTTTTCAAATAATATCCCTTACTTTTCTGAACATTACAAAAAAAAGTATCACTTAGATTTCTAAAAAAAGCCTAAAAGTGAATTAATTTACATATACCCCCTGTTAAAGTTGACCATTTATGGGTTCAATATTTTTTATTTACATATCGAAAAAGTGAGGACTTTTTTTTTTGTAATATTCAGAAACGTCACGGGGTTATTTGGAGTTTTCTCTAAATTTTATATGTTGGAAAAAAAGTGGAATAAATGAAATGAGAAGATTTGGAAGTAGTACCAAGAAAGGATGAAGGAGATGAGAGCAACGGTCCAGTTCTTGTCGGACGGATGGGGATTTCTGCTGCAGCAAATACAGCCTGCCACGGTGTTTATTACGGCTTGCGCCATCATGAGAGTGATCGCTGATGTCAGCCCTAGGAGAAGAGCCGGGCTTTTAGGGTACACACATTGGCCTGGTTGCGATGCCTGAACATCACCTGCCTGTTTATTCATTCATTCCTTTTTGTGAGAATATAATAATAAGATGGTATTGTATTGTTGGTAAGGTAATATTTTCCAAGTAATAATACAGAAACTGTTCTACAAATTATTAGGGAATTTTCATTCTTTCAGTTTAGGAATGTAACAAGTAATACTCAAAGCCGGACTTATAAAGAATGTTAAACAGTCGCAGATCTAACAGGGACCAAAACCCAAAAAATAGTACTGTAAAAAGAACAAAAAGAGAGTACAAAATGTGAAATTGGCAAAGAATCAGAATCAGAGAGACAAACAGTGTTAAACCCCTCACAAATAAAAACGAGTGAGAAAAAAAGGAAGAGATACTGGGTTCGACGGACCTTGACACGTGTCGCCTCGGCAGCAAAGGCGAGCGCGGCGGAGAGGAGGCCGAGGAAGCCCACCACACCGCACACCACCACCACTTTCCTCTCCATCTCTCTCTTCTCTCTCTCTCTCTGTTAAGTGGTAAGAAATAAAGCTTTGGAAAAGGAGACAATGAAATGAAACGAAACGCCTTCTCAGCCTCTCTCTCTGTCTCTCTTCAAAAAAGACTTACAAACAAAACTAAAGTAATTTTTATCGAGTGATGGTAACTGAAGGATTGAGAGTTTTGAGTGCGGTGTGTGAGTGAGAGAGAGAGAGAGAGAGAGAGAGAGAGAGGGGGTGGGGTTAGTCTGACCTGGACTTTAATACCCTTTAAACCTTTTCGGTTATATTATACAATAATTAAATTCATTAAATTATTCTTACACGCCCTAACATTCTCAATCTTTTTTATTTTATTTCTTAATCTCAGTGCGAAACCCTTACTTTTTTTTTTAATTTGTTTCAGTTTATTTTCTAACCATTCATTGCTGTTCTACTTCTAACCAGTCAAGTAATCTGTGTTTTTTATTGTGGGTTTGTTAAAAGAAAATGGAATATATTAACTACACTTCTATGGTTGATATAAACTAGTTTGAACTTTCAATTATTGGACAATTCTGTTTAGTTTTTTAGTGAGCTCATATCAGTGAGTGCTATATTGTGCCTTTACCATATGAATACTGATAGGAATTAACAAATTTGTTGTATTAGTATTAGTTTGTTTTGACATAAGAAATGTCTTCTTTTAGTAGTTGTTGTCTTTCTTCTTTTCTGACACTGGTTAAAAGTATATTGAATTAATTGAATTCCAAAAAAACTCCAAATTGAAACTGGCAATTAGAAACATACCAAAAATTATAATAGTACACATTGTTGTGATTGATAACAAGTCATATCATCAAACACCAAAATGTTTCATGTTTCAACTAGCAATATAACAAATAAGCAATAAGCATCACTTTGAATTTAAAACCAAAATGGTAGGCGTATCAGGGTACCACAAGGGCCCAACTTCATGATCTTATTCAAACTCATATTCATATCTCTATCAAGGCACCAATTTTATCAACACTCATGTAATTGTACCTAATCTCACTCTCACTCAACACATCACTCATCAATCTACCAAAAAACACACCACAATCCAAAACCCAATCAATCAACATGTTCATCCCCCAACTGAGCACTACCGCTCTGAAACACTAAATCCCGTTTCTTCCCAAACCCACTACTATAACCCAGACCCGTTTCACTTCCAACAGCTCTATAATTCAAACCTGTTGAAACTCCACCGTATCTGCTTGGCGACAAATACCGTCTCGGATCTCTTCCCATTCTCCCTGACGACCTGCTACTGTCAGTCAACCCGACCCTTTCATTACTCAACAAACCGCCAGCTGGCGGTACCGAGTTGAAACTTTCGTCTGGGACCCAGCCTAAGGAATCTTTCTTCTTCACGTAAAACTGCCAGATCCCGATTAAAAATAATAAAAATAATAACGCGGGCCCGCTCCAAACTACCGCGCTATTTTCAGGTTTAGTTATGGGGAAATTCGCTCTGTAAACTCCTACGTAATTATCTCCAAACCCTACGATTACGAGGTTGACTCGTCCGGCGGAAATGATGGGATTTGAAATCCCGGTTTCAGAATCCTCGGAATCCGGATTCAGAAACTGGGATTTGATTTCCCGGATTTCGGTGAAGAATAACGGTCGTGGCGCGCTTACTCTACCGTAATATTGTGAAGAAATGTTATATACAAAGATTTTATCTTGAGTGGCGACAAGTAAGTAACCGCCTTTAATGGTTTGGATCGAAGCGGGTTTATCAAACTCGGCCCGTCTAACGGCTCTGACACGACATTTCAAATTGCTGACATCACCTAAAATGACTAAATGGACCAAATCGCCCTGTTGAGTGAAACCGTAAGCTTTCGACCGTTCTGACGGGTCGAAGGAATAAGCTCGCGCGACCGACCCGTTAAGCCCTTCACACTCTGTTTCTCTCACCGCCATGGATCTGAGCTCAAGAGAAGCCGCACCAGTTTCGGTGAGAAAGAGGAGTCTTTGCTTCATGAAAGCGATCGGCTTGCTTGATGCAATGGCCGTACCGTAAAGCGTACCGTTTTCGGTGAAAACCCTAATCCGACCCGCTTCGTCTCCTGTGATGATGTAACGGGTACGAGCTATTGGGTAGAATTCGAGGATCGTGACGGGCGAGTTGTCAAGCCCGCGAGTTATGAGTCTGTGAGGGCCAACTGTAGAGAGAGAAAGCCAGTCGGATTCAGGCGATGAGGTGGATTCGCTCAATCTATGAGCCCCAACTGACCCGTCTGAGTGACCCACAAACAGAAGACACTCGCCATGCTTGCGTGAGTTGTAGGAGAGGAGAGAGGTGACAGAGCTGTTGGAGAAGGAAGGAAGAGATAGAATCACGTCCCCAGTGCATGAGAAGATGTACACGGAACCAACAGAGTCTCCAATGGCGAAGTACTTGGAAAGACCATCATGGTCTTCAAACGGGAGAGGAGTTGCTGAAGAAGGGACTGAAGAAGAGAGCTTCGCTGCCGAGGAGAAGACGAACCGCTCGGTGAATAACGGCCTGTGCTTGGCCACTGACACAGCCGGCTTACCAAAAGGAGTTGCTTCAGACTGTTGTTTCTGCTTGAGTGACTGTTCAAGAGTGGCGACTAAGGTTTCTAGCCGGTCAACCAGAGCTTCGTGCCGTTCCAAGAGCGAAGGAGGGACGGATGAAGAATCCTCCGATTGAGGGTTGCGAGGTTGGGAGAGAGAGAGACGGAAAGGGGCGAGGAGGAAGAGGAAGAAGACTTGGAGGAGGGAGGGCGAATTGAGAGTGGCCATCCCCGATGGATTATTATTAGGGTTTAGAATTAGCTTGACGCCATTAGAGACGAGCGAAGTAACTAATCGCAGTCTGATTTTGTAAAGAGAGAGGGAGAGAGATGAATTAGGAGAAAAGAAAGGACGGAACGGATGTAAGCTTGACTGAGTGAGTTTGGTTGGGGGGATGAATTTGGAGCTGGAGATCTACGGAGTGAACAGTGGGCATCGCACCGCACCGACCGATCCTTCGTCCTTTGGTCTTAACACCTTACTGGACATCGCCAATTCTAACCAACACTGGACCATCCATTATTTTTCTTAGCTCGTTCTGTTCTGTTTTGGGCCGGCATTGCAGTAACCTTGTTGGGCCGAATAACTTGTGTTGTTTGTTTCTGTTTGATTGAATTTCTTAGCATTAAAACATATCGACAGCAATAACACTAACGTACTGGAGCCCCCATGTATGCACGCTTTGCTTTAACATGTTTAGGAAATTAGTCAAAATAGATATAAACAAGTTACAAAACAAGACTATCTGATTTCTGCCATATTTATCTCGTGATTAATTTTGGTGCAAATAACATGTTGGCATGTCAACTGATAACGACTAGTCTACTTTAAAAAAAAAAAAAAAAAGATAACGACTTGTCAACCAATATAATAGCTATGCTGTGATGAGTAATGCATAATTTTTCTTGACAGAAAAAAAACCAATATAATAGCAAAGACATCCATTGATCTCCCAACAAACAACTTTTACTTTCAAGAAACACAATTTCTCAGATAAACAATTTTATTAAAACAAGGGCGTAAACATTAATAATAAATCCAGTGTTCATAGTTCATAGACTCATATTCATAATAGATAGCAACAAGGATATTTCATCAAGGGAAAGACCCTATAAAAGTTCAAAAAAGAAAAAAACCATGAACATGGCAAGAAAGAGACGTCAATTCCGATAGTAACAACATGATTGGTGCAGCAATAAGCATACCAACAACAATAATCATAAACTTAAGTGTTTTCCATTTCAGACTCAAGGCATCACCCAAACAAAAAAAAACCCAGGAAGACAAAATGGAGGAACAACACATGTCCTTATTATAACCAGCCACTATCCTTCTCAACCATAATCGGGTCGCATATCAACTTCAGCTTGTTCAACTTGCTCTGGGAGTCCGCCCCGGTAGGAAGTTGGTTGCAATCTAGCCAGTAGAGGGTGTCTCTAACAACCTCCTCCATTCTGCTTTTCCATTCAGCAGACAACGTGGCGAATTTCGGATCACTAATGGCGCTTCTCACTTTGCATGCATAAGTCTCAAGGTTGTGTCTAGCATCGGTTTTCCGCTTGTGCTCTCCATCCTTGGCTCTGTATCTTTCAGCATCAGCAATCATCCTCTTGATCTCCTCCTCATTGAGCCGGCCTTGCTCATTTGTTATTGTAAGACCATTTGGCCAGTTTTTCGGTCAATGGCAGAAACATTCAAGATGCCATTAGCATCAATATCAAAGCACACGTCGAATGTCGGCACACCTCTTGGAGCAGGACTGATGCCAGAGATCATAAACTTGCCGAGGAAATGGTTTTCACTGGCCACCACCCTCTCACCCTCAAACACTTTGAACAACACCTGAGTCTGGTTATCAGAGACTGTGGTCCTACAACAGTATTTTCTTTCAGGAATTGGACTATTCCTTCGGATCACAGTGCCCATGACATCTCCAGTTTTTGCAGGGCCGAGGGAGAGAGAGGTAACATCAACAAGCACCAAGTCCTGTACCGACTTGTTTCCATGCCCAGACAACTTTGCAGCTTGGATAGCAGCGCCATAAGCTACAGCCTCGTCAGGGTTTATGCTTCTGCATAACTCTTTGCCATTAAAATAATCTTGGAGGAGTTCTTGAACCTTCACAATCCTCGTGGAGCCACCAACAAGCACCACATCATCAATGCTCTTTTTCTTAACCCTGGCATCGTTGAGACACCTGTCAACATGCTCCATGCACTTCGATAAGAAATCCATATTGAGCTCGTCAAAGCGAATCCGGCTTATGTTTGATGAGAAATCAATGCCTTCATAGAGATAGTCTATTTGGACCGAAGTCATGGTGGCAACAGAGAGGGCTATTTTAGCACGTTCGCAAGCGCTTTTCAGCCTCCTTAAGGCTCTTGGATTGCATGCAATGTCCCTCTTGTACTTCCTCTTGAACTCCTCGGCAAAGTGATTCGTCAAGCGGTTGTCAAAATCCTCACCTCCTAGGCGGGTGTCTCCAGAAGTTGCCTTAACATATAGTTAACACATCCAAAATCAAATGATGGTATACTCTACTCTCTTATCTTGTGCATTGAGTGAAAGTCATTACTATTTGTCTAGTTGGAATGACCTACTATAACATTACTTCACGAATTAAGCACTTCGGCATGAATCGTTGTATTGAAACATTATTACACTCACCTCAAAAAGATTGCAGTTGATCATCAACAAAGAGATGTCCAACGTGCCGCCACCAAGGTCGAAGTGTCAAAGTCGTAAGCTACGGCCGCAGCAGTCGGCTCGTCCATGATTCTCATCACATTCAAGCCCGCAATGCCCCCCGCATCTTTGGTGTCCCGCCGTTGAGAGTCGTTGAAGTAGGCCGGGACCGTGACCACTGCATCCTTGATGGTGTATCCGAGATAGGATTCGGCGACTTGTTTCATTTTGATGAGTACCATGGAGGAGATCTCTTCTGCGTAAAATTGCTTCTCTTCACCCTTGTATTGGACTACTATTTTTGGTTTGTCGTTTGGATCACTGACCATGGTGAATGGCCACGTTTTCATGTCATTTTGGACCGATGTATCGGAAACTTCCGACCAATCAGACGCTTCACACCTGCCACATGGAACTGAGTAAAAATTGGAAAGCTCAACAAAAAAAATACCTACAGAGAAATCATGGACTCGAATATTACATAAATTGCTCTAATTCAAAAGGAAATATTACATAAGTTGCTATTACAATTAAAAATAATTTTACTATACTAATAAAAAAATAAACTTTAATAATAATACAGTTATTCCAATCCCAATATCATCAAGAGAGGCAATCAAACTAAGAAAATATCAAAGCACACGAGAAACAACAAAGGACAAAAGGGATTTCACTTTGACAATGTTACTGACTGTTGAGAATGAGATTTTACAGGGGCATGCTCGGAAAACTATGTTAAAATAAAGAGAGAAAAAAAAGGACAAGAGCATAAATCCAAACCAAAGATGGTGTTGGTAGGATTCATGGCGACTTGATCCTTAGCTGCATCTCCAATCAGCCTCTCAGTGTTGGTAAAGGAGACGTAAGACGGCGTGATACGGTTGCCCTGACCATTTGCGATGATCTTAACCCAATCGTTCTGCCAGACTCCCACGCACGAGTAAGTCGTCCCCAAGTCTATCCCTATCACCGTCACCATTACTGTCTGTCGTGTTGATGCTCACGATAGAAGATTAAACTAAGGAAGACACGACTTGGTTTGGTTGAACTTTGGAAGAAGCGCCAGGGACTTTTTACTTGTTGGGGCTCAATAACCGTATCGGCCTTGAAGTTAAAATAACGAGTCCAATTAACTCAAAGATGGCCCATGACTTGAATGGATGATTGGGTTTGAATTGAACCAGAGCATATCTTACTCCGCTTCGGATAAAATATTTTTATACTGAAAAATAAAAGATTCTTAAGGTGTATATTATATTTTACATTATGTAAAATGGTAAAAATATTTTGAGATTTTCTAGTAGTATAAATGAAAAATGGATCTTAAGACCCAATTCAATTTCACATACCTAAAAAATGAAATATACATCTTATTAATGAATTTGCCATTTTATAGGGACACCCGATAATATTTTGCAAGAACAAAAAATAAAATATTTATTTCAATCATAGTATTTGACTATTTTTCTATATTCTGTGATTTTGATCCATAAATACTAGAAAACACGAAAATTCGTTACAAAGTTGTCGAATTTTTTTTCTTCTTCTAAATAAGTGCTCTCATTTGTAAAGCAAATACATGATTTTTACATGTCCCCACATGTTTTGATGGGTGTATTGGTACTTTCTATATTTTTCCATGCATGTTATATAGTTGATATGAGATAACAATATGTTCCATTTTAAAAGTATATTATATTTTATAGATTCTTTTGGATACACAACCTAGAACAACTTGGTATATAAAGGTTCTATTTTGTAATTAACAATAATAATTTTTTATTTATACATGATATTGAGAAGACTTAGATTTGACAAAGTATGCATGATAATGCTTTAATATATTAGCATTTTATATTTGGGGCATTCTTCAAAAACACCTTACTTCTTCTGAATATAGTGAAAACCTCTCTCATTTTTTTTAGATTCTTCAAAACCCTCCAATGAGGCAACTTTAATTTTTTTCATTCAATAAATATTTAATTGAACCAAAATGCCCCTTATATAACTATTTTCATATTATTTTATTAATCTAAAATTATATAATATAAAGAGATGAAAAGAATACTAAAATATAAAGAAAATCATAATAAATAATAAAGAAAAAAAATTTCGAAAAAATTTATAATTCAATAAGATCAAAATACTTTTTCAAATATAGAATCATAAAATAAAATAATGAATCACTAAATAGTATCACATCGTCAAAATAATATTCCGAAATATTACATAGAGAAAATAATTATGGAATGGAAATAAGTATATTATGCCATTCCAGTGTATTAAAAAAATTAATTGATGGAGAAGTTAAAATTAATCCTAGAAGGGGGTACAAAAATTCAACCAATTTTATAGAGAGGTTTTGGAAATAGAAAAAGTGGAAGGAGTTTGTAATAATCCATAAATGTTAGGGGGTTTTTAAAAAAATATCTTTCATCTTTTTTTTGAAAACTAGCATCAAATGAAAGGGGTCGTTTCTTTTCCATTTAAAATTTTGACATGTTACATATTGTGTTTGTAAATACTAATGAGTTCTCAATGTATTTAGCTACATCTTCTTCAATTATTGAGTCCCATACTTTTTCTTGTGATTCATTATGGAATTCATCATATATAAAAGTCAAATGGTTTCACAAAACTCCCTTCATTTGTTGATTCACTACATACATATTATATAAAAAACACCACAAAATCTTTCGCAAAAGTAAACGTGTCTTTGGTACTTAGTAAAACTGATAATTGAAATAAATAATAAATTTACTCAATAAAAACAAAATTGAGCAAATAAAATTATTAAATAGACAATTCTGCATACCTCTCGGTTTGATCTGATCTGAAGATACGCCAGCCATTATCACTGAAAGCTTCAACAAATTAACGGGGTTCAGAAAATGATACGTGCAAGTAAAAGAAATAATATAAAATAGAAGGGTCTAATGGAAAAAAGCTCAGTAAAAAAAGTTGAATAGCTGAAACTAAAATGAGAAAACGACTATGGAGCTGTCGTAAGGCATCGAAAAGCTCAGATCAGAATGAAAATAGTGTTAAAGCATCGAAAAGCTCAGATCAAAACGAAAACAAACCTTTGTATTTGGATCTTAGGCTGCTAGAGAGGAGGAACCGATTCCTTGATTCTCTGGAGCGAGATTTGCAGTCTCATACCCTTATTCTGGGCAAATTTCAGTCAACTTGGACTGATTCCGTCAATATGAGGACTATTTTCAGTAGATTTAGGGTTGTTTTCAGTTAATGAGCACTGATTGAGTCGATTTGAGGGCTGTTTTCAATCAATCAGGACCGATTCAGTCGATTTGAATGCTAATTTCAGTCAATCGGGACTGACTCAGTCGATTCGAGGGCTGCTTAAGTCGATTCAGCCCATCGAAATCACCCTTGCTTAAACCCTTAACAAAAATTCACTAAATTGATAGGAAAATCAGTAAAATAGTCAAAATTCATTCAAAATTCTTTAAATTCTCACCTAGAGAGGAAAATCCAGCATTAGAAATCCCGACGAGCATGCTCTGCTGCCTGGTCCAGATCAAGAAAGAGAGCCATGAGAGAGAGAGAGTAAGAGAGAGGCGAAGAGAGATGCTCCATCCAGTGAGTGTGAGAGAGGCGGATTGAGCTGTCACGCCACCTCGATCGATCGAGAGACGAAGAGAGGAATTCCGGTGATGGTGGTGAGAGGAGATAAATCGGGGAGAGAGAGAGATTCACAGCCGAGAATGAAGAAAAGAACGTGAGAGAGTGGGAGATATTAGACGGGTGGAGACGCCAAAGAAAATAAAAGGAAAGCTGACTCTCTCTCTCTATTTCAATAATTGAATCAGATGCCAAGCTTCCAAGGATGATCTTGCAGTTTATGCAGCTCTTGCTGCAGCTCCCTCTTCTGAGTATGTTAATGTCGCCAGGTGGTATAAGCACATCGATGCCCTTATCAGGCTATCGTAAGTTCATTCTTTCTTATTCCAACTGTATTGTTTCTAATTGCAAATATCTGTTATGATATTTCGTATATTTATCCAATATATATTTCTTAATGTGTAATATTTAGTGGTGTGACTGAAGAAGGCAAGGGTGTTAAGATTGTTTCATCAGCTGCTGTTGAAGAGACTCCCATCACCCCTCTAAGGTACTCTAAATCCATTAATAATCATCCTATTTGTAGATTAATCATTTTTCTAACAATATACTTTATCCAACTTTTTTAAAATCAAAGGCACCTGCAGAAGATGAGGATGACGATTCTGATGTGGATTTATTCGGTGAGGAGACCGAAGAGGAAAAGAAAGCTGCCGAAGATCCAATTAGTAATGAGGAACCGGTGAGGAGGACAAGAAGTATGATATTAATCAATGAAGGGGTGGAAGATCAGCATTCTTCAGTGACTCCAACAAGGATGCTCCATTCCTCTTTGAGGGATTGAACTAAGGGATGAATTATGAGCATCTCATGAAATGTAAATGTAGTTGTTTTCAAGTCTATTTGGTTGCTTGCTTGTCAGGTCGTACGAGAGATTTGATTGTTTTGTTTGCTTGCAAGGTTGTATGAGAGATTTGATTGTTTGGAAGGGTATCAGCCTATAAATGCCCTAAGAATGTATCAGCCGTATGAATTGTTGATTGAAGTAATGAATTATTTATGAATAAGTACATATAAAGGTGATCTGCTTAATCATACATAGCATAAACATTCTAGTGAATTTCAGAATACTATTCTTAACTACAGAAACTTCAATCAGAAGCCCATCATCTTACAACATTTCACATTGAATTTTGATAGAACTAAGCAGCATGATTTTCATGTGCCCAAACAGCCAGAAGTGATATAAATGTCTAACTAAATTAATTTGTAGATCAATATAATGTCAACTTGGAAACATTAGAAGCTTACAGTAGATTATGGATCAACAAACTGAGTCCTAAAAAATCTGAAAGTCAGGCACTCTAATTGGGCTCATCAAATTATATATATTCAACAAACTCATACTAGAACAATTACTGTTGTATGCAACGTGCTCTCTACAACAAGAAATTTCTTTATTCTTAATGATAAACAGCAACAAGGACTGAGAACATTTTTCTAAAATAAAGCAAATTACACTATCTAAAAATAGTCATTATTCTTAATCAAAACTTGCAATAAGCACGGAGAACTATCTAGATAAAAGTAACCAATAAAATACGGTGGAGCCAACAATTCACCTGAAAATTGGAGAATAATACTAACATTTATTGAAAATGTCAAGGTTGGTAAATTTCTGGAAGAGAAAGGCCAACACTAGCAGCAGATTTATTTAATATTTTCTTCATTTCATCTGACCGATCCACTGCTATGTTGTAAGAGAACAATAAATCCTGGACAATAATTAAAAAAAAAAAAAAAAATTTAAAAATATATTAGATACGATCTATAAAACAGGATAAAATGTAATATAAATGATAATCATGAAAGAGTTACAGATTCAGATTACACATCATTTCATTACTTATTCCTAGTGTTTTAAATAGCGGCGCTATAGCGCCCCAACTCGGCCATAAAACGCAACATGCATTGAAATTATGGCCGAAATAGCATATTGAGCACTACGGCCGCTATAGCGGTCAAATATCGTTCAAATAGCGGCTATAGCGGTTAAATGACATTCAAAGTATTAGTTTATGTGTATGTTTGCTTATTTTGGATAATTAATACTTGTGTGTTTATTTTGGATAATTATGCGGTATGTTTAGTTATAGACAATGAACTTTGTGTGTTATTTTATTATAAACAATTGTACTATTTTTATTCAATATTTATGCTATTTTGATTTTCAATTTTTTTTCTATTGAAAATTTCATTATGCTCATTTTTTTCATTAATATGTTTGAAAATTTTACATAAATTATTAATCATATTGCACGTCCGCTATAAGGTCATAGCGCCCGCTACCGCAATCCGCTACAAAAAAAAAATCACTCCACTACAGACTGCTATATCGCTATTTAAAACATTGCTTATTCCACAATTTGGTGCTTAATAATGAATTGTATACTTGAAGACTAACTAAGGCTGAATCAAGGCTCAAATATTAATGTGAAACCAAAAGTGCATCAAGATATGCTAATGGAATTGGTACCAAATACTGACATATTCTTCACTTCATAACTTTTACCATTTGCAGAAAGTAACACAACTGCCATTGATTGGATATAAGCATTCAAAAAGAGTAAAATTTTAGTTTGTGATGATACACAACATTTGTCACGATACAAAAGGATAGAGAATTCAATTGCAATTAATAATAGATTGAGGGCTCAATTGTAAATTGTGCAATTGAATTAAGTGACTGAAATGCAAAGAACAGTATTGGGCTGTTTTTAATTGTGTAGACTGAGATGCAATCAATTTAGGCCAAATTTCATATGTACCCCTGCAAAACCTCATAATTTCGCGTATACCCCTATAAAAAGTGAAATATCATCAATACCCCTACAAAATCACTCAAATATCATGGATACCCCTAATAAACCACAGATATATCATGAGTACCCTTACAAAATTATTAAAATATCACGAATACCCTTGTCGTTAATATTCCGCCAAAAATTGTCAATCAAATAACATCTATAATGATTATATTATTATTAATTACTTTATTAAAAATATAATTTGATTATTATATACTAAATTTTTTATTTTTTTATTAATTTTTTAGAGAATTGTAAGTTTTTCTCTCAAACATATTCATCAATATAAATCATTACCATATTTACATAGAGTTAAAAACGAAAAAAATAAAAAAAATAATGTCATTCTTAACACTAAATATATCATAGGGCTTTACATGATATTTGAGTGATTTTGTAGGGGTATTGGTGATATTTCACCTTTTGTAGGGGTATACATGAAATTATGATGTTTTGTAGGGGTACATGTGAAATTTGGTCATGAATTTAATATTACAATTAAAAATCGACTATGCAGTAAGTGGAAGAAATGGAGACAACTAAAGAGAAAGATAAGGCATTGTTAGAACTTATCAATCAGCTGAAAGCGAGAAGAGTTTTTTTTTATTTTTACTTTCACTTTAGAGTTAATAAAGATGTCATATAAATAGGGGAGACAATAGCTAGGTTATTATGTTGATTAATTAGATAACTTTTGCTATTTCTCAGTTATTTTCCTTTATATCATATTTTCTTGTAAATTCCAGAAAAACCTAAAAATTAATAAAAATGTTGGGTTATTTGATCCGTTTGAGCTTGAATCCGATCTAGTTCGTTACACTGTTAAGTGTTAATCCTTAACTGGTCACTACTTTGCATTATTGTGCACCGTAAGACTGTTTGTCACAATCCAAAATCAGGTTTTTACTTATTTACCCTAATTTGATCTATTTTGTACTTGTAAGAACTCTGCCGCCAGTCGGCTTTTATCTAAAGAATTTCAATTTTCTATCAATATGCTTTCAAATTCGTAAAGTTGTTTTTGGAATTGGTTTAGTCAATGACAGTGTTGGAGTTCCTAACTGAGCCGTAAATCCACAGATCAGCAGAACCCATACAAATTCGAATAAATTCAAAGTCTAAAACAAAATGAAACAAACATTTACCTTGTGATGATGCACATTGGTAAGCATGTAAGTGTAATCAGAAGCAAGCTTCAGTTTTTGACGAGAAGCTTCTAGATCCGACAAAACCTTGTTCTTTCGGAACTCCTCAGAGATGAAATTACGAAAGTGCTTCTTGCCTCCTTCCTTGCCTATGTGCTTGTCTACCGCCTTCAACAACTGACGATACACAGTGGCAGCCTCACCCGCCATTTTTTCTTCTGAATTTCTTCCTTTTTTTTTTCTTCTTTTATTGAGAAATAAGGCGAAGACTCGAGACGAGCCCAACCACTCGGATCTGGTTTCGGTGAAGGAGAAGCCGATATAAATCTTAACCTTTCGTATCGGTTCTTAAGAAATAACGGATATGAAATGAACCATTAGTATCGGTTATTAACAAATAACCGATATAAAATACCATTCCGCGACGGTTACTTGGAGAGAACCGTTACAGAATCGTTAGTAGCGGTTATTCATAAAGAACCGTTACAGAAGCCATTAGTATCGGTTATTTATTATTTTTTTGTTTTCATTTGTAAGAAGAAAAAAGAGAACGAAAAATGCAGTCAATAATCAATGGATTCTAATTATTTATGAAAGATATTATCATCTTGACATAATTATATGTATATATACCAAGTTTATCTAGGCTTGTCAATGGATTGGGTTCAACCCGAATCCGGTAGGTATCCGACCCGAACGGATCGGGTCAAACCCGAAAAAAAAATCCACGGATCGGGTTCAAACCCGAAAACAAAAACGGGTTCGGATCGGGTTCGGGTTTGATACTATCCGATCCGTGAAAAATCCGAACCCGAATCCGAAACTTAAATTATAATTAATTTTAATCTGTACCATTCATATTTCTCCAAATCAATCCTACCCATCTATTTTAACCCTAATCCTAACCCATCCAACACTCTTACCCGATCCACCAATTCCTTGCCCCTTTTTTGTAGCTTGTTGATTTTGGGATATTACTATTTTGCGTTTATTGGACTATTTGAATTATTTGTTATATTTGAACTATCAAAATATTTGATGCTTTGTATGGACAATTTGATGTTTTATTAATTTTATGCAATTTGAACTATTTTATATTTTAAATATTTTAATTGTTATTTGTTTATGAATTATATTGTAGTTTTAATTTTGTATCAATTAGGTTAAAATTTGCAAAAAACTATCCGCAACGGTTATTTATGGAGAACCGTTACAGATGATTTAGTATCGGTTATTAACGATTAACCGATATAAAATTCGCAACGGTTATTTATAAAAAATGGTTACAAAATCTTTTAGTATCTGTTAGTACTAAAGAACCGTTACAGAAGACTTTAGTATCGGTTATATATAACGAACCGTTACAGAAACATTTAGTATCGGTTAGTTATAAAAAACCGTTACAGAAGACTTTAGTATCGGTTATTTATAAAGAACCGTTACAGAATACTTTAGTATCGGTTATTTATAAAGAACCGTTACAGAAACCTTTAGTATCGGTTAGTAAGAACCGTTACAGAAGACATTTGTATCGGTTATTTATAAATAACCGTTACAGAAGCCAGTTTTTTTTTTTTTTTTTTTCATTTATTTTTGTAAAAAGGTTGCAAACGGGGGGAGAAAAAAGAAAAAACAAAACACACTACCGTCAGTATGCTTCTGTAACGGTTCTTTATAAATAATCGCTTCTAAATTTTTCTCAAAATATTATGTGCCAAAAAATGATGGGCTACCGTATCCGTAACGGATTTCGGGTTTACCCACGGATTTCGGGTTATCCGCGGGTTCGGGTTCGGGTTCGGGTTTGAAATAAAACCCGTAAAGTTTTCAGGTTCGGGTTCGGGTCAAACCCGAAATTTTCGGATCGGGTTTTGGTATGGCCAAACCCGAACCCGACCCGGCCCGTTGACAAGCCTAAGTTTATCCCTTTCTTGGTGAAAAGTGTTTTTTTTCGAATCTTTGCATTTCAAGGAATTAGTTGAGATATTCGAAGAAAGACAAAAGATTTCTTATTAATTCTAACTGGAATTTCATAAATACAAATCCACTTGGTTTTAGACTTGGTACAACCCAAACTCATCATTCTGTTTGGTTCGAAGAACAAAAAAATGATTCTGTGAATCTACAAGAAGATAAAAAAATACGCAATTTTGTCAAGAATTATGGATCCAAGATGTTTCTTTTTTGCATTTATTACGATTCTTTTTCTTCGAATATTTGAATTGAAATACTCTCATTACTTCAAAAAATTTGGTTTCTATTTTTTTAAAAGAAAATCAAAGACTTCCAAAAAGTCAAGCAAAGATTTGGTGGCTACACTGCTTCTTCTGCTGGACCTTCTTTGGATTTGACCCAGCCTGTTGAGGGGCGGCAAGTAGACGACTTTCTTTCATTGTTGGATTCAATGGAGTTCATCAGTTCGGAGCAGTCCAAATCAAGTTTCTCCATGTCAACCATATAGCTTTCCATCTTCTGAAGGAGTTCGTTTTCCCAACCACCTTCCGGCTTTGTAATACTACTACCTCCTAGGTCGTCGTTCTTTCCATTGCTGAATTTCACTTCAAAGCTAGCGGCGACTTCTTCATCCATTTCCCTCATCTATCTGTATGTTTATGTGGGGATTCACTATCTCGATTCTCGTTGCCACAAACTGGATGAAAGAGATAACCATTCTTTTCAAATGAATATTATAGATAGGACTGAGCCAATAGCTGGGCCAGGTACGATGATGGGCGAGAAAGGGAAAAAACCCTTCGGAATGGATCGGGAAAAGTGACCTTTGGCTCATCCCCACGATCAAAGAACCGTTACAGAAGTTTAGTGACAAATTGTGACCATTTGATCAAAATCAAATGGTCAATATTGGTTGGGTGACGTGGAAGCATATGGTGCAAGTGGTCTAAAGAATTTCAATTTTCTATCAATATGCTTTCAAATTCGTTAAGTTGTTTTTGGAATTGGTTTAGTCAATAACAGTGTTGGAGTTCCTAACTGAGCCGTAAATCCACAGATCAGCAGAACCCATACAAATTCGAATAAATTCAAAGTCTAAAACAAAATGAAACAAACATTTACCTTGTGATGATGCACATTGGTAAGCATGTAAGTGTAATCAGAAGCAAGCTTCAGTTTTTGACGAGAAGCTTCTAGATCCGACAAAACCTTGTTCTTTCGGAACTCCTCAGAGATGAAATTACGAAAGTGCTTCTTGCCTCCTTCCTTGCCTATGTGCTTGTCTACCGCCTTCAACAACTGACGATACACAGTGGCAGCCTCACCCGCCATTTTTTCTTCTGAATTTCTTCCTTTTTTTTTTCTTCTTTTATTGAGAAATGAAGCGAAGACTCGAGACGAGCCCAACCACTCGGATCTGGTTTCGGTGAAGGAGAAACCGATATAAATCTTAACCTTTCGTATCGGTTCTTAAGAAATAACCGATATGAAATGAACTCAAGAACGGTTATTTATATAGAACCATTAGTATCGGTTCTTAACAAATAACCGATATAAAATACAATCTCCGCGACGGTTACTTGTAGAGAACCATTACAGAATCGTTAGTAGCGGTTATTCATAAAGAACCGTTACAGAAGTCTTTAGTATAGGTTATTTATTAAGAACCGTTACAGTAATTTAGTGACAAATTGTGACCATTTGATCAAAATCAAATGGTCAATATTGGTTGGGTGACATGAAAGCATATGATGCAAGTGGCCCGCAAGGATTAATATATATAATAATAATAATAATAATAATAATAATAATAATAAGAAAAATTGATGATATATTGGGACTCATGCTCTAATAGTTTTCTTTTGACGAAGTAAAAGTAACACACAAAATTAAGTTTTTTGTTGCACAATACATGAAAATAATAAACGGAACAATCTCAAGAGTAAATATATCAGAGTGCATCAACAAAATCTAAGTCATACTATTAAGTTAGCATATAATCCACACCAAACACATCTTGCTACATCACAACTAAATTCATCAGATCTACAAAACCATCAATAAAACCCAAAATAAAATCCGAAAAAACAACAAAAATAAAAAGAAAATGCATGAAAGATGAAACCAAATCTATCAATTTATTTCTTCCTTGGTGAAATCCTCCTGACTTTCTCCACCTCCTTCCTCTTCTTCTCCTTACTATTCCCCTTCTTATTATCCTCCTTATTACCCTTACTACTGTACTTTCTATTACCCTTCTTCTTTTTATTCCCCTTTTCCTTTTCCTTCTTCACTTCTTCAGCAATTTTATCAAACTCATCTCCAAGCCTTCTTGCCCTCTTCCTTTTCTTACTAGCCACCACCACCTCTTCCTCCTCCGATTCCTCAGACTCATCATCTTCAACCATCTCTTCTTTTATTTCTTCTTCAGATTCATATGACTCCTCTTCGGATTCATCAAACGCATCAAGCCTCTCCTTCGTAAACCTCGGTTTCTTAGAACTCACAGATCCACGCAGCTTTGCAATACTGCCTTCAATGGAGCCTTGGAGGCGGAGCCGGCGGAAGCTGAGACCGCCCATGGACCAGTGCGCCTCATTCGCCCACGAGAGGAGAGGATCTGACACGGATTCAGGCGGATCTACGCGCGTCGGATTCAGCTTCGGATCTGGGTAGAAACGCGGCCTTGGAAGTGTTCTTCCATAGAATCGCCCTGGTCCTAATGCAACCACCATTTTTCCTTCTCTCTTTCTTTCTTTCTTTCCTTTTTATTGAATTTTGGCTTTCAGAGAGATGAGATGGATTAATGAATGAATGAATGAAGAGAGAGGGGGTTTGTTTATAAGGTAAAAATTGGACGAAGGCGGGAATGTTTTACGCGGTAAATCAGAAGCGGGAAAATGAAAATTATTACTTTCATTTTCCCTCCTTTTTTTCTTACTGCTTTATATATGGGCCGTATATTTTACACTCCAGCCCATTCAAAATCATATATTTATAAAAAAGCCCATGGGCCAGAAACTTCAGCTGTTATATAGTACCTGCGGTACAGAATAAAGGACGCCCAAATTAGGAAACATTATATTCAAGAAGAAACTTTCCGAAAGCGTCCAAGGTGGATTATTTGGGCGGTTGGAATGTCCGCGGGACATAGTACCGAGGGGAATAAAGAGGTGGGCGTTGTGATATTTTCGAAGGAAACGAACCGAACCATTTTCTTATTCTTATCTCTTTTGCGAGTACGTTGACTGATTTGGGGCTGGAGACGGCGCTTCCACACCGGCGGCGGCGCGGCGAGGCTTTGTATGCCTGTAGATTTCAAGGTATTGTTATTCAATTTCCTCGATTAATTGGTTTTTTGATCGATGTGACTTGTGTACGAAAAGGGGGTTTTGCGATTGATTTGTTGATTTTTTTTTAACAATTGGGAAAATTACCTGGATTCATATTTTAATAGATTAAATTCTGGTTATATGGTGTCCTGAATTATACTTTTTTGTTGTTTAATTCAATTTCCCCCAATTACAATTGGGGAACTGATTTAAATTAAATCTTATTATTATTCTTTTTTGGGGCTTTCTTGTGGTTGGTGGTGCTCTAAACTCGTGGGCCCTCCTGGCCTAAATTCCATGATTTTTGGCCTAAATTTCTTATCTTTCGAATTCCATGGTGCATGCTGATGCATATTCTTTTCTTTTTAACCAAATCTTGAAGCATTATTTTACCCAAAGTCAATGAAAATGCTCCCCCTTTTATTTATACAAAAGGAAAGAAATATTACCAATTGAATTTGTTAATTTAAGATGTGAATTTGGTGATTTTGATTGCAGATTGAGAATCGGATAAAACAGAGGGCGAAAGAGAGGATATGGCTCAAACCCTATTCATTGTTGCAAAGTGCCGAGTTTTGTTGCTGCAAGAAGTGCTTGGCTGGCGTTTCTTTGTCTTCGGATATTTCAACTTGTCTTCTTTTCTCAACTCCACTTAGAGAGATTTTCCATGCAAACTTTTCGTAAAAGTTGACCTTTGTCTTTCTTCTTATTTGACTCTTTTCTACTCTCTCTCTCTCTCTCTCTCTCTCTCTCTCTCCTCCTTTCGCTGTTCTACTTTCTCTCTCTTGTTGTGTTAGTCTACTCCATATTTTGTTGTAATCCTTCTTCGATTTCTGAAATATGGATCACTTTGAATGAGGTATGTACTTACTCTCTATATTTATTTATTTTTTTATAGTTCTATATTTCTTTCTTATTTTTTTTATCTAATGTTATTATATTTTTATTTTTCAGGTCAATTGAAACAATTAAACTTTGGAGCTCCTATAGTATAATGTTCACACACTTTAACTTATCACATGGAGCTTTTCTGAAGTCTACTTCTGCCCCATTAAACCCTGTTTTTATACCTGTTATGAAAAAGTATTTAAGTTCTCATAAAAAGGGTGAATAACCTTTCATATTTAGCGCACTTAATTTTAAAAAGAAAAAAAAAAAAAAAATTGAAATAATGGAGAGGTATAAGGTTATAAAGGAAGTAGGGGACGGGACTTTTGGAAGTGTTTTTAGAGCGATAAACAAACAAACTGGTGAAATTGTAAGTATTAATTTATACATTTAATGTCATAATGCTTAGTGTTAATCTTTGGATATTAATTAATGTATTTTTCATTAATAAACAGGTTGCAATTAAGAAAATGAAGAAGAAATACCAATCATGGGATGAATGCATGAATCTTCGCGAAGTAAAGGTATTTTATTTTCAATTGGAATATTCATTAATTTATCATATATTTCCTAGTTTACTTATCTTATTAACTCTCTCTTTATTTTTTATTCAGTCATTGCGTAGAATGAATCATCCTAACATTGTCAAACTCAAGGAAGTTATAAGAGAAAACGAAATGCTCTTCTTTGTGTTTGAATTCATGGTATTAATTAAATATTTTAGTTTTACAATCCCCTTTTTTTTATTTTAAATTACCAAACTACTCAACATTATTTCCAAATTTAACCATTTATTTTTTTTAAAAAGGAATGTAATTTATACGAGCTAATGAAGAACAAAGGGAAGCCATTTACAGAAGAAGAAGTGAGATCTTTTTGCTTCCAAGTATTTCAGGCTTTGGCCCACATGCACCAACGTGGATATTTTCACCGTGATCTTAAACCTGGTATTTAATTATTTATATTATTATTTAATTATATATTTATGGTGAAATATTGGAAAATTATTAATAGTTTTTTTGTTGTGTTTGTAGAAAATTTGTTGGTGACAAAAGATGTGATAAAGGTAGCGGATTTTGGTCTGGCTCGTGAGACTACTTCAAATCCGCCTTACACTGAATATGTCTCTACTCGCTGGTAAAATTAAATATTATTTTTATTTTTTATTTTTTATTTTTTAAAGGGATAAATAGTTTGGATTTAGAGCTTGATTGATTTTATATTTATTTATTTTTTATTTTTATAGGTATCGAGCACCTGAAGTTTTGCTGCAAGCTTCTTTTTACAACTCTGCTGTTGGTGAGTATTAAATTACTGAACTCTTTTTTTCCTTATAACATTTAATTAAATAAATATTGGTTGAAATAATTTAAATATATTTATGATTTTTGTTTATTATAGATATGTGGGCCATGGGCGCAATTATTGCGGAGCTTTTCACGCTCCGCCCTCTTTTCCCTGGCTCTAGGTACTTTATTACTTTCATTATTATCATATTTTATTTTTATTTTTATTATTTGATTTTTGAATATTTGGATTGACATGATATTTTTGTATTATTTTTTCAGTGAGGTGGATGAAATGTACAAAATATGCAGTGTAATTGGGACTCCAAATATGGACAGCTGGCCTGAAGGGCTAAGACTCGCTGCTGATCTCAAGTTTCAGTTCCCTATGGTGAAATAATTTTCATTTTTTAATATTTTATTAAATATAATATTATATTGTGATTTTAGTGTTCATAGTTTGTATTTGTTTATTGTGTTGCAGTGTGAGGGTGTGAATCTGTTTGAGCTGATACCAAATGCTAGCAAAGATGCTATCAGCCTTATTTCGGTATAATTTACTTCACTTTTTTAATAATAATAATAATAATAATAATAATAATAATAATAATAATAATAATAATAATAATAATAATAATAATAATAATAATAATAATAATAATAATAATAATAATAATAATAATAATAATAATAATAATAATAATAATAATAATAATAATAATAATAATAATAATAATAATAATAATAATAATAATAATAATAATAATAATAATAATAATAATAATAATAATAATAATAATAATAATAATAATAATAATAATAATAATAATAATAATAATAATAATAATAATAATAATAATAATAATAATAATAATAATAATAATAATAATAATAATAATAATAATAATAATAATAATAATAATAATAATAATAATAATAATAATAATAATAATAATAATAATAATAATAATAATAAATTGCAGTGGTTATGCTCATGGGACCCGGCCAAAAGGCCTACGGCGCAAGAGGCTCTTCAGCATTCTTTCTTCCAGGTTTCTTTTCTTCTTTTAATCATCAATATTTGAATTAATCTGTCTTTTTTTATCTTTTGTTATTGTATATATGTATTTTATTTATGAATTAATATAATATATTATTTTGTATTTACAGCCTTGCTATTATGTGCCACCGTCTCTTCGCTTTAGATCAGCCGGAATATTATCTACTCCTCCATCCGGTTTGTTTTCTCTTCATTTTTATAAATATAAAAATAAAAAAATTTATGTCAAAAGGATATTAAATAAAAGTAAAAACATCTAACTTGAGTTATTACTTTGAAATAATTCTTCAGTGGGAATGAAAGGAGCATCAATGGAGCAGAAGAGCGTGATAAACAATAGAAAATATCCGCAAAATCCAGCTGGCACATTATCTTATTCAAAACCAGCTCACAACAATATGAACACAAATAATATTCACCCAAATAGTGCCATTAAACCTCCATACAAGCCAACTGTTGGTGGTGTACAAAGGAAGCTGGATCTTGACCATCAGGTATTTTGTCACACAAATGTCATTCATTTATTTGAAATTTATCATTCATTGTAGTTGTATATTTATCATGCGTTGTATTTCTATATTTATCATTTTGTTGTATTAATATACTTTCATTTTTCATTTTTACAGGGTTGTGAGAACAATAATATGCCAGTGAGTAATGTGAGGCAATATCAAGGCAAACCTAATTATGCAGGTACTAAACCACATACACAACTGTTTAATTAATATAATGAATTGTTTAATATAACAAATTATTTAATTAAATTAATATTATGCATTGTAGGTTACAATGGTGCGATGAATAAGGATTACAGGAAGGTATCAGAGGTGACAGATACATTATCACAGATGTCAGTGAGGTCAAATCCTCATAATAATTCCAACTATGTTCAAAATGGGGCTGTTTATCAGCACCCATTTAATAAACAACAAGTGGTTCCTTCAAACTTCAGATCTGGTGGCTGGCACGGCCAAAACAACTATGAGTATGTTAATAAACGCGCTTATGAAATCCCTTCTGCAAGAAACCACCCAACAAGGAAAGAGTACTATGTTAGTTGAAAGAATGAGAGAATAAGTATGAGACTTTAATATGGATATGCATTGTATTTGCGTGTTTGTTTGATGTTGTTGTGTTTGTTGCTATAGACTATAAGGGGTGGGCAGTATGCTGTTGTATGTGTTTATTTGTTTGTTGTGTGAGACTTGTTTGGTGAGAGATGATTTGTGAAACAGATATTATTATTGTTATGTTGACTATATTGTTATGTGTGATGTTTATTGATGTGTGATGTTATGGTATATGACGATCCAGGATCTTGTTACTTCATGTTTTTAAGTTTGAATTTTTTTCATGTTTTTGAGTGTTACTTCATGTTTTGATGTTCGGATTTTTGTTTATGTGTTTTGTTAGTTTGATTGTTAGCGCGTTCAATATTTCTAATTTTTCCAGTATGGTGAAAATATTAAAATTTTTAATTTTTTATTCTGCAATTCGTGGTTAATTTTTGTATGGTGCTGAGGATGAATATACAACTCTCCTTTATCTTAGCGGGCACTGGTATGTGCGAAACATAGATTGCAAGAAATAATCAGATATTCACGGGATTTTCAGATTAAGAGAGGAAATTCGATGCAGTGCCAATTTCCGTCTTTATGCGTTTATCAGATGCATTGTTTCAAAAAAAGAAAAAAGAAGAAAACAGCAAAGTGCAAAGTCAAAACAAAGAAAAATGAGTACATGAATATTTTAAAACACTTATTCACTTCTCCAACAAAGGGATCAAGGCCCTGATTCACAACCAAACAAAAATGGCACCAATCTAACAGCTAGATGTCTTCATACTTCTCATTTCTTCAGACTCGGTGCAATTGTCGTCGCCCTCTGCCGCTACCAATGCCTGTCAGAAGAAAAAGAACTAACCAAACTGAGTTCAAACAAAATACAGCCAGCCTGCAAAAATCCCTACAAATTTATAAAATTTCAGCCACAAATTTATACCTTGGTGCGTTTTTCTTCCAAACGATTATAGGCCCTTTTAATAAAGTCAGGAGTAATTGTTTGATACACCTTAACGGCCCGGACCTGAAGTCCAGGAGCGTATCGCGAACAATGAGCTTTAAGGTCACATTCCATTTCCTCGCCGACCTGGAAAAAGTCCATAAACTTTCGTTGGCACGCAAAACCCAATGATACTTAGGTTGGGAAATAACAAAGGAAAAAACAACTTACAAAATTACGTCTGTTCAGATAGAGGTCTTTGAAAGGATGAACACTACATATTTCTTTAACCTTGTGATGTACTCTAGCAAGCATCAGTGTGTTAAAATAATCTGGGCCATGTTCAAGTAGTACCTCGTATACATCTTCTTTAGGTAGGCGACTGACTACCTGCAATTATAAATCAGCAATTATAAGTCTTTTAACTTCTGAAAAAAATATTGTTTCCTTATATCAAACAAACCTCTATTTTCTCAAATCGGAGTTCGACGCCATCCTGTGTAATGCAAGGAACATCTCTGACCTGATTGACAGACATGGAGAGAGTTAGTCATATCATGAAACAAGCTGTCAATTTGGGGTGATTAAAGCCCTTACCGCATCGAATTTAAGGATGACTCGTATCGGTCTGAACCTGGTCGAAGGGAGCTTGAGATGAATACCTGAAAATAAAAAGGTTACACATAAAGAAAACCTAAAGATAAAAAAGAAAAATGCTTAACAAATCCAAAGAAAAAGAAAAAAAAACCTGGATGAGTAAATGATTCCATAAGAGCATCGCCCCTCCAGTACGCCCCAACATGGTTATCTGGCACTTGATGCAAAATTGGAGAAGTGAAACTACCAGACGGTAGATACAAGGCCATTACGACCTGAAATTGATCATAATACTTCTGAGATATGACAAGTTGATTGCAAGCTATTCAAGTGCTAAGCGCGAATTTTCATAACTTACAACAGTTGAAAGAGCGACACAATTGAGTACAATTTTGACAAGAGAAGAAAGAGCGGTTGCGTACACTTTTTACAAGAGATGAACTAGAACACAATTGCATACAGTTTTCAGTTTTCAGAACTTACAATAGAGGATGAGCAGTATGGCGAAGCGTGTAAGCCGCAGTAGTTGGTCCCGCACAGGAATTTGACTCCCTATCAGCTTCTCCTCTTCTTTCTGCCGTTCTTGCTGTTGAGCCATGGCGATGAAAAACGCTAACGAGTCTTAATTCCACTGAAAACCCTAACCCTAATTTGAGATGGAAGGGAGTCGGAAGGAGAATGAGGAAAGAGTTTCTTTCTATTCTATTTCAAGACCATTGCCTATAAATCGGATTGGGTTGGAGAGTATTATTGGAGCATCCGATATGATAGTGTTAGTATTTGGGCTTTAAATATTTTTTGGGCGTTTAAGTCTGTTTACTTTGAATGGTTGGAGACGGTGTTTGCCGTTTCGGACTTAACAGGAATCAGAACTCTAAGAACAGTTAATAATCCATATCCATATATTACTTATACAAAACCCTGTTTATCACCATTGGTTGTATGATTTCATAGGATAAGATTGTCATTTTTTTTGCTGTGAGTCATTTCACCAAGCGTGCCAAGCGCATAGGGAAATTGGTTTTATGCACTAGAAAAGAAAGAAAATTATGATTTTCATTCTCTTTTTAGTATTTAAACTTTTAAAATTTCTCTATGCTTCTGAACATATATTTCAGGAAATGAAGACTTTGTCTATGCTTCTATATACCGGAATAGAAATAATTTGCCTTGACATTCGTATGGCATGTCCATTGCATAGTAAATTATTTTTTAACTTGTTGTCAAAGATCAATATAATTGTATATCTTTTAATTTGTTGTCAAAGATCAATATAATTCGTATGGTATGTCAAAGACCAATTGATGGTGAGTTTGAATTACAAAAACAAACATAAAAATATTATTTTTGCAAGGATAAAATTATTTCCCAAAAATAAGTTGTGTGGTGAACTGGTATTTCATTTGTTTTATGTTATAAAATAAATTAATCATAAATAAGTAAATAGAATCACTTAATTTAGCTAATTCCATTGCGGAATGCAGCCACGTCTCACAAAGGATTATCGTCACTAAGTCGGCACTATTTCTTAAAAAACATTGAAAAAATAACTGCACTCACATCTGTGTACTTGTTAAAAATTAAAAAACCATGTTGGTATCACCACCCGACATATAATTTATCGAAAAGAAGAGGCGTCCAAATTTTAACGTATCTGACATTGTTCCGGTACCAAATACGGTTCCATTACTGGAGGCTCTTCAACAACTTCATCTGTACTAGTCATCGACAATTCTCCAACGAAAACACTCCAAATGAAACCTCCCGAACTACCAACAAGATCGGCTCCAAACACACCTGCCAAACTCCCAGAAAACAAAAAAAAGGCAACAGGTTAATTTTGTAACAATTCATAAACACCGTAACAAATTCTGAAACCTAATCAGCTCCATCCACAAAAAAATCAAGTATTTGTTCATTACAATAAATTTCCTATTAATGCCACAAATCTGATTCAATTTTTACAGTTCAAATTCTTCTAACAAGACAATCATCAAAGATCAAGCGGCAGGAAAAAAAAAGGTGAGTACAAATTAACCATCACTAAGAAGAGGTTTGTACAATTTATTAGTCAGTCAATTTCTACCATACATTTACTGTTATTTTATCAAAAACATTTTTCATAAGTTCAGAATTTCAAGTATCTATTAACAATTAAATCATTTTAACAGGTCGCACTCTGAAGACTAAAAAGGAGATGAACCTGAATTGGAAACTTCTGTGAAATATCAGATAGTAAAAGACACTTTTGTAACAGATAAATTATGTTTAGTCGCTTTGTGTTTTGCTATTACAGGTAGAGTCCTCAAGAACTTTAGCTGTTAGTGACGCCATGAGAGAGCAAATCTTACCTCTCCTTATGTTTAATTTATCTGTTTTGTAATTTGTCTTAAAACGTATGGTAACTTAACTGAAAGGAACTGGAAAAACTAATCAACTAACTTATGTTGTAATAGGTTAGTTTGATTTTATTAAATTCTCCATGTATTGATGAAACAGAACTTATGTAGTTTTCATTGTGTGTTGAAATGATGGTATGTCTCTTAATCTTTACAATTGAAAAAATATATTTAGTGAAAATCTCACATCCAAACAATACAAAGTTCTCCAAAAATGTACATTTCCCACTATACAAACACAATTGTTTATATTCATAAGTATAATTGTCACAGTTTTGGAAAAGAAGTCTTTTTGAATTAATTGAAAATTTACAATATTTTTTGTTACACAACATTTAAAATAATTCGCGCAACGCGCGAGACTTCGCTTGTATAATTTACAGTCATCTCCATTTTAAACTAAAAAAGAATTAAAAGATTATACAATAATGATTAATACACTATCAGAGGTTTAGTGAGTCTGGAATGGAGAGGAGTAAGAGAGCCCGACAGTATCCACCTCAGATGAATGTCGGTATATCTTTTGGAGACCATGTTGGTATCTACTTAAAGACTCTTAATTCAAAACATCTCTTTTTCAAGTGTGTAGTCTGATTTAATTAAATTATCTCAAATATATGATTTGATGGAAATAAATAAATTCAAGTAGAAAAGGTTAGTTATAAGTTTGCCTTTTGCTATATGGTCAGGTAAATCTTTCCAACTGACAACGTCAGATTCAACATGAAATATCTTGGAGAAGATTATTAAATTAAGAGGACTAAAAATGATTAGAGGGAATACTTATAATTTGGTCATTCATTTATTATTTATTTTTGAGGGAGGAGGCATGTCTAGAAAAATAAATTTATGGGGTGAAAATTCACAGGATTTTCGGATTAAGAGAGGAAATTTGATGCAGTGCCAATTTCCGTCTTTACAAGAGACATCTTCGCTTCACGTACTTTCAGATTCAGGGCTTCTTATTCATTTTTGGAGTAGGAAGAGAAAACCGATCGAACAAATGCATCTTTAAGACGCATTGTTTCAAAAAAAGAAAAAAAAGAAGAAAACATCGAAGTGCATAAAGTCAAAAAAAGAAAAATGAGTGCATGAATATTTTAAAACAGTCCACTCCAACAAAGGGATTGAGGCCCTGATTCACAACCAAACGAAAATGGCACCAACTAGATGTCTTCATACTCCTCGATTTCTTTTGTTTGCTTGATTTCTTTAGACTCCTCGATTTCAAGATACATTCAGCTTCCTTTGCTACTTGACTTGCCATGATTGTTGGAGTGGCTCGGCGGTTGTTGAACACCCTTTGGTTTCTTTGTTTCCACAAGTTTCTACAGGTGGCCGCCCATTTGATGTCCCATGGTCGTTTCTCCGTGACTGTGTCCTTATTCCCCCTTTCTGATTGCCAGAATTCACATGGAGCGTTGGACGTATGAGGGTCAATTGTGTTAGAGAGAACCCATACACGCTTGCTATAGGGCCAGTGAAGAAAGAGATGGTTATTCGACTCAATCTAGCATTTATTATTTATTTTTGAGGGAGGGGAGGAGGCCTCTGTCTAGAAAATTTCTTAGCAAACTCGGACTAGCATGGCAGAATATTTTTGAAAATAATCACATGTTTAGGGGGTGACTACTATTCACAGGTGAGGAAATTCGATGCAGTGCCATTTCCGTCTTCACGTATTTATCAGATACATTGCTTCAAAAAAAGAAAAAAGAGAAGAAAACAG
Organism: Juncus inflexus; assembly: GCA_024447665.1. NCBI lineage: Eukaryota > Viridiplantae > Streptophyta > Magnoliopsida > Poales > Juncaceae > Juncus > Juncus inflexus. The sequence continues at coordinate 6,136,965 of JAJHPC010000017.1, forward strand.
CAAAGTGCAAAGTCAAGAAAAGAAAAATGAGCCACTCCAACAAAGGAATCAAGGCCCTGATTCACAACTAGATGTCTTCGTCCTCCTCGATTTCTTCATCCTCCTCAAATTCGAGATACATTTCTTCAGACTCGGTGCAATTGTCGCCGCTCTCTGCTTCGACATGCATCCTGACCTCTGCCTGGAACTCGGTCCAAGGAAGCTTGACACGAGAACCTAAAAATAAAAAGGTTAGGAAGCATGAGATGAAAACCTAAAAATAAAGAAACGAAAAATGCTTAACAAATAAATCCAAAGAGAAGAAAAACCTGGATAAGTAAGTGTTTTCATAAGAGCACCGCCCCTCCAGTACGCCCCAACATGGTCCTGTGGAACTTGATGCAAAATTGCAGAACCTGACGTCAGAAACAATGCCATTCCCACCTGAAATTAATTGATCATAACACTTCTGAGATATGACAAGTTAATTGCAATCTATTCAAGTGCTAAGCACGAATTTTCATAACTTACAACAGTTGAAAGATACGACAAGTTAATTGATCATAACACTTACTGGGATATGACAAGTTAATTGATCATAATACTTCTGAGATATGACAAGTTAATTGATCCTAATACTTCTGAGATATGACAAGTTAATTTATCCTAATACCTCTGAGATACGACAAGTTAATTGATCCTAATACTTCTGAGATATGACAAGACAGTTAAATTGATCAGAATACTTCTGAGGCATGACAAGTTAATTGCAATCTATTCAAGTGCTTAAGAGCGAATTTTTCAGTACGAGCTAAATACAAGAGATGAAAGAGAGACACAATTGCATACAATTTTGACAAGAGATGAAAGCGAGACACAATTGAATACAACTTTGACAAGAGATGAAAGAGCGAGCGAGATGAACTAGAACACAATTGCATACAGTTTTCAGTTTTCAAAACTTACAAAAGAGAGGATGAGCAGTATGGCGAAGCCTGTAAGCGGCAGTTGTTGTTGGTCCCGCGGAGGAATTTAACTCCCTATCAGCTTCTCCTCTTCTTTCTGCCGTTCTTGCTGTTCAGCCATGGCGATGAAAAACCCTAACTAGTCTAGTCTTATGGTTTATCTTTAGAATAATATTAAGTGGTCGGATCGGATGAATTGAGTTCCCTAACCCTAATTTGATGGAAGAGAGAGATGGAAATCTGAAAAAGGGAAAAAAGGAGGGAAGAGTTTCTGTTTCGAGACGATTGCCTAGAAATCGGATGAGTATTGGAGCATTATGATAGTTAGCATTTGGGCTGTAAATGTTATCTGGGCTTTAAGCCTGTTTACTCTTTTTCCTATTTGCTGAGTTTATTGTAATAAATCAGTACAAGGGTTTAAAAGAAATTTCAGTGCCCTCAGACCTCCGGCCGACCGGACCATTTACTCCGGTTAACCGGACCCCCTGGCAGAACCTTGACCAGATCAATCCGGCCAACCATACAAACCATCCGGTCGACCGGAGATTATCATTTGCTTCTATTTCTAATCTTGTTCTCTTTACTCAAAATCTTCCTTATTATTCGATACAGCTTTCAGAACGTGTTGTCTGTGTAGCGAGTCATTAGAAGAAGGTTTATTCGTTAAATTTTGATGAACAGATTGCATTGCATAGACCACAGGAAGTACTTGCTGTAGAGGATCAGGAATAGGAAAATGGTGCTTTAGATGTTCGTTATAATGATTAGAGAAAATTTTCTGAACCAAATAAATTTAGTGAGCTAATTAGTCATTAGAATTCATGATTTGATCGACTCTTGTTCTGTAAGTAGAGTACAGTATCACTGCCCGACATATAATTTACAGTCATCTCTATTTTAAACTCAAAAAAATTATACAATAATGATTAATAGACTATCAGAGGTTTAGTGAGTCTGGAATGGAGAGGAGTAAGAGAGCCCGACAGTATCCACCTCAGATGAATGTCGGTATATCTTTTGGAGACCATGTTGGTCTCTACTTAAACACTCTTAATTCAAAACATCTCTTTTTCAAGTGTAAAGTCTGATTTAATTAAATTATCTCATATATATGATTTGATGGAAATAAATAAATTGAAGTAGAAAAGGTTAGTTATAAGTTTGTCATTGCTATATGGTCAGGTAAATCTTTCCAACTGACAACGTCAGATTCGGCATGAAATATCTTGGAGAAGATTATTAAATTAAGAGGACTAAAAATGATTAGAGGGAATACTTATAATTTGGTCATTCATTTATTATTTATTTTTGAGGGAGGAGGTATGTCTAGAAAAATAAATTTATGGGGTGACTATTCACAGGATTTTCGGATTAAGAGAGGAAATTAAATGCAGTGTTAATTTCCGTCTTTACACGTTTTTAAGATGCATTGTTTCAAAAAAAGAAACAAAAGAAGAAAACAGCAAAGTGCATAAAGTCAAAAAAAGAAAAATGAGTGCATGAATATTTTAAAACGGTCCACTCCAACAAAGGGATCGAGGCCCTGATTCACAACCAAACGAAAATGGCACCAACTAGATGTCTTCATACTCCTCGATTTCTTTTTGTTTGCTTGATTTCTTCATCCTCCTCGAATTCGAGATACATTTCTTCAGACTCGGTGCAATTGGCGCCGCCCTCTGCTTCGACATGCATCCTGACCTCTGCCTGGAACTCGTCCATTCTCTGCATCTCTGCCTCTATCAATCCCTGTCAAAAACAAAGAACTAACCAAACTGAGTTCAAACAAAATACAGCGAGCCTGCAAAAATCCCTACAAATTTATAAAATTACAGCTACAAATTTATACCTTGACGCGTTTTTCTTCCAAACGTTCGTAGGCCCTTTTGTAGGCCCTTTAAAGACTCTCAGGAATCATTGTATCATGGATCCCAACGCCCCAGATCTGAAGTCCAGGAGCGCGCGAACAATGAGCTTTCAAGTCAGATTTCAATTCCTCGCCGACCTGAAAAAAGTCCACAAACTTTCGTTGGCACGCAGGCAGAACCCAATGCTACTCAGGTTAGGAAATAACAACGGAAGAAACAACTCACAGAATCAAGTTTTTCGCTCAAATAGAGGTCTTTTAAAGGGTGAACACTACATATTTCTTGAACCTTGTGACGTACTCTAGCAAGCATCAGTGTCTTGTAATAATCTGGGCCGTGTTCAAGTAGTACCTCGTAAACATGTTCTTTAGGGAGGCGACTGACTACCTGCAATTATAAATCAGCAATTATAAGTCTTTTAACTTCTGAAAACAACTGTTGTTTCCTTATGTCAAGCAAACCTCTATTTTCTCAAATCGGATTTTGACGCCATCCCCTGTAGTGCAAGGAACATTTCTGACCTGATTGACAGACATGGAGAGAGTTAGTCACATCATGAAACAAACTGTCAATTTGGGACGAACTTCATAAAAACAACTAAATTCTACCCTAAAAATAATGATTAATGCCCTTACCGCATCGAATCTAACGATGACTTGTATCGGTCTAAACTCGGTCCAAGGAAGCTTGACACGAGAACCTAAAAATAAAAAGGTTAGGAAGCATGAGATGAAAACCTAAAAATAAAGAAACGAAAAATGCTTAACAAATAAATCCAAAGAGAAGAAAAACCTGGACAAGTAAGTGTTTTCATAAGAGCACCGCCCCTCCAGTACGCCCCAACATGGTCCTGTGGAACTTGATGCAAAATTGCAGAATCTGACGTCAGAAACAATGCCATTCCCACCTGAAATTAATTGATCATAACACTTCTGAGATATGACAAGACAGTTAAATTGATCAGAACGCTTCTGAGATATGACAAGTTAATTGATCCTAATATTTCTGAGATATGACAAGACAGTTAAGTTGATCAGAATACTTCTGAGACATGACAAGTTAATTGCAATCTATTCAAGTGCTAAGCGCGAATTTTTCAGTACGAGCTAAATACAAGAGATGAAAGAGAGACACAATTGAATACAACTTTGACAAGAGATGAAAGAGCGAGCGAGATGAACTAGAACACAATTGCATACCGTTTTCAGTTTTCAAAACTTACAAAAGAGAGGATGAGCAGTATGGCGAAGCCTGTAAGCGGCAGTTGTTGTCGGTCCCGCTTAGGAATTTGACTCCCTATCAGTTTCTCCTCTTCTTTCTGCCGTTCTTGCTGTTCAGCCATGGCGATAAAAAACCTGACTAGTCTGTCTAGTCTTATGGTTTATCTTTAGATTACTGAGAAAACCCTAACGCTAATTTGATGGAAGGTGGTAGAAGGAGAAGAGAGATGGAAATCGGCAAAAATGATGAGATAGGAAGAGGGACGAAGGGTCACGATTGATGGAAGGTATGGAGAGAGCGTGTGCTGAAAAGGGGAGAAAAATGTTGGCCAGAATATGATAGTTAACAAACATGCTTATGAAATCGGGGGAAGCGGATCATACCCAACCGCGTGGGGTAGATATTGTGCCTAAGCGCCTTCTTAGACGTTGGATAAAAAATTATGATTTGATAAACTTGATTAATATTACACGGCATGTTAACTCTATTTTTTCCGTTAGCCATCCCTTCTCCTCCTGTTTTAGAAAGAAATCAAATTAATTATCTTCATTCTCTATGTTGTGATTCTTTTAGAAAGAAATAATGCATTTCAGTTTTGGAAAGAAATAAGGTCGTGCAGAAATAATGGCAGAAATTATATTCTTCCAAATATTGCAATTTTTGAGACAAGCCCTTTTCAATAATAAGATATTATTTTTTGTTGTTTACTAGTTTATTTGTGGTGCTTAAAATTTATTTGAGATGCTGTAACAAGTCATTAATATTTCTGGTTAGATTTGTTTACATCAAATGATGATATAAAACGAAACTATATATTTGGCAAAATTTTCTTTTGAAAGGAATTATAACCAAACTATCCATTTAGAAGCATTAGAAGCATCCTCTGAAGATTTCAATAAATTAAAATTTGTTATTCTTTTTCTCCCAATTATACCTGAAGTTGCTTTATCAACATTTTGATTTCTTTTTCTTTCCACATTTTCCTTGACTGGCAACAATATGAGCATATTAACATCATGTATATAAAATAAACAAAATCAACATGTAATCTATATAGAATAAGAGTATGGTTACAAACTAGACGATGACTGCACAAAGCGCGACAAATTTTTTTCGGAAAAAAATTTCAATGAAAAGACACCAAAATGCCCTTCATGATTGAACAATCCATTTTTCGATCACACGATTATGGAAAGGAAGATCCGTTTGGTACATTTAACTATTGCACTCATTTCTCTGCCTGAGTTTTAACTTTCTGTTATAACTTGGAATATACCATCTTTTTCAATGTTCATTAAATTCTCACTAAATTCTCAAATACCATTCAAATCTGAAGATGACTCTTCGCGCGTCGCTTCTCCCCTAATTCCTTTTTCTTAAATCAAATACTAGTATGCTACAACAAAAACTCCTTTCAGGCATGGATTTGGGTTTTGTCATGTAATATGTAACTTGGGTCCCAATTCAGTACTAGCAGCAGCACAGTTATCCAATTGAATTTCAACCAAAATTCCGAAACCTGGATCAGTTAAGCCATAAAACTTCATCTAAAAATAGAAAAGAAGAACAAAGTTTTCCCTCAGAATCTCACTCTTTCTCAAACCAAATCAAACTACAGAGACTTCCGTAAACGAATCAAAACGAGATATCAGAGTAACTTACATCAGCGATTCATCATTGCAATCTTCAGGAGAAGTTTCACCATTGCAATGTTCACGAGAAGTTTCGCCATTTATTTCTTTCTAAAAGAAACACAACCAGAGAGAATGCAGAATGGAGAGAATGGATTGATTTCTTTCTAAAACAGGAGGAGAAGGGATGACTAACGGAAAAAATAGAGTTAATTTGTTGTTAAATATACAACACTAAACTCAATTCAAATTTAGCCCTAAATATGAAAATTCTAGAAGCAAGTCAAGGCTAGAAAAATATCTTGATTCTAGAATTTTCCGTTAAAATATCTTTGTTCTAGATATGTTTGTCTCTAGAAAATTCTTCAAAAATATCTTGGGTCTAGATGACTCCATCCTCTAGTATAAATAGGAGTCTCATTCTCACCATTTGGATCAAGCCACAAAACAAATTCCTCTTTCTAATAAAGAGTGTTGTGAGGGTTGTAGTGGTTTAGTTGGAGGTATAATAATATAGAAGTAGTAGGGTTGTAATTTTTGGAGGTTTAGTAATCGAGTAGTGAAGTGTATTGTAATATTATTGGGAGAATAATAAAGAAGTTTTATTTAAATCTCGTCTCTCTACTCTACAAACTGGTATCAGAGCGAGATAAACGGGTCGGTGCTGTCGGAATAGACAGTGAGGGTCAGAATTAAGTGCCGAGAGTTTGCAAGTAGCCGTGTGTCGGCATTCTGTCGGAGGAGTTGCCAGAAGAGAGAAGGCTTAGCTGAAGCCAATAGACTAAGTCGCATTCATGGATTTTGGAGGTTCAACTGCCGGGTTGAAGAAGTTGAATGACAACAACTACATCTACTGGAAGGCCTGCATAGAATCCTACCTGCAAGGACAGGATCTTTGGGAGGTGGTAAATGGATATGAGACGACTCCGCCAGAGGTCGCTACTGAAAAAGCGACAGTATCCGAAACTATCAGTGACCCAAAACTAACCGAGGAGAAGAAGACCCCATCCGCAGAGAATGAGACTCTGCGAAAATGGCGTATCAAGGCTGGAAAGGCGATGTATGTACTCAGGACCTCAGTTGAAGAGGAGCTACTTGAGTACATTCGAGAAGCGGTAACGCCGAAAGCCGCTTGGGATATTCTCGCGACACTATTCTCCAAGAAGAATGATGCCCGCCTCCAACTACTCGAGAAGGAGCTCATGACACTTTCACAAGGGAGTATGACAATCAGTCAGTACTTCACGAAAGTAAAGTCCATCTGTAGCGAGATCGCGCAGATCGCCCCTGAAGAGAAAATAAGCGAGCAACGGATGAGGAGGATAATAATCAACGGTTTGAAAACCGACTATAGCGGGTTTATGGCAGTAGTCCAGGGTTGGTCGACTCCACCAACACTACTGGAGCTAGAGAATATGCTCGCTAACCAAGAGGCTCTGATCAGGAGGGTCGAAGTCTCAACGAGACAAGACGATGAGGCGTTATTCTGCAGCCGAAGGAAGGGTCGGCCTGAACAAAGGCCGAGATCGAAACCCCAAAGCAGGCCTGGACAACATAGGAGGCCGAAGGAGGAGACTAATGCTTCAGGAGGATCTCATAGGCAAAGAGACGGCAAAGCTCGAGGTGATGAGTGCTACAATTGTGGCAAGAAGGGGCACTATGCACGAGACTGTTGGTCTAAGAAGAAGGGACAGGGAAATGCGGCAACCCTAAGAGACCACCAAGGTGCCAAGAGTCAAGAGATTGACTGTAGTGAAGAAGAATGGGATATTGATGCCGCATTCGCAAATGCGGTCACCATGATTGAAGAGAAGGAGGAGAAGGAAGAGGTTGCACTAACGGCAGTAATCAAATCAGGGCGAATCGACTATGAGAGTGACTGGATCGTTGACTCCGGTTGCTCAAATCACATGACCGGCGATATCAAGAAGCTAGAACGTTTACAGGAGTATAAGGGAAACCAAGCAATTGTGACAGCTAACAACTCCAAGCTGCCAATCAGCTACGTCGGTAGAACGGTAATCTCTCCCCACATCGGTCCGAAGGAATTCCAGCTGCAAGGAGTCTATCATGTTCCAGACATGAAAAAGAATCTATTGTCAGTATCGCAACTGACAGCACAAGGGAATTACGTAGTCTTCAGGCCACAGGAGGTGAAGGTGTACCACAACCTCAAAGCTTTGGGCACACCAATAATGGAGGGCCGAAAAATGGAGTCAATCTACGTAATGTCAGCACAATCAGCTTACGTAGACAAAACTCGGAGGAATGATACGGCGGATCTCTGGCATGCACGACTGGGGCACGTGAGCTACCACAAGCTTAAGTTGATGGTCGAGAGGTCGATGGTCAAAGGTCTTCCTGGAGTAGAGGTGCGGACCGACACAGTATGTGCGGGTTGTCAATTCGGTAAAGCTCATCAGCTTCCTTTCCAGCAATCCAAGTACAAAGCTAAGGAACCTTTGGAGCTGATACACTCGGATGTCTTCGGTCCAATTAAGCAAGCTTCAATAAGTGGTTCAGAGTATATGGTGACCTTCATTGATGATTTCTCCAGATATGTGTGGGTGTTTTTCATGAAAGAAAAATCGGAGGCGTTATCCAAGTTCAAGGAGTTTAAGGAGAAGGTGGAAAGTGAACTCATCAAGAAAGTTCAATGTCTCTGTACGGATAATGGAAGAGAATACGTAAATCGAGAATTCGATACCTACCTGAAAAAGCATAAGATCCGAAGGCAGTTAACCTGCCCCAACACCCCACAACAGAATGGAGTAGCCGAGAGGAAAAACGGGCATATTGCAGAGATTTGCCGGAGCATGTTGCATGCTAAAAACGTGCCAGGAAGATTTTGGGCCGAGTGCATGAAGACAGCAGCACACATCATCAACCGGCTTCCACAAGAGAAGATGGGTTATATCTCGCCATTCCAGAAACTCTGGAAACTAAAACCCCAAGTCAGCCACTTCAAGGTATTCGGATGTGTGTGCTACGTGTTCGTGCCTGATCATCTTCGGACCAAATTTGACAAAAAAGCGGTTCAATGTATCTTTGTCGGGTATGATGATGCACGAAAAGGATGGAGGTGTTGTGATCCAACGACAGGGCGCATCCACACCTCAAGAAATGTGATTTTCGACGAAGTCTCATCATGGTGGCCAACCGAAGGCGTAATTCAAGCAAATTTAGAGGATCTCGAGGGACAATTTGAGGAAAGAACCAGCGGACGGGTCCAAGAAGGTGTCGTGACACCGACGTCCATAATGGAAAAGGGACAAAGTCCAAACGCCCCGAAAACCAAGAGTCCATGGAAGACCGGATTACTCGAAGATGGTGAAGGTATGACTCCGGACCTACAAGAAGAGGTGGAAGAAATGCCCCCGCCAATAAGAAAGTCATCAAGAGCAAGGCGTCCAAACCCGAAGTACGCAAACGCCGCGGTCGGTGAAGAGAACTCGGTTGAAGAGCCGACAAATTATGAACAAGCAGTAAAGAACAATAAGTGGAAAGAGGCAATGGAGGAGGAGATGGTGGCTCTAAGGCAAAACCAAACATGGGAGTTAGTGCCACAACCGAATGGAGTAAAACCAATTTCGTGCAAATGGGTGTACAAAGTGAAGACCAAAGCAGATGGGTCAATCGAAAGATACAAGGCTCGACTAGTTGCACGAGGGTTCTCACAACAGTACGGGCTGGACTATGATGAGATGTTCAGTCCGGTGGCGAAGATGACAACGGTACGTGTTCTCCTAGCACTTGCGGCAAGCAAAGGATGGAAGATATGGCAGATGGACGTGAAGAACGCCTTCCTGCACGGTGAGCTTGATCGAGAAATATACATGGATCAACCACAAGGATTCGTGAGTATAACCCATCCAGAGTACGTGTGCAAGCTCAAGAAGGCGTTGTACGGGCTAAAACTGGCCCCGAGAGCTTGGTACGGGAAAATAGCAAAGTTTCTCGTACAAAGTGGCTATACGGTGGCGACAACAGACTCGAGCCTATTCACTAAGAACATTGGAGGCAAACTCGCTATAATCTTGGTGTACGTGGATGATCTCATCTTAACTGGTGATCTCGTAGAAGAGATTCAGCAAACGAAGGAGAACCTGTCTGTCCGGTTTCAGATGAAGGAACTCGGAGAATTAAAGCATTTCCTGGGGCTCGAGGTAGAGAAGACGAGTAAAGGTGTGTTCCTCTGCCAACAAAAATATGCAAAGGATCTTCTAGAGGCATACAGAATGTTGGAGAGCAAGCCGCTGTCTACGCCAATGGAACCAAATGCGAAGCTTTGCGCTGGAGAAGGAAAAGATCTACAAGACACTCGAATGTATCGACAACTGGTGGGAAGTATGATCTATCTGACTCTTACCAGACCCGATATAGGCTTCGCTGTTGGAGTAGTAAGCCGTCATATGCAGAACCCAAAGAAGCCACATTTGGAGGCAGTTAGGCGGATACTTCGATACGTGAAGGGTACATTAGACTACGGTATTATGTACTGTAGAGGCGAAGAATGTGAACTAGTCGGTTATTGTGATGCTGACTATGTTGGAGATTGTGATACAAGGAGATCAACAACCGGCTATGTCTTTAGTTTGGGATCTGGAGCAGTGTCTTGGTGTAGCAAAAGACAGCCTACCGTATCCCTCTCCACGACAGAAGCAGAGTATAGAGCAGCAGCTACTGCCGCACAGGAAAGCACGTGGCTGGTCCGTCTACTAAAGGAGCTTCACCAGCCAATCGGCAAAGTAAGACTCCACTGCGACAACAGATCGGCAGTGTGCTTAGCAGAGAATCCGGTGTTTCACGCAAGAACCAAACATATTGAAGTGCACTACCACTTCTTACGAGAAAAGGTACTACATGGAGAGATCCAAATGAAGCTGACACCGACGGAAGAGCAAGTTGCTGACATTTTCACGAAGGGTCTCAACTCAAAGAAGTTTGAGGAGATGCACGCTCAACTTGGAGTGCTCAGTCGATCAGCAATTTAGGGGACTTAGTGTTGAGGGGGAGTGTTAAATATACAACACTAAGCCCAATCCAAATTTAGCCCTAAATATGAAAATTCGAGAAGCAAGTCAAGGCTAGAAAAATATCTTGATTCTAGAATTTTTCATTAAAATATCTTTGTTCTAGATATGTTTGTCTCTAGAAAATTCTTCAAAAATATCTTGGGTCTAGATGACTCCATCCTCTAGTATAAATAGGAGTCTCATTCTCACCATTTGGATCAAGCCACAAAACAAATTCCTCTTTCTAATAAAGAGTGTTGTGAGAGTTGTAGTGGTTTAGTTGGAGGTCTAATAATATAGAAGTAGTAGGGTTGTAATTTTTGGAGGTTTAGTAATCGAGTAGTGAAGTGTATTGTAATATTATTGGGAGAATAATAAAGAAGTTTTATTCAAATCTCGTCTCTCTACTCTACATTTGTCATTTAAGATTAATCAAGTTTATCAAATCATGATTGTTGATCCAACGGTTAAGAAGATGCTTGGGCATAATTTCTATCCCACGCGGTTGGGTATGATCCGCTCCCATATATATGGATGATATGTATTATATTTGCGTGTTTGATGTTGTGGTGTTTCTATAGAGTGGGCAATAAAGGATGGGTAGTGTGTTGTATATGTTTGTTTGTTTGTTTGTTTGTTGTGTGTGAGACTTGTTTGGTGAGAAATGATGTGTGATGTCTTGGTAAACAATGAACGGATATGTTGCTATTGTGTGTGAAGTGTTGGATACTAAACATATAATTATTGTTATTGTTGTTATGTCAACTATATTGTTTGATGGGCTTGCTGTGTGATATTATGTTATGTGATACGACCCAGCGCTTGTAGCTTGTCAGGAGCAGCGCGGCTGAATTTGATCTTTCAGTTCGTTTGCAACCTGCAAAAAAACATAATTTAAAGATTATAGACAAATGAATAATACAAATTCAAATTTTAACAATCAATAATGCATATTTAATCCTTGATTTTGCATTTTTAGATGTTGAATGTTGAAAACTCACTAACAGAATGAGCAACGGGATGACAATTCTTGCTTCCATTCGTGGTGAGATGATGCAATTCTTACCAACATAATGCTTTCTCTGACTGTTTGAGAGTAGTTAGGGTTGTTCTAGTTTTAATTTTTTTTTCTTTGGAGTTTATTTTTTGGGGGGGTGGGCCCGAGGTTGGGGCTTGTTGAAACTTGGTTTATTTTATTGATGTTTATGGGCTTGATCCAAAATATATATAGCTAATAAACAGTGTGTACAACAATATATATAATTTATTTTTTTTATAATAATATATATGCAGTAAAAGCAATATATAGAGAACAAAAAATATTATACATTCCATGCGCTTTATAATATATTTATTTGTTTACATGTTAATTATGTAGTTTGTATTATCAAAACATTCATCTACGTAAATTTTATATGCATTATAACTTTATAATATATATATTCACTATGGTCTCATGATGATTTATTCTTTTCATAATTTAATATCCAAGCCCAAAATTAACATGCTTGGTATTATAAGGAATATGAAAAATATGTGATAAATTAGATGCATATCACATATTTCGTTGTACATCCAAACTTTCTTTTTTAATATACTATTTTTCTATATATTTTTTTGTGTTTTTATATATATATATATATATATATATATATATATATATATATATATATATATATATATATATATATATATATATATATATTTTTTTTTTTTAAATTGAAAATATATATCTTATATACTGTTTATGTTTATATATTTTTCTGTTACGGTAAAGAAACCTGCCCCTTGTGCTGCACTATGGAAAACCCCGTCATGTACTAGCATGCCCCTATACAAAATGTTTAGTTTTAAAAAGTTGTCAAAAACTCATTTAAGTTTCTAATAAAAACTAAACCTCTTAAGACTTCGTATTCTTGTAAAATAATTTTAAAATTAAAGTCCCCAATCAAAAGTCTTTGTTTTTGTAGTGTTCCAGTAAAATATACCACTAAGCATTGTAAATAGTAAATACACACATATACAAAATAATTCCGAAATATACAAAATTAAATATAGTTCAAAACTTTGTATTACTTGCTCCCCTCTTGGATCCAACCCTAAGATTTCTAATAAACAAAAGACCATCTATGTTAATCAAATCAATAATTCTACCCGCTTCTGATCCATTTCCTACAAATTCATACAAATGAACTGCAACGCTCAAAATAAAACTGTCTGGTTTAACAAACTCACTCAAAGTCTCAAAAAACTCAATCCCCTCTTTCACAAATCCAAATTCCAAAAATGACCTCATCATGCTTCTGCAGCACGATAAATCGGGCCCCACTTTCATATTTATCATTTTATTATATATTTCATACGCTTCTTTTATTGATCCTTCTTTTATAAACGCGAAAATAAGGTGGTTGAAATGGGGAGATGAAGGGACTAAGCCCACTTTTCGCATTGTTTGAGTTATAATTTCTTCCGCTTTTGAGTAATTTTTTGATTCGATAAATGCCCTAATTAGGGCCAAGTATGTGAATGAATCGGGGGTATTTCCGTCTTTACGCATTTCTTGGAAAAGAGACTCAGCTTCTTTATCGAGTGCTGATGTGGCGTACACATTTATCATCGCATTATAACTTATCTGCAAATTTTCAAATTAAAAAAATATATTATGATTAATCAAAAAACATATTGACATGAATAAAATAAAATAAATAAAATAAAATAAAAGGACTTACAGAGCCAGGTTTTATTCCATCTTCCTTCATTTTGTTAAACAGAACAGCAGCTTCTTCAAATCGACCTATATAATAAAAATACAAGGTCCAAAAAATTCTTAATATACTCTAAAAATTTACCAATTCAAGATTACGAGGCAAAATTATGTTAAATTAATTACCAGCTTTTCCATAATAACTAATCATATTTGTATACAGCTTCTCATCCATTTTTACATTCAAATTTTGTGCGGTATTAAACATGTCAATAGCTTTTTCCAATTTTCCAGCTCTACCATAAACACTGCATAACAAACAAATAAAAACCTTAAAATAAATATTTAAAAAATTAAATTAAACAAAAATATGAAAAATTATAATTTAATTTACCTAATCATGGTGCCGTATGTTTGGAGAGAAGGAGAAACACCACATGAAATCATTTTATTATATATACTAACAGCTGAATATAATTTACCAGCTTCTAACATTGATTTAATGCAAGTATTATATGCGATTGTATCAAGCGCCACGTCAGCACGGAAACTATTATATATAACATTTTCTGCCTCCTTATATTTCCCTATAATATATGTAAATTATTAATGAAAGAAACATAAAACTTGTGATTTTATTCGTACAACCATTAAATTAAAAAGAAATTTAATAATTTAATACCATGTTTAGTCAAAGCGTTTATATAAATGCTTATAGTAACAGCATCTGGCCGAAACCCTAATTCAACTAATCTTTCATGTATGAATTGTGCCTCTTTTATACTACCTGAAATAAAACAATGATAAAACTAAATAATAATAAATAAATAAATAAATATAATCAAGTTAATTTAATTCTTACCTTTTCTAGTGAATTTACATATCAATTGGCAAGCGAGAGACAAACCGTCCTGCACGGATTTCAAAGCATCTATAAATCCTTTTTTATCACCAGATTCCACATATAAACTAAGCATCAATAAACTAACATTTTCATTTTGTCCCTCCAAAAAATTCGATTTTCTTAACAACTCTTCAGCTTTACCAAACATGCCGTTTTTCCCATACATTTCGACAAGTTTCATCTTCAAACTTTTATCAAGGGCAATTCCGTGATTTTCCATCTCTGAAATAATTTCTTCAAAATTACGAACAGAGCCCTCTCTGTAAAATACCTCCAACATGGTTTTATAAAGCTCTTCATCTAAACGGGCCCCACTTTTTCTTATGTTTACAATTAAGCCCTTTGCTTTTTCCAAATTATCCAATTTCAAATACAATCCAAGCAACAAGTTAAAAGAAATTAAATCACGATTAATTAAGGCTAAAAAACAAGCCTCAGCTGAGGACCAATCACCTTTCGCCACGTGGCACCTCAATAAAGCATTGTACCCAATATCCGACACTTTAACTTTTTTAAACTTCATAATTTCAAGAACTTCAAGGGCCTTTTCGTAATTTCCTTCGCTCAAGTGTACTTGAGCCATCGCCACGTAAGTTTTCTCACTCTTCAACAAACCCAATTTTTTAATCTCTTCAAAAGTTTTAATCGCGTCTTGATAAAACCCAAGTTTACCGTAAACCCTAACTAAAATTCCGTAAATAACCTCATCAACCGCCACCTTTTCTCTCTCCATATCATTAAACAAAGACAGAGCTTTGGAATAATCCGAGTTTTTGTAAAACAAAGTGAGCAAAGATGCACAAGTATAACAACTCGGCTTAATTTCCAAACATTTCATCTCTTCATAAAGTCTCAAAGCCTCTCTTTTATTCCCATTTTTGGCGTAAAAAGTAATTAAATGACTAAAACTCGACTCGTCAGGTTCAAAACCTGACTCTTTCATTTCATCAAACACTTTAAGCGCATCATCAAATCTCCCTTCTTTCACAAAAGAACCAATTATCACACTGTAAGTAAAACTAGTCGGAACAAGTTCCTTTTCCAAAATATGCTCCCACAATGCAACAACCTTCGAGTGTAATTTCTTCTTTTGGAGGGACGAAATCATAAAATTGAAAACGGAAATCGAAGGAACGATTCCTCTGTTTTGAACAGCTGTGTAGAATAAAAGCATGTCTTTGTGGCGGTGCCACCTGGCGTAAGCACAGAGCAGGGTCCCACATGCCAGCTCATCAGGCTCTAAATCAAGCTCAAGCATTTCTAGAAAGATTTCTTCTGCGAGTTTTATTTTTCCAGCTTGGCCGTATAATTGAAGGAGAATTGTGTAGGCTACCACACTTGGCTTGTAACTTACCTGAAATAATGTAAAAATACTGGCGAAATGTTAGTTACTTGGTTTTGAATCTTTGATTTGATTATACATGATTGAATGAAAAGAAATTGTTTGTTAATTACTTGGAGTTTCATCCAGGCAAAGAAATCTCGTGCTTGTCGCCAGTTTTTTTGCTCCTTGAGCACCACACACATCTCTCTGTTTTGATTCATAGTCAGAAATACATAAAATTAACAATTCAATTAAATTAAGTTAATTCATCTTCAATTTGAAAGTACCTGAATGTGAGCTTCGCAACGAACGAAACCATTACTTCCCTCATATCGAATGAACCCTCAGGCCTTGAAGCGAGCTGTCTCACCACTCTGTTTACACACATCAAGTAAGAAAAACAACAACAAAAAATTCAAAATTTCTCGTAAAATACTCAGTTTTAAATTTTAACACTAATAATAATCTACGGACTTTATAGCGGCTGCAACATGCTTTCCATATATCTGCCCATTTCTATCCCCTTCGATATATCTGGTCATCTGCTCAGGCGTACGGCGGATCCATCGCGGCGTCAAGGCGCCGCTGCCCTGGTTGCGGCGCAAGTGACGGAGGCGCTTGGCCTGGTCATGGATTATCAGTCGCGCGTCATTACCGGAGAGGGGTGGCCTTTGAGTTCGCCGGATGTAGGGTTTGGTGTTTTTGTTGCCAGAGGAGAGGGACCATGGATCGGAGGAGAGAGAGGCGGAGATGGAGAGTGACTCCATTAATGGCGGGAGAAAGAGAGAGTGAGTGAGAGCGAAGAAGAGAATGGGATATGGTTTGTCATGTCAATGTAAGATGGACGTGACTGGTTATTGCTTGATTTTTTTTAAGGGGGCTTTGGTTTTGTTGGGCTGAAGAATTAATTAATAATCTGAATTGGTTAGAGCCCATTTTACAAGGGGAACTTCATATATATTTATTTACCTTGCAAAATTTCGTAATATTAAACTTAGATGCGCAGATAATTTGATATTTAAAATTTTTAGAATTGTTAGAAGGCAAATATGATATTTTAAATTTCCAATTATTAAAATACAAATATTATATTTTAAATTTATAGAAAGGTAAATATGAAATTTCCCCAAGGTTACAATTTTCCTGCCATACCGCATTTCAGGAGACAGACGGTTAATTAAACTTACAACATAATATCTTAAAACCAAAAAAAAAAAAAAAATTGCAAGCCTGTTAAATAATAAACTTACAGCAACTCTACCTCAAACAATACACAACACACGACACATCCCAAAAATCAAAAAAACATCTCACAAAAAAACTCCAATATACAATTCCATTATTCCATTAACCCACTCACTCTTCCGGCCGAAAATACGGCGACGAACTAAGATCCGTCGTATCATACATCGAATCATCATTATAATTCTCATCTTTTTCCTCTTCCCACCTCAAAACCTCTCTAATATACTTAAACGCCTCATCCACAGTTTGTCTTTCGCGGGCCCGGGTTTGCCAAACGAATAATTTACGACCCGTTAAGGAAGAATAAAGATCTTTAAATTTCATGGCTATGTAATAGTAAGCTTGGTGAGCGAGCGATTGATTGTTGTGGTGCGTTCTGACTGGACAGAAATCGTCGAACCAATCACATGCTGACAGCTGTGATTTCCCGATTTTCTCCTCGAATAAATCGTACTTGTTTAGTAAGAGTATGAATGGCGTGTCGCGAAAGCACGGCTGCCTAAAAAATGTAGAATTAGTGAAATTAGTTTAATTAATTAACGTGTGATTTTATAATTTAATTTAATTTAATTATATATTTTTTTGGGAGAAAATTTGGAGAGGGCTTAAATTAAACCATCCCTCTTCCAAATGCATTATATATACTTTTTCTAATATTAACAAGGAATTTTCCATTGTTTCTTCTATACAAAAACCTCTATAAAAAATAAAAAAATAAATAATAACTAAAAAATTCTTTGAAATTTGAATTACTTGATTGTGGATTCGAATAGTTCTTTGCTCTGAAGCATTTTATTCTGAAGCGGCCTTCCATTAATCGAATTAAGCGGGGCTCCTAATTGGTCATAATCACTTAAACTCACGCAAAATATCACGATTCGCACATCTTCAAACATTTCGACCCATTTACACCCTTCATTTATCCCCTTCCCAATCACCCTTATCAACTGATACCTAAACCAAAATATAACCACAATATAATGTATATCTTAAGTATAAAGGAGATTAAATGCATTAAATATATTGAATGTTTGAATGATTTTTACTTTGTAATGGCTTGAGAATGAGGGTCTAAATTGTCGTTGTAAGGTTCAGACATTGGGCTTCGATCGTCCAATGAGAAATCAATGAAGGCCAATCCGTTTCCTTGAGTTACTCCTTCTGCGTATAATATGTCTCTTTCTGACGGATCGTATTCGTTACTCGATATTTCCATCGCCTAATAAAAAAACAATTCATAAAGTTATAAAATATATATATTATTATTTTTTCAATAAATCGTTTTTTTTTTAATTGTAATTTTTTTTTTAATAATTTTTAAGGAAAATTTTCAAAAAAAACTAGCCTCGGTTTTGTAATATTCAGGAAAGTTGTTGTTTTGTGTTTTGTGGTGTTGGGGGTGGGGGTGGGGGGTGTGTGTGGGGGGGGGGGGATTTCCATTTTCTTAAATTATAATTTTTATTAATTGTATTTTTTTTTAAAGAGTGTAATTACAGTTTAAAAAAAATTATTATTATTTTATTATTTTTTAAAATATTGTACTTATTTTTCATAAATAAATTTTAATTTTTTTAAATGTAAATTATCTTTTTTTATTGTAACTAATTCATTTATTTACTCTGCTGAGGAAGTATTCTGCCACGCCAGGAAGAAAAGGTAACTCGTCCTTCCTCTTGTACGTTTCCTGAACCGCGTTATCCCTCCACATCTCGTCAACAGAAGGAGCATATTCCCTCGTGGCTGCTGGAAAAAACGCGTCCAAATCGCCCATCGCGATTATGTCCAGCAGCCAATCAGAGAACTTCTTCAACCGAGCATTAATCGAGTAAATATTAGAAGAAGGAGAATCTTGATTATCTTGATTTTCTTGGTTATTTAGATATTCTTCTTCGAAGCGCTCGCGGCCCTCGAGGAGGATGCCGAGGTACTTGAACATGTTGCTCTGGATCATGAGTTTTGTTTCCTCGCGTTCTTCCCGTGTGAATGTGTTCCCGTATAGTAACTTCACCTGTGATTTTTTTTTAATTAGGAAAAAGTAAGACGTGTTTTTTAAGAATCGGTTTCTCAAATTTGATAGAAAAGAATGAATAATAGGGATAAATGCATTGTTAGTCAGTCCTTGTGCTTTAACTGGCCCATGTACTACTGATTTGAACTTTTTGGTCCCTGTGCTTTATGAAAACATGCACTGCACTATTATTCCTTGAGCCCCAGACCAACAGTGCACAATTCTATAAAGCACAGAGACCAAAAAGTTTAAATCAGTAGTACATGGACCAAATCCAATCCAACAAAGCCACAGAGACTAACTAATTCTATCCCAACATAACAATAAATATATCTTTTTTCAACTAACTTGTTTAAAAATGGTTCAGTAGTACAAGGACCAAATCCAATCCACCAAAACCACGGAGGCTAACTAATTCTATCCCAACATAACAATAAATATATATTTTTTCAACTAACTTGTTTGAAAATGGTGCTGGTGCCAGCGCCAGGCGGACCGAGAAGTAACAGTTTCTGAACCCGTTTCTGCTCCAAATAATCCGGCACGATTCTCGGTACATAAGGCGCATTTTCATTGTGGGGCCCGCTCGAGCTGCCGTGCGGGACCGGCAATGAGAACAACGTGCACGCCAGTTTAGACAAAGTCTGTTAAATAAAAATGTTATTATAAAATGATATTTGTGGAAATGTTGATAGGTATGAAATGAAGTTAGTATTAAATAAAGGGAAAGTTTTGAATAACCCCCTAACTTTTCTGGATATTACAAAAAAAAAACCTCACTTTATAGATTTCTCAAAAAATATTCAGAAAAGTTAGGGTGGTATTTGAAAATTTCCTTTAAATAAACGTACGGATTCCCAAATTTTGCCTTTGATGTTGTTTTGGCCTTCTTCTTCGTACCGGCCGTCGTCGTACACCCAAAAATGCGTGTCGCGAGGGCATTGCACATTTGCCACCTTATTAAAACATATTTATTAAGATAATTAAATATTAGTATTTAATTAATTAATCTAATAATGATAAATACCTTAAGAACACGTAATTCCACTTTGGTAATTTCCCTTCCGTTAATATATACTTGCGTGTTTCCATTACTGGCGTTCGGATGAAGCTTTCCACTAAAGTTCAAATTCGAACTCACTATCCTATCTGGCTTCTCCCCTTCCTATCCAAAACATAAGGAAATAAAAATAAAACAAAAAATCAATCCCAATTAAAAAAATAAACAAAAAACTTTATTATTATCATTATCATCATCATCATTATCATTTTTATTATAATAATAATAACAATTACTATTATTATAAAAATAATTATTTTTTATATTTCTATTATTATTATTACTACTATTATTATTATTACAATATTTTTTTAACTAACCTTGCCCCAAAGTCCGGATTCTTTATCATACCAATACCGCCCAGGCTTCAACTTGACAGGCGGCAAAGGACAGCTCAGCAATTCCGCCATCTCCTCCCCTCTCAACGGATGCCCATTAACCACAAGCTGATCTGGCCTGAGCTGATTGGCCGCACATTCTTTCTCCGCTTTCAATATCTGTCTCACCTCAAGAGGGCTTAATAATTTCCCAAGTATCCTTGACCCTTTTCCGAGTTTCGACCGTTTTGACTCGTCGATCGGTTGACCGATGCAGTTTACGCACTTTCGGCCTTCAGGCATTGAGCCCATTGCGCGTAGGATGCAGTAGCTGCAGTATTTGGAGTCACAGACTAAGCAGGCTTCTTTGCTCTCCCACCTTCTTTTCCCGCATCTGTAACAGACTTTTTTAACCCCCCTGTTTTGAGCTCTTGTAGAGATACTATTATCATTGTTGTAATTGTTGTGGTTGTTGTAATTGTTGTCTGTGGATTGGGGAGAGGAGGGTGAGATTGGGGAGTCAAGCTCATGGCTTTCATATCGATTGTTGGAGTTGAAAGTTACAACTGGAGTCCGTCTCTGATTGGTTGGCTGTTCTGACGGTCCGGGTCTCGGGCCGGGAGAGCTCCGAGTGGACCCGTTTGACTCGGATCTGGATCCGTTCGATTCAAACTCCGAGTTTTGTAGAACCGACACGACGGATTCCGAGCTTCCTCCATTGGAGCTCTGAAGGTTCTGGGCAATTCTGGAAACAGGCAAGGGGATTGGGCTCGTGACAGGTGGCGCCACTCCATTGGAGACGGGCTCATCTGTGACAGGCGGCGGGATTCCATTGGAGACGGGCTCGGCGGTGGGGATTTCAGAGTCGCCGTGGAGGCCTACTGGGTCGACGCGTGGAAGGTCGTAGGAGACTGGAGGCCCGTCGTACTCGAGCGCAATTGAGTAGTCGAGGTTTTCGGGGGTTTCTGGTATCGGCGTGCCCGGCGGGAGGATCCGCCTGAGCATCGCCTGCCAGCTATCGCCTCCTGTAGGTTTTTCTGCCATTTTTGACTGGATTTGCGTTGTTTTTTCACTCCGTTTTGGTTTCGATTGGTGTGTGGAAGCTCAGAAGATTGGATTGTATACGCGAACTGAAGGAGGATTGAATAGTAAAGACCCTCCGAGAGATCTTACTTAACACTTGGTGTAAAAAGATTGGAATAATAGGAGAGAAAAAGAGTCGAAATTGAACTTTGTTCTCACTTCCAAAACGAACTCAAAATTCTCCTTTCTTTTTTCCCCCTCTGTAACTCAAAAGAAGGAAAAGAGGCTAAAAATTTAGCTTTTTTATGAGGTACCAAAAAGAAAAGCCAGCCGAGCCAAAGGGAGCAGATCAAAAGAGCCTTTTTCTCTCCTCTACCCGATCCAATTCAGAACGATCAAACTACTCAACCAAAACAAACAACCCTAGACTTGACCAGTAAAAGAAGCAGAAGAAGAAGAAAATTCAGGTGGTGTCACAGGATTGAATTCCGATTTGTTTATTCTGAATTTCTGACTCTAAACAAAGAGAGAGAGAATGAGATTAAGAAAGAGAGAAGGAATCAAAAGTGGTGTGTAAATGGTCCAGTCCACTCTCTCTGCAGCAAAGCAAAGCAAGAAAAGACTGCGTGCGTTTCGACTCTGTCCTTAATGGGTTACGGTTCTATTATACATTTATACTCCTGTCAAAATCCGGCCCGTTAAGTCGAGTCAGAAAATACGGGTGCTCAAAAGAACTGTCGATTGGTTGAAAAGGGTGTTTGGTGTTGGGGAACTAACAGAGGATCAGAAGGGCAACAACAGTTGGCGGGTCAGGCCAGAGTGATGGAACAGTTAATAATCCATAAATTACTATGATAAGTATATTGTCCTTTTTTAAGGGAAGTGTTATTTCTCTCCCGAATGTTGTCGGGTGAGTGAGTGAGTGCTGTCGAAATTTGAAAATTTTGAAAATAATTGGTATGGCCCGTGTTTGGAAAGGGGTCCAAATTTGAGAAAATATTTGAAATTCTAGGCCGTAAGACATGGGAAAATACAGAGTAGACTTAGGAAAATTGAGGGTACAGATATCTTTTTGTGCAAGCCGCCCCCTTGGTCAAACAAAAATATCTTTTTCCACTTCTGTCGTAAGAAATGGATTTGTTCAGTGATGATATTTAGATTTAATTCTGTGGTATTGGAGGACTTGAAAATGATGAAGGATGCTCACTTTTTTCATAATTTTCTTTTACCAAATGAAAAACAATTTTAGGCTTTATCTATGTTGTATGATTTGAATATTTATTGTGCAATGGGTTCAAACTTTTGAATTCCTATCTTTGCGGCAAGTGGGTTTAGGCATGTTTCCACCTCCTATCTTAGTTATAGGTTTGAAATATAAAAAATAAGTGAAGTCTCATGTGATTGGTTGTTTGTATTTAGGTTGCACATAAGATATGGATTTAATGTGGTATATAGTGTTGTGAGATATATATGCAACAAGCATGTGTTCGGGTACTATTATATTCCTATTTTGAGTTAAGAATTATTTTTAAATTATCAAATTTACAATACAATTATTTTGATATATATTTAGTATGCCTTGAAGCATCCTCCTCTCTCTACAGTGCATACAACAATTACAGAGCTATTGTGATATTAAATAGAAATTAACTTAGAATGAGTAAAGCTTAGTATTTCAATATATATATTTTTTACTTTCTTAATTTCAAAATTCATCTCTTATTTATATAGAATAAACTTATCATGAGATTTCAATTCTCGCATACACATGACTTATTGTCATGAGTTTAAGAGTTGTCACATATATATTATATTAGTTATGTTTTTTGCATGATGTGACATACATTTCATGATATGACATATTTATTTAATTTTATTATACTTTTATATGAAGTAATAATCAGATGATATATGTTATATTGGATTAGCATGGTACAAAAAAATGACACATATTCTCCATGAAATAATATTTGTATTTTATGCTATTTACATGTATTATCATATAATATCTTATATTTATGATTTCTCCATTAAAATCCATATGATGGATATCTCAAGTATATCATACTTAGATATAATTGGTTATATAAATACGTGTCTAACTAGTTTTTGTTAATTTTCAACACAAAACTTTATTTGTTTGAAAAAACAAAACAAAAAATTTGAAAATTAAAATTCATTTATTTCAAAAACCTCTAACACTGTGCTCATGTGATCTACCGCAAAATGATGAGTTAATATATATTTTTTTATTGGAAACTTATAATATGTGTTTACTCTTTTGTATCATTTACATGTAAAGAAACAATATAAAAGAAGATGTATATATAAAAGATTTTTACTTTACCGAAATTAATAATATAAAAATTTCTTATAACTTTGTGTTTGTTATGTATCGTTCCAAATTGTATTAAACGAGTGGGATTTGTGATATTTATTTGATTATTCAAAAAAATTGCACGAAATATAATTGACAAAATTCTTAAAAAAATTTATTTGTTACACTTCTAATATCCCCTAACAAAAAAGTATACAAAAAAAAAATCCATATACAAATAATGAAATAAGTAAAACAATATATCTGCTAACACATTTTTTTATTGGGCATTGAGGTAAAACTATACAAATGACTACACTACAATAGCCACACAAAACTGCACAAAGATGAATTGGTTCCGTATATCTCGCGACTGTGCTGATGTCAGCGCAATTCATCCGATCCATTGCACATTTACACTGTTACACCTGTCAAAACGAATACTTGCATTTGCAGAAAAAATAACAATATATATCCAATGAATAAATAATTACTTTATGGGAATTTACAAAAAACTCCCCATCTTTTCTGAATATTACAAAAAAACACCTATATTTTCGTTTATTACAAATAACCCCCTGTCAGAAATATTTTCTTTACAAATAACCCCCTCCATCCATTTTTCCATCAATTTAAAGTTTATTTTTTTTAAATTGACCAAAATACCCTCACCTAAAAAAATTTAAATAAAAATAAATTAAATTAAATAAATATAAAATAAATAAAAATATAACAAAATAATTATTTTAAAAATAAAGTTAATTAAATAGAAATAAAATTAATTAAAATAAATAAAATTTACGAGAATAAAAATAAATAAATAAAGTTTAAAAAATACTTAAATAAAAATTAAAAAGTATTCAATAAAAATTAATTAAAATAATAAATTAAACAAAATAAAATAATTAAAAGCTAGAAATAATAAAATAAAAAATACAAATAATTAAATAGAAACTAAAAAATAAATAATATTAAATAATTATTATTATTATTGACACATGAAACTCTTATTATCGGTGGTGAAACTTTATAGAAATCGGGGATGCATGCGGCATGTCCCCCCCCCCCAAAGATTTTGACAGAACAGTATATATCAATAGTGCAAAAAAAAAATTTTGGGGCCGGGGAGGAGGGGTGCCGCATGTACCCCCGGTTTCTATAAAGTTCTACCACTGATAATGAGGATTTCATGTGTCAATAATAATAATAATTATTTAATATTATTTAATTTTTTTATTTTTTACTTTTTATTTAATTATTTGTATTTTTATTTTATTATTTCTAGCTTTTTAATTATTTTATTTTGTTTAATTTATTATTTTAATTAATTTTTATTGAATATTTTTTTAATAATATTTTTTTATTTTGTTTAATTATTTTTGTTTTTAAACTTTTTCTATTTATTTTTATTCTTTAAAATTTATTTATTTTAATTAATTTTATTTTTTAAATAATTATTTTGTTATATTTTTATTTATTTCATGTTTATTTAATTTCTTTTAGGTTAGGGTATTTTGGTCATTTTTAAAAAATTAAACTTTAAATGGATGGAAAAATGGAGGGAGGGGGTTATTTACAATGTTACAGAATGCGCTAGGCGCTAGTCGGGCGGTCGGAACCATCGAGGATTAATCGGGGATTAATCGGAGATTAATCGGAACTAGGCGGATTTATATTTTTTATTATTTTTATAAATTATATATAAATTAGTAACGGTTTTTTTAAAGAACCGTTACAGTTTAGTAACGGTTTTTTAATATTAGTAACGGTTGTTTAAATTTGGTAACGGTTTTTTAAATTCTGTAATGATTTGGACTTCTTTGTAATTTGTAACGGTTAATTCAAACAAACCGTTACTAATTACATATTAGTAACGGTTTTCATCAAAGAACCGTTACAGAATATTTGTAACGGTTCTTACGTGAAAACCGTTACTAATTACAATTTAGTAACGGTTTTTACTAAAGAACCGTTACAGAACGGTTTATTACATATTGTATGCATTTAGTAACGGTTCTTTCCTGAAAACCGTTACTAATTATGAAAGAACCGTTACAGAACTGACAATATCTGTAACGGTTTATTACAGATTGTATGCATTTTGTAACGGTTCTTTCATTAAAACCGTTACTGAATCTATATGTATTTTTTTTTTTTTTTTTTTGCATTGTGTGTTTTAAATTTATTATAACGGATCTATATTTGTAACGGTTCTTTCATATAAACTGCTATACAGTTGTATCATTTTGTAACGGTTCTTTCATATAAACCGTTACAGATTGTATGCATTTTTGTAACGGTTTTTTCATAAAAACCGTTACGGATCTATTTTTGTAACGGTTCTTTCGTATAAACCGTTACAGATTGGGCGGGTGCAGGCGGTGCAGGGCGGGTGCGGGCGGTCGGCTGGGCGGACAAAACGCACGAAGGCCGACTAGCATAATTTCGGGCGTTTTGCGGCCGCCTAGCGCCTGGGCGGCGCCCAGGCGGCCGCCTGGACCGCATTTTAGAACCTTGGTTATTTATAAAGAAAATATTTCTGACAGAGGGTTATTTGTAATAAACGAATATATAGGGGGTTATTTGTAATATTCAGAAAAGACAGGGGATTTTTTGTAAATTTCCCTTACTTTATTACATAACGACATTCACCAAGTAGGTGTTTTTTTCTCAATCCTGCTCCCTCTTTTATCCTATACCATCTTTTCAATTTCCATAAAAAGTATATATACAGTGATAGTGATATTACATGAAAACTCGACAACTTTTATGCAGTTGTACTTGTACCTTGATTGCTAAATGTGTATAGCAAATCAAATACGAAACAAACCCGATTTTCAAAAAAACCAAAAAAAAACACACACACACACAAACAAAGACGAAACAAATCCAATATCACATTTATCATCTCAAAATTTTGAAATTTTTGCAAATAGGCTCAATGACTGGAGAATAGAGATTGTAAGTTCAAACCCATATGCACAGAAAAGAGCAAAATATAATCAATTTTTCTTTTTTCTTTCTTAGGGTAATTTCTCATTTATTTTTTTTAAAAGTATTAAGGGCATGTTTGATTTGATGCACAGAAAAGAGCAAAATATAATCAATTTTTCTTTTTTCTTTCTTAGGGTAATTTCTCATTTATTTTTTTTAAAAGTATTAAGGGCATGTTTGATTTGATGTATTTTGAGGGATTGTAATCCTAAATGAGAATTATTTAGGATAAATACTTTTGTTTGATTTAAACAAAATACAGTATTTAGGGATGACTTTGCTTAATTTTGTAATACATATCAAAATGTTGTATTACACTTTGGCCAACTCATGATGGTCTATTTTGATATTTAATGAATATTAAAGACATTTAATTTCTTCTTCTTCTTTTGAAAGTTGAACTTAAGTAAGATTTTTCAGTTTAGCAATTTGTAGCTAACTTGATGAGTCGTGTATTTTTCTTTAATTGTTTTGAATTTATTTACTTTATGGACATTTTATCTTATAAAAAAGGAAGAAAAATGATAATTTCGGATTATTTCTTTGATATATAATTTGTACCGATTTTATTTTAGTACCAGTATTGTAGTAAACAAGAATTTTATTTGTGTGGTGAATTTTATTGTACCGGGTTTAATGTTATGTTTAATATTCAAATAGAGTTGCGGCTCCTAATATTCTCATTTTTATTTATTTAAACATTTGTATCAAATTATGGTACATGTTTGTTTTGTTTTAATAATTGCATGTGTAATATATAGATTTGTAAATTATAAGATAAATTCAATTGCACAAAATAATTTCTAGTATTTGGTATTCAAATCTATGTAGATACTCCATAATCATTAAATAACTAACTTAAATCAAAATCAAATTTTGAATTTACATAAAAAATTAAACAATTTATTCTTCTTTACATATTTAAAATACACCTAATCAAAAGACTCACTTGTATTCTTAAAATCATGCGTTATCATCATATTGATATATTTGAAATATGCATGAAACTTGAAATATCTCAAATCAAACATGCCCTAAATGAATTAAATTTTTCTCAATCTAAATCTAGCCCAACCCAGCCCAGCCCATAATCACTCACTACATGGTTGGTTGGTGGGCGTGAAGTAGTAAAAAAGGGGAGTGGAAATATCATCAGCTTCTTTGTTTCTGTTTCTCTACCTATAATCTATAAAGAAAGAAAGAAAGAAAGAAAGAGAGATTGGTCTGCATTTGTCATCAGTTCATTTCATTTCATTTCAGCACCTAACCAAAACACCACCCACCTAACTCTGAAACAAGATCTCAAAGGTTTGTACAATTCTCTCCTCATGATCTGGATTTTCTTCTCTGATTGTTCGATCTGGATTATTGGAGTTTTGGGTTTGTCTGAATTTCCATGCAAGTTAATTTTCTTCGTCAGTTGTTTTGACGACTTAAATTTCTGAATATTTAATAATTGTGTTGTTCTTTCGATGATCAAGGATTTTTATTTGTTTTAAATACACTGGTTGGATCTTCTAGATTTTGCTTCGTTGGAGCTCAGTTTTCTCTTTTGATTTGGTAGATCAGACACAATTATACAATTATACTGTTTCAATTTCATCCTAACAGTTTCTTCTCCCAGTTACTACTACGAAAACTAAATCTATCATGCTCTGTTTTGATAGATCTACTCCTTTCTCCGTACTAAATCTATTCATAAAAACTAAAACTTCTCAACTCAAAATCACTTCATGACCCACAAAGATCTCTCCTTTTCCCCATTTCCTCACTAAATCCAATTTTTTTTTGCGTAAATTAAATCCAAACATTTGAATCACAGAAACAAAAAAATGGCGACTCAAACACGGATCGGTCTGGCCGGCCTGGCAGTAATGGGCCAAAACCTCGCCCTAAACATCGCAGAAAAAGGGTTTCCAATCTCGGTCTACAATCGCACGACATCAAAAGTCGACGAGACGGTCGAGAGGGCGAAACGTGAAGGAAATCTGCCTCTGTACGGATTCCACGATCCAGCTTCATTCATTCAATCGATTCAGAAACCGAGAGTGGTTATAATGTTGGTCAAAGCTGGAGCTCCTGTTGACCAAACTATCGCCACTCTTTCGGCTCATATGGAGAAGGGCGACTGCATCATTGACGGTGGAAATGAATGGTATTTATTCATTATTTATTTTTTTGTGAAATTTCATTTTTACGGTTTTACCCCTATGAAATTGCGAAATCTTATTTATACCCTTCTTTTAATCTTTCAACAAAATGTCTGAATAGATTAAACTTTTTTAATATTTTTTTTTTGAGGAATTTTGTGCAAGGCTTTAATATTTTTTATGTTATACAGGGGTATATATACGATATTTCTCATCTTGTAGTGGTATATATGAAATATTTCCATCTTTTTTGCCATTTATAGCGGTATACATGAAATTTTATTTACAACCCTCTCCTAATTTTTCAACAAAATATCTGAATAAATTGCACTTTTTAATAAGAACGACGTGCATACATGCATGGTAATCTGTATGTTACGCAGGGATGTATAGTAATATACACGATATTTCCCATTATATAAAAGGCTACATACTAAATGTCCCCTTCTCTTTTTTAACATTTCACATGCATTACTCTTTTTAAGGTATGAGAACACAGAGAGGAGAGAGAAAGAGATGGCTGGACTCGGTCTGCTCTACTTAGGCATGGGAGTCTCAGGTGGAGAAGAGGGGGCCCGCCACGGCCCCAGCCTAATGCCAGGTGCCATTTTTATTTTATTTTTATTATTATTTTTTTAAATAGTATTCAAAATTTGCCTACCGTAGACTTTCATTAAAAAATTAGTAACAAGTGCATGCTTTATATTACAAATGCCATCAGCTCGTAAACTAATCATAGAAAGAGGCAAGGTAGACTAACTTAAACAAAAATATTTACATGACAGGTGGCAGTTTTTTTTTTAAATAGTAGCCAATTTGGCTACTGTAGATTTTCATTAAATTTTTTTTAATAAAAAGTACAAATGCCATCAGCCAGCTTGTAAACCAATCGTAGAAAGAGCAGCCTAACTAAACAAAAATATTTAATGACAGGTGGCAGTTTTGAGGCCTACAAAAACATAGAAGACATTCTCCTAAAGGTGGCGGCTCAAGTGGCTGACAGTGGGCCATGTGTCACTTACATAGGCAGTGGCGGTTCCGGTAATTTCGTCAAAATGGTCCACAATGGCATTGAATATGGCGACATGCAATTGATTAGTGAAGCTTATGATGTGTTAAAATCAGTGGGTAAATTGAGTAATGAGGAATTACACAAGGTTTTTACCGAGTGGAATAAGGGCGAGCTGCTGAGTTTTTTGATTGAGATTACTGCTGATATTTTTTCGATTAAGGATGATAAATCAGAGGGGTATTTAGTGGATAAGGTTTTGGATAAGACTGGAATGAAAGGGACTGGTAAATGGACGGTACAACAGGCTGCTGAGCTGGCAGTTGCGGCTCCCACGATTGAAGCCTCTCTTGATTCTAGGTTTATTTTATTTATTTATTTATTTTTTTGAGAAAATTTGGAGGGCTGAAAATCCCTCTTCCAAATGCAAAATTTTATATAAACTTTTGAGTTTTTTTTTACATTAGCTTTTAACTATAATTTGTAAAATCGATTCTAGGTTTATTTATTTATTTATTTTGAGAAAATCTGGAGAGGGCTGAATATCGCTCTTCCAAATGCGAAATTTTCTAAATTTTTTTGAGTTTTTTATTATTTTACATTAACTTTTAACTATAATTCATAAAATTGATTCCAGGTTTATAAGCGGCTTAAAAGACGAAAGGGTAGAAGCGTCAAAGATTTTCGGGCCGGGCATATTAAACGGGCCGCAAGTTGACAAGGCCCAATTAATTGATGATGTGAGACGCGCTTTATACGCCTCCAAAATATGCAGTTATGCACAAGGCATGAACATTATCAAAGCCAAAAGCTTAGAAAAAAACTGGAACTTAAACCTCGGTGAACTCGCTAGAATCTGGAAAGGCGGGTGCATTATTCGCGCGATTTTCTTAGATAGAATCAAAAAGGCTTATGATAGGAATGCTGAGCTGGCGAGTTTATTGGTGGATGTGGAATTTGCAAAGGAGATTTTGGAGAGGCAAGAGGCTTGGAGGAGAGTTGTTTGTCTTGGAGTTGAATATGGAGTGAGTACACCTGGCATGAGCGCCAGCCTGGCGTATTTTGATTCGTACAGGAGAGAGAGATTGCCTGCGAATTTGGTGCAGGCTCAGAGAGATTATTTTGGGGCTCATACGTATGAGAGGACGGATTGTGAGGGCAGTTTTCATACTGAGTGGTTTAAGATCGCTCAGAAGAGCAAGATTTGAAGAAGTGGATTTGGGAATTTGGGATTTGAAATTTCTAAATTTGAAATGTTGTGTGTTTGTTGTATTTTGATTACGCAAGTGTGTGTTTTCATTTTTAATAATTTGAGGACATGGGGTTATGGTTCTGTGGAATAAGAAGGTGAGTGTTGCTTTGCTTTTGATGAGGATTTTAGACATTTAATGAAATATTGAAATGTTTTGTAACGAAATTTGATGTTTTATTTTATGATTTGGTCTGAAGTCGGTTTGTTTGATTGTTCATGTTAATCGTAATTAGTTTGGTTACATGAATTGAAATGTGGGTGCAGTTAGAACTTAGCAGAGCTCCAGAAAGAAGCCGGTCCCCATATATAATTTATGACTAAATAAGTAAATATTGCTAAACTATATGCAGAAGAATGAATATTCCTCATGCTCAAGAAATATCCCCACATATTTTGCAATTAAGTTAGAACATATCCAATACAGTCATAACATTATACTGCAAATCCAAATAGAAGAAAACAAAAAACCCCATTATTCATCCAAAATTTACAAACCAACATTCCAAAACCCATTCATTATCAAAAACCAAAAGACCAAAAAAAGTATACAAATAAATAAAATTAATTAACCTAACTAAACCCTAATTAATTCTCACTTTCCTCTCCAAGCGCCAAAACCGCAGATTTCAACAAAGAACTCAACCGACTTTTCAAAACCGAAACCACAAAACCAATCGTACCGCTCAAATCCGTCTCTTGATTCTCAGTCTGTACCAGTATTTGATTTTCCAAATATTTTCTCAAACTCACATAAACCACGTCAATTAAGCCTAAAGACCCTCTTGTATGATTCCATTTTGAGACCATAAAACCGGCCAATAATAACTCGCCTTTTATCACCAACTCAGATATAAAGTACGGAAAAATCACGTGTATAAACAACATTCTCTCTTTCCGATTTTGCCCTTCATTAAAATCTTTGATTATTCCGTCTTGACAAAGCCTAGCGAGATGGCCGATTAAATAGCATAAATAAGAGAATAATTTAGGGCAAGTTGAGGGACCTGTTTGTAAATATCCGGAATATAAAACAAGGGCTAGAAGCTCATAGTCGTTATTATGAGACGCATCGTAAACCGTGCTATTTTGCAACTTGGTTTCGATCAGCTGTAAGCACTGCTCGCGTGGCCTTTCGTGCGGTAAAATTGATACGAGTTTTAAAACCAAAAATAGATCTTTTTTGCCGAAAGTTTGAATTAAATCGCTCGATTCTTGCTCATCAAGAATCGGTTTTGATTTGTATATTGACCGGTCAAACAGGTAAATTGTTTTGTTTATTTCTCCAATGGAAATTAATTTGTGGATTAAATCCGTCCAGCAAATATGGAGCGGGTGAACTGATATTAAATCCGATTTAATTTCTGATTTATTTTCGTTTACCACCTCATCAGGAAATGTTTCCCACCCATCATTATCCCACTCATCATCATCATTATTATCATTATTCCATTCAATTTGGTCCTCTAAAGAATCGTTATTATTCTTTTCTTGACTTGAACAGAATAACGGTTCCCATTCTTCTAAAACCGCTTCCAAAATATTAATTTTTTCAACCGAAATATTTTCAGAAATTGTTTCTGACAGCTGTAAAAACCGAGAAATGGCCGAATCTAGGGTTTGCAAATCCTCTGTTGTAATTTCCACTTTAGGAAAGATCGATGAGATTAATTGGGTCGATTTTAGGGCAATTAATGTACTTGTAATACTTGACGAAAATAATACCGCATTCTCTTGTACATTACCCGAATTATTATTATCATCGTTATCATTATTATTATTAATATTATTATTAGTTAGGGAATATGATTCGTCCCATGATTCCCATTTCTCTACAAGAGAAATAATTTCGTAAGGCAGAATTTTGGTGTTCTGTCCAGTAATTGTTTGCATTAATTGCAGAGTAAAAACTCGCATATGATTTTCCAATTCTTTTTTCTCAAGAAAATTACATAATTGCCCCCAGATTTCCGACCGAACAATTTTCAGATTTTCTGAGTGCTTTTCCGTAAATTTGCTCAGAGATGATAATAAACTATACAAATCTTCGGTCGAATAATCCGATTCATTAATTAAACCTGATAAACATATACTCGCCATATCATTATATAATTCAACAAGATTAGAACTTTGATTTTCTGAAGCAGAATAGTAAATATCATTAATCGATTCAAATTCACATCCAGATAAAATCATGGATTTGCAGAAAAATGAAACATCAGAGCTCAAAAACCCAGATTTTGAAATCCCAGATTTCAAAAACCGGGAAACCGTTTCCCAACCTTGGTTTACAGACACAAAACCTTCACTTAAAAGCCCTTCAAAAGTTTTGAGGCAATTCAAGACCGATATTTTTTCCCCAATTTCCCTCAAAAGTTTAATCCAAAAATTAACTAGTATAAAAAGGGTCTCTTTCCAACTCGGATCGTCAAGCGGGTCCCGTGATAAATTAACAGGCAAACAGAGTGTGAAATATTTTCCAATTACGAACGAAACATCATTTTGAGAGAGAAAATACACATATTTCTCACATTTTTCAAAATTCACCTCAATCTCTCTTATGAGATTTTGCAACTCTAAAGCCTCAATATAATTACTCGGTCTCGCTTCGTTTCGCCCTTCTAAAGAGGCCAACAAGCCCAAAACGTAATGCTTATAGACCCCCTCTTTCAAAACCAATCCTTTCTGAAGGGCAAAATCGTAAATTCCCACAAGGGACCCCGCCAGCTCAGCCAAAACCTCAACCGTTTCCTCACTCACATTTCTACAAACCTCCTGATTAAAACTCTCAAACTCCAAGTCAGCCAAGCCCGCGATATTCTTAAAATCGAGGTCCTTTATAAAAGAAACCCTCAAGCACTCTTTTTCCAGTACTTTGTAATACTGATAAACCTCCAAAAGGTGAGAATGAGTCTCTTGGTCCATGCATTTAATGTAGACCGGGTCCATGGAGTGTTTGAGCCGCGCGTGGCAGGCCGAAAGGATGCTGAATATGTACGCGAGTCTCTGTTTGTTTTTGCCGTTTATTTGAGGGTAAACGGATTGAGAAATCAATTGAATTACGGCCATTGCGCTTTTTGCGAATTCGTCCCTGTATTCTTTGATTTCGCTTAATATGTCCTGGTTTTCCCAGCAGTCTGATACTAATACGCATCCAAAGAAATGCAATAAGACCTAAAAGATATAATTTTTTGTGTTAAAATCCTCAAAATTTTAATGATAATAATAATAATATTTTAAATAAGAGAGTGAAATACCTCGGTTCTTTGTAAGCCGTAAGAATCGGCGAGTTTGGCGGCTTGTTTAAGAACGTGTTGTTTCTTCTCGAGTTTGACCGAGTCAACGAAAGAGAATATAACATTTTTGATATAATTTTTGTCGCCAGATAGAAATCTAGAAGCTTCTATATCTGGAATTATTTGCTGAAGCGCTCTTGTTTGTTCAGTCACTCTTTTTTCCTCTTCCAGTTTCGCTTTCCATTCCTTCCAAAACGTGTTTTGCTTTTCCTCCATTTCATCCATCTCATCTGAAAAAGTAAAAAAATAAAATAAAATAAATGATAAAATAAAACGAATGCTTAGTTAATAATGTTACGAATTCAAGCAATAAAGTAATGAAAATTATACATTACATGATAATAAAGCATAATGACAAAATGACAGGGTCTACAGTGCAAATATTACTCCGTTAGCTGTATTCAGTTGTAATATTTGCACTATAGACCCCGATACAGACCCAAAAATTTGAAATTACAAAAAAAACCTAACACGTCATAAAGTGAAGCAATAAAAAAAAACAAAAAAGAGCATGATAATAAAGTATGTTGGCAGCATGACAGGTCTATAGGGCAAATATTACTCCATTAATTATCTATATTTGCATTATAGACCTTGTCATGCTTTATTACTCCGTTAATTAGCTATATTCAGTTATAAAATTACCCTGTTGTAACATTTTTCCTAAAAAAATAAATAAATTACCTGAATCAAGGGAAGAAAGTTTCTCAAAAACCCCTCGTAATAACAATTCCCTTCTCTCTTTCGGCGAATCACATTCTTTACTCGCATTATTCAAACTGCTAAAAGCCATTCCAACGCTCATCATGCAGTGAATCTCGCAATACTCGTTTCTCCCCTTAATCTCCTCCTCAATTACCGAAACGCCCTTCAAAGGATTCGCCAAATTCAGCAAAAATTGAAGGGCGAGTTTGTCTTTTTCCTCGCTGACAGGCGGGCCCAAGACCGATTTTGCTAAGGAGGAGATTAGTTCGTCTTTTGGGGAAAAACCGTTCGTGGCGAGCCAAGAAATAACGCTGTTTATTGCTCGGGTTTTTAAGGGGAAATAAAGCTTTTTTGAGGGTATTTTCATAACATTATTATTATTATTGTTATTCTCTTCTTTGTTAAATAATTTAATTAGCCAATGCAATTCCTTTTCGGCGAAAGATAATAATTTCTTCCTTTCCTTTTCTTCTTTCGGCACCTCATCACAAACCTCACGAACCATCTCCACCAACTTCTCAACCGGATATTTTCCAAAAACACCCTTCCTTTTAATATTAATATTAACTCGTTCAATATTTTCCTGCATTTCAAAATCCTTCCAAACACTCAACAGTTCTCCGACCGACTCCTCATCGCAATGACAGAGCCCAAATCCGAGAAACCGTTTCCTGGATTCCAAATCCAGGTTTTCATTTCCTCCTCTCGCAATACTCACGCACAAATCCCAAGACGGCCCGTGTCCCTTTTTAACTAACCCTAAACACAAATCAGCGGCCAATTGGAGATCTCCATTTGAAGCTGCTTCTCTTGCGATTAGCTCTTCAACCGATGAAATTTCCTCTTCCGATTTTAACCCTAACAGTTTGGAAATGTCGAGTATTTCTTCGAGGTTTAAGTACACGCCTGATTGGCTGGAAATTAGGGTTTTGATGAGCTCGATTGGGTCCTTGATTTGCTTGAATTGCATTGGGAGAAGAGTTATGCCCAAATTGGGAAGCCTGATTGTTAAGGCGTCGATTAAGTCTGATTCGGCTTGGACGTTAAGATTGTTTGGTAAAAGACTAAGGCACTCTTTCGCTTTCCAAATCTACAGTTAGATAAAATAATTAATTAATTCATAATTAAATAAATAGTCATAATTAAATAAATAGGTAAAGGGTGATTTTCGAAAAACACCAGTAAATTTTAAATTTCTCAAAAAAATGCCTTAAGTTTAACTTCTAATGAAAAAAAACATAATATTCAAATAATACATAAATAGTGATTAATACTATGTAAACACATTTTTCAATTTACTAACATATTATTTCAGGAGTTTACACATTCTCGTTCTATTATTTCAAAACGAGTCAGGTTTAAAAAAAAAAAAGAACTAACATTAGTTTTTCCGTAATTTAAACGAAAAGTTTCATAAATACAAGAAAACATAGTTTTTTTCTTCATAAACTCACCTCACTAGGGAGAGAGAAGAGGCAGAGAAGAAATACTCTTTCGCCACACCAACAACAAGACTTTCCGCTTTTTCACTCTTTAGTAATAATTATTATTATAATGATTAATAATATGTACACACATTTTTTTTCAAGCTTCCATTCAAAAAAAATATGTACACACATTTTTCAATTTATTTACTATTATTTCAGGTGTTTGCACTTAACACATTCTTGTTCTATTATCCCAAACTAGTTCTTTTACTATTTAAACTCAAAGCGTTTTAGAAAAACACAAAGTTCAAAGTATTTTTTTTAACAATCTAAACGATAATAACTTTTCCACAAATACCAGAAAATACAGGGCCTCTTTAAAAACTTTCCCAAAACTAAAAAAACAGTTAAACTTAACCAACTCACCTCACTCGAAGAGAGAGAAGACGCAGAGAAGAAATACTCTTTATTAATCATTATTATTATAATGATTAATAATATATAAACACATTTTTCAATTTATTCCCTATTATTTCAGGTGTTTACACTTTACACATTCTGTTCTATTATTCCAAATTAATTCTTTTAGTATTTTAAGTCAAAGGGTTTTAGAAAAACGGACAGTTTAATAATCTAAAAGACAAGGAGTTCTCCACAAATACAAGAAAATACAGGGCCTCTTTAAAAATTTCCCCAAAAGTAAAAAAAAACTGTTAAACTTAACCAACTAACCTCACTAGAAGAGAGAGAAGAAGCCGAAAAGAAATACTCTTTCGCCGCACTAACAACAAGACTCTCCGCTTTCTCACTCGGCAAATTTACGTTACTAGTCCCTCGTAAATAATTCCTGGCCAATGAAAACTTACCGGCCTTCAACAATCCTCTTATGAACTCAGTCAGTAAATATTCTGAGTCAAGGAAGGAAAAGGCTTTTTCCTGCAGAGTCAGGAGATCACGCCACGTGGCGGCCCAATCGCCGTCGGATCTGCCAGGCTGGCGCCGGCTGAATTTCGAGAGGATTAATCGGATGAGTTGCTGGATGGTTTTTTGGTCTGATTGGGTGGAGGTTAGGAAGCCCATTGGCTTTGGAACCTGATTGGTTGAGAATTAGTTGGTTAGCATCATTAAGGGTAATTTGCAAAAAAGACCCTGCGTTGTTAGGAATTTGAAAAAAGCCCCTTTTTTTTCAAGAAATTCAAGATTTAGGGTTTACGGTTAGTCATCATTTAACATAGTTGATTTTGAATTTCTTGAAAAGAGAGGGTTTTTTTGGAAATTTAGTGATGATGTAGGGTCTTTTTTTGAAAATTTCGCTAATATTAACAATTATTTTGCTGAGTGTTTTATATCATGAAAAGGAAATTTACAAAAATTCCCCGTATTGTGACTAAATTGCGAATAGAGCCCTTCATTATTCAAAATTTGCAAAACAAGCAACCCATTCTAATCTACATGACATCTTCAGAATGGAGGTTTTTTTTTTGCAATTTAAACATAATGCAGTTTTTTTTTTTAAATTAATCATTATGAAACTTTACTAAATGAAATAATAAATTAAATACCTGATAATAGGCCAAAAGTCTTCCCACTTCAACATGGCCTTGCGAAACCCTAACTTTCTTCTCCAACTTATCCAACAAATCGGCCGAAACCGAACTCTCGCCAGAAACTCTCTCTCTAGAAATTAAATTGAGCAAATTTGACAAAATATTTCCCATTATACTCCATTTATCAGTGGCTCCACATAAATAAACACACTCGATTCCAGTTTGCACAATCTCCAAAACGCCCCTGAAAAGTCCCTCAATCGCGTTCCGGTCCCCACATGCATTTACAAAAACGCCCAAACAAATTGATGAATTATTCTCTCTCGCTTGCTCTTTTACCCACTTGACCAAATACGTTTCTGTTTCTCTTTCTCTCTCATCTTTTTCGCTGTATTTCAGCATGTAAGGAACCGCTTTCTCTCTCAATTTCTGCGCAATATTTTCCTCTTTTGCCCCTTTTAATAACAACTTAAACTTTTCGTATTTTCCTAATGATTCCCATGTAGCTAAATCCATAGTAAAATCATTCGTTTCATTAGAATATACTAAATTATACAAATACTTGGTCTCATCAAGGAACTGCAAAATTCCAGTTATGCCCTTTTGAGAAGCAAGTTCCATTAATGAAATGGAGTTCTCCAATTGGCCGCTTAAACTATCCATTTCTCTTGCTCTGTTTATGTACCAATTTGTTATTTCATCAACAGAAGGCCAAATAAATCCGTCAGAACTTTTTATGATTATTTCCGTTTTTATCTTTTCTGTATTTTCTGACTGATTAGTCGATTCTTGGATGTAATATACCGTTTTATCACATTCGGTCCAATCAGGCTCTCTTAAGAGAGGGGAATTTGGAGGGTTTTTAGAGGGCAAAAGCTGAGAGTAAGAATGAACTGGTACCGTTTCTGGTATGAACGATAGAATATTCAAAATATTTGATGAAATAGTATATGGATGGCGTTTGAATAATAAATTTAATGCTCCGATTTTTCCATTTTCAGCAAGAGAAATCGCGGTTTTGACTAGAGGAAAAGAAACAAACTTGCTATATTCTTCTTCCGAAAACCTAAAATAAAAAAAATAATAAAAAAAACGCTTTTTTTTTTAAGTAAAATGAAAAATATAATGTAATATATTTGACTTACCGCCCCATATTTATGCCCAAAAAAGTCTCAAGTCTATCTTTACACTGCAATAGTTTTAGTCTGAAAATTCTCATATTCCAAGCTAATAAACTCTCATCATTAAATTTATATTTATCAGTAATATTAAACCCGAAAGAAATCAGAGCTCTTAACGCTGACTCAGTGGGGCCCACACAGTTCACACATTCTGACAGAATGAATATTTTATCGTTTATTTTTGATAAAATTGAATTTATTTCGTAATTTCCCTTGTTTGAATCCGACCATTGATATTTGAACACCTCATCTCTATCAAGACCGTATTTGGTCGCAAAATCGAGGGCCTTTTTGTAATTTTCCTCTTTTATTAAAACTTGGTACATTTCTGAGATGCTAACTCCGTTTAGTGATATTAAGGTCCAAATATTATTGTTATTATTTTCCCCTTGTTTTTGAGACTCCAAAATGAATACAGAACCAGGCTGATTCTTTATTCCTTCTAAAATTGGGCTAGAAATAATCGTATCATTTTGCGAAACTTTTTTATTACTCGTGATATCATACAAAATTACGTTTTTGCCCTTATTAGCCAGTGTGAGAATATCGTCACTCCACCAAGTGAAGTCCAATAAATCATTCAAAAATTCTTCTCTCTCTAAAGATAAATGAAGAGAGAGAGAATTCGAATTTTTCTCAAATTTGAAGATTTTTAAAGAACCGAGTGAATCTAAAACGGCTATGTATTTGCCTTGTTGAGAGATTTGAACCTTTGGATATGAATCAGGGGCATTTTGGTCTTTTTGAGGCGAAAATGAAAATGAGCCTTTAAAATCTGATCCGCGAATAAAAAACTTGAACTCTGAACTTTTATTTACTTCTAATAGATACAACGAGTAGCTTCCTGCAAAAAAATACGCAAAGAGAAGGGTAAAAAAATGGAATATAATTTTGAATTTTTTTGAACAAAATAATATTAATAATATAATAATTAAAAAGTGGGTTTCTGTGATTTACCTGAATTGGGATTTGAGCTTCCAATTAGGGCAAGCAAAGAAAGATTTGGGTTAAAATCCAAGCAAGCCACATGAAGAGGGATTTGACCGGACTTAATTAGAGCCGAATTATTATTTAAATCATAGATTGAATTAATAGAAATACTTCCATTTTCCTCTTTTGTTATGCCAAATTGGTGGGTCGTTCCGTCACTTGTGAAAATTGTAATTTTACCCCTACAATTAATCAAAATTTGAAAATTACGATTTTGCCCCTTGAAGAATTGAAAATTTTAATGAGAGAGAAACTTACAAAGAAAGATTGGAAATTGAATCTTCAATTACAAAAATGCCACTGACAGGCAGTGAGATTTTGAGCAGCTTGCTATTTTTCTTTAATATTTGCTCCCCATTTGATTTTATTAAATAAAGATTATTTGAGTTGTCAATAATTACAAGAATGCCCTCAGCTTCCAGCCAATCTCCATTTGTGAAAACCACATTTCTCTCATTATCTAATTACAAAGATTAATTAGTACATATATTAATTGCTGATAATAAATTAAGTAAACTCAAAAGATCAAAACTTTGCAAATAGAATTAAAACTGAAAAATGAAACTTACTTGTATATACACCAAAAGGCTCCATGTAATTATTCTCTTTTGTCGAAATAAATATTGAATTGTTTGAAGTTACTGCCACAAACTTTCCATTCGGGGAAACAATTAGAGAAATTTCCCTAAATCTCGATACATTACTTCCTCTGTAATAATCACTCCATTTCTCCTTAATCTTGGTCACACCTAAATTAAGTGAATTATCACCAAATTATTATTGTAAATGAATTAAATGAAAACAAATTGAGTATTGAAATTGTGATAAGAGATCAAATCAAAGTACCTTGAAACGAGAGATAGGACAAAATTCCGCTTCCAGCTGAACCTTCTTCACTCATCTGAATAGTAAACACAGCAGAATATAAAAAACTTAATATCCCCTCAACAAAATCAACAATTTCATCAACAAAAATCCAAACTCTCATCACAAAACTCAATTTCGAACCCAATTTCAAAATGCAGATCACCAAATTAACCAAATTCCATCTCTATTCGACAAAAACAACACAAAAAAAGCTGAGATTAAAGAACAGAAAAGAGATTACCCGGTTTGGAGAAGAATCAACGGTGAGAGATCGTGACGCATGCCGCCGGATCTCGTACAGAACCTCCTTTTGCCTCCTCTCTTCATCCATTTCCATCAATAAAACCCTCACTGATCCAGTACAATCAAAGATCGATCAATCTGAGTCGGGAAAAGAAGAAGAAGAAGAAGAAGAAGAAAGAAGAATAAATGTTCACTAAACTGGGCTGAACTAATATTGGGCCTTCATTTCAAGGCCCATTACACTGAACATATCCGAGATTTCAATTCCTGGTTATTAAAAAAACAAGGAAATGAATTCCCTCGTTTTACAGCATATACTCTACTTCTTCTTCTTCTTCTTCTTCTTCTTCTTATTCTTATGCCATGGATACTCGAAAGAGGAAGCTCTGCTGTATCTCTCACACCTTCGCCCGTTCCGCCGGAGAAAACCAGCACCGCACCGCCGTCATCCATTTTTCTTCTTCTTCAGTCCCTCTTCGCTTCACATACGAACGATTACTCTCAGCCGTCAACTCTCTCAGCAATCGCATCAGCTTAATCTTACAACAATGCAATGATCAATTGATTTATCACACTTAATAACATTTTTTGAGTGATAAAATGCTGAATTGAGCTAATTTGAATTTGTAGGTGATAGTGATACAGAGACGAATATAAGGCCTCGTATTGTTGGAATTTACCTTTCTCCTTCAGTTGAATACATCATTTCAGTTCTATCAATCCTCAGATGTAATGAGGCGTTCTTACCGTTGGATCCGTTATGGCCAGAAGAGAGAATTCTTTACGCTATTTCTTCATCAAATGTTTCTCTCGTTATTACAAATGAGTCCTGTTCTGACGGTTGGATTGCTGAATTTGTGTCAAGACGAGTTCTTTGTGTTGATTTGAAGGAACTTTTGAAAGAGAAGATTGTTCGGAATTGTGATAAAGCTTGGCCTTGTGAGATTATGAGAAAATATTGTTATGTGATTTATACATCTGGTTCAACTGGTAAACCTAAAGGTGTTTGTGGTACTGAATCAGGTACGGTAGAAAATTATAAATACAAATATTTTATTGCAAAAAGTATAATTTAAATGATATCTCTAACAATTTATATATATATATATTTTTTTTTTTCTTTTTTTTTGGTATTTTAGGTCTGTTGAATCGATTTGAATGGATGCAAGAGAAATTCCCATTTTGTAAAGAGGATTTTGTGCTGTTCAAAACATCGATAAGTTTTATTGATCATTTACAAGAGTTTCTCTCTCCTCTTCTGATTGGATCGACTCTTGTTATTCCTCCTTTTAATGAACTGAAGGCTAATCCATCACTTTTGGTCAATTTTATTAAAGTATGAATAATTTATTAATTTACCTGTCCAAATCATTTAAAAAATCCTAAAAAATGTTTAAAGTTATGAACTTTATATTATTGATGATATATATTTTTTAATATTTGTAGGAGTTTAATATTTCAAGACTAACTGCTGTTCCGTCACTTATGAAGGCTATTTTACCGTCTTTCGAAAATTTATTTCCACATAAAAATAACATTTTTAGCCCTCTAAAAATATTAATTCTTAGTGGTGAGATTTTTTCTATACAATTATGGAAAGAACTCAATCGAATTTTGCCAAAAACAACCATATTAAATTTATATGGAAGCACTGAGGTAAGTTTCATCATTTTTTTTTAAATTATCTTAAAAAATATAAAAAATTAAAAAAACAACAAATAATAAATAACTAAATTTATTTTATTTTCAGGTATCAGGGGATTGTACTTACTTTAATTGCAAAAATTTATTAAATATTTCAGAACTTGAAAACTTAACTAGCGTACCAATTGGATTACCAATCTCTAATTGTGAAATAATTCTGTCAAATGAGGGTGAAATTCAAGTTTGTGGTACCTGTTTATTCGCTCAATATTTAAATGAACCTCTAAATAATAATTATAATAATAATATTTTTAAAACGGGTGATTTTGCGAGACGGTTAAAAACTGGAGATCTCCAGTTCATTGGTAGAAAAGACCGTTTAATAAAAATAAATGGTCAAAGAATTTCTTTACAAGAGATAGAAAATACATTAATGGATCATCCTTATGTAAATAATGCGGCTGTAAATGTAATTATTAAGAATGGAGAAATATCGCATATTAATGCGTATTTTGTGGCAAAAAATGGAGAGGGTTTAGAGAGAGAAAGTGATATAGAGACTTCTTTGAGGAGAGAGATGGTGAAGAAACTCGTACCAGTTATGGTACCGAGATATTATTTTGAATTAAATGAATTACCAGTTACCTTTTCTGGAAAAATAGATTATGAGAAATTATCATGTTTAGAGTACAAAGAGAAAAATCATAATATTCTTAAAGATGTTATTATTCATGATTCACGATTGGATATTATTAAAAAGGTATTTTATTCTAAAATTCATATTTGCACTTTATTGTACTTTATTTTTATTTTTTCTGGTGGTAATATTTTTAATTTTTTTATGAAATAGGCATTTAAAGAAACATTATTAATCAGTGAAATATCTGAAAATGATGACTTTTTCATTTTGGGTGGTAATTCTCTTTTAGCAGCACAAATCGCGTATAAATTGAATATTGATATGAGACTCATTTATATTCATCCAACCCCTTACAAGCTTCTAGAAGCATTATTACACAACAATATTAATCTCCAAATTTCTTCAACAAATAATAACATTTCCCAAATCCATAAAAAACCCAAATTAATTCACCAAAAATCACTTCAAAATTCAAACGATAAATTTGCAAAAAATATTTTGGGCGAGAGAAATTGGGCCGTCGGTAGGTCGAATCAGTATTTGCACGGATTTCTATGCAATGAGATTTATGAAATTAGGGTTTTGGGAAATGAGAAACCAGAATTGAAAGAAGTATGGAAAGTAAATCTTGGATCTTGTGTTGATGCTTCTCCTTTAATTGTTTGTTTAAATGGAAAATTGAGTTTATTTATTGGATCACATTCTCATAATTTTCTTCACATTGATGCTCTCAAGTGAGTTAATTTAATTAATCTTTTTCTTAATCCTTTTTAATAAAGTTGATGTTTAATGAATTAATTGTTTTTTTTTGGTTTGATGGTAAAAGTGGTAGTGTAAGGTGGGAAGTGAAATTGGAAGGGCGAGTTGAGTGTACAGCTGCAATTACTAGTGATTTTTCTCAAGTAAATTCAAACTTTTAAATATTTTTTATTTTTTTGTATTTATTTTTTAATATGTAATATTTTTTTTGTTATAGGTTGTGGTGGGTTGCTATAAAGGGAATATTTATTTTATCGATTTTAACACTGGAAATATTTCTTGGAAATTCGAGACTAAAGGAGAGATTAAAATGCAACCTTTTTTAGATGAAAAAAGAAATTTAATATGGTAATTTTAATATATGTTTTTTTAATCCTTGTTGAAGAAATTTTGTTTTGATTTAATATTGACAAAATAAAATATAATACGTACAGGTGCGGCTCATACGACCATTTTTTATAC
This sequence comes from Juncus inflexus, assembly GCA_024447665.1. Classification (NCBI taxonomy): domain Eukaryota; kingdom Viridiplantae; phylum Streptophyta; class Magnoliopsida; order Poales; family Juncaceae; genus Juncus; species Juncus inflexus. The sequence continues at coordinate 6,181,709 of JAJHPC010000017.1, forward strand.
GCATTAAATTACAAAGAAAATACATGTTTTTATAAAATATCATGTGGTGGAAGTATTTATAGTTCACCTTGTATTGATGAAATAAATGAAATATTATATTTCGTGTCAACAAGTGGTTTACTGACTGCTTTAAATTTAGAGGTACTTAATATATATTTCCATTTAAATTATAAATAAAAATATTTGATATTTTATTAATTTAATATACTTTATTAGGAGTCTCCATTTGAAATTAAATGGAAGTATGAATTAGGAGCACCAGCTTTTGGATCTCTAGCACTTGATGCTCAAACTGGAAATGGTTATTTTTTTATTTTATTGTTTTATTCTATCAAGAAAAATTTAATTAGTATTCACTATTCAATATATTTTTTTAGTTATATGTTGCTTGGTAAATGGAGATGTGATTGTGTTGAATTCAAAACAAGATCTTATTTGGAAGGTTTTTCCATTTTATTCATGCTTAGACATTGCATTTCTAATAATATATTATTACATTTTTATTTTTTGGTAATTATAAAATATAATGAAATATTAGGTAAATGTTGGAGGCCCAATATTTGCTGGAGCTTGTTTATCTTATATTATTCCCTATCAGGTACCTTTTTTTAACTAAATAATTTCAAACTTTCAAATAATTATTGACCAAATTTGATCTTAATTATATTATTCAAATTTCAATCATAAACTTTTTATATTAAAATTTACAATGATTTCTTGTAGGTATTAGTGTGTTCCAGAAATGGTAGTGTATACTCTTTCGATACGGTAATTTTGTTATAAATATTATTTATCTTTTTGTGTCTAATAAACCCTAAATTATTTAAATTTGACAAATTATTAATATATTATAGAGAGATGGAACCCTAATTTGGGAATATGAAATTGGAGACCCAATCACTGCCTCTGCTTTTGTTGATCAAAATTCAATTTTAAACTCATATGAAAGGTAAAAATTAAAAATAAATCTTTTTTTATCTTTTTTATTTACAATTTGATACAATTCATATTTCAGAATTTTATTTGTTAGGTTGGTTTGCATATGCACTAGCTCTGGTCAGGTTCACATACTTCAAATCAAATCTGATAATATTAACAATCAAATTACAGATGAAAGTAAAAATAAAAATAAAAAAGAAAATGAAATGGTGAGAGAATTTTGCGAGACAAATTTAGATGAAGATATATTTTCTTCACCTGTAATGATTTGTGGTCGTATTTTTGTCGGTTGTAGAGATGATTTTGTACATTGTTTGGATCTTGAACTGTAATTTAATCTCCATTTTTGTACAGTTTTATTTTCACAAATCATGTCATTAAAAAAAATGTACATTTTTCATTGAAAGAATTGAACAATTTTCCACAAATCATATCATTCAAAAGAAAAAAAAAATTGATGTACTATTTAGACATTTCACAAAATCTTCTGTTACTAAACAATAACAAAGCCACCCCTCAAAATTTTAATAAATACTTTTTTGGCTAAGCCTAAAAAAATTAAACAACTAAATTGTTTTAGCGACAATCTCACTCAACATCTTCCCCTTGTTTTCCATCTCCCCTTTATTCCTTGGTTCATATTTTTCTGATGAAATATTCCCCGGTTCATATTTTTTTGATGAAATATTCCTCGGTTTGTATTTTTTTGATGAAGTATTCCATGGTTTATATTTTTTTGATGAAATATTCCTCGGTTCATATTTTTTTGATGAAGTATTCCATGGTTTATAGTTTATTGATGAAATATTCCTCGATTCAGTTTCAAGTGTTATAAATATTTTATTATCAATCAAAAGCCCTTTATTCACCATTTCAATTACTAAATCTTCAACTTTAGTCGTCTTGCCTTTTTTATATAATACCGATATGATTAAATTATACATCGCAATGCTCGGTTCTAATCCATGCGAAACTATTTTATAAAACATTTCTTCAACCTTATCCAAATCCCCTTTTGTGTTAAATCCTATCATGAGCGTACTATACATAATTATATCAGGTTTAAAACCCTTTGAAATAATTTTATTTAACAATTCTTCTGCCTCATTAACTTTTCCTTTATTGCAAAGCGCATCAATAAATGCATTATAAGTCAAATTATCAGGCTTAAATCCCTTTAAAATAATTTTATTCAGCAATATTTCCGCCTCGTTAATTTTTCCCTCTTTACAAAGCCCATCAAGAAGTGAATTATGCGTAAAAGCATCAGGCTCAATTCCGCGCGAAATCATTTCATTAATTAATTTTTCTGCCTTATTTATCTTCCCTTCTTTGCAAAATGCATCGATAAGCGTGCTGTAAGTCACAACATCAGGCTTAATAATTCGTTCAGAAATCATTTCACACAATATTTTTTCTGCCTTTTTAATTTCCCCCTTTCTGCAAAGCCCGTCTAGAAATATATTATACGTCGCGATATCTCGCGAAATTTTTTCGACTTCCATTTCTTGAATTAAATGTTCCGCTTTTTCCAAATCTCCAATTTTGCAAAATCCATCCAAAATCGTGTTGTAAGTCACAACATCTCGCTTTATTCCTTCAAAAATCATTTCTTGCATCAATTCTTCCGCCTTTTCAATTTCTCTTTGTTTACAAAATCCGTTCAAAAGCGTGTTGTAAGTTACAACATTAGGCAAGATCCCGTTAGAAATCATTTGGCGCAACAATTTTTCAGCCTTGTTTATCTTCCCTTTTTTGCATAATCCATCCAATAAAGTGCTAAATGTAACGCAATTCGGCTTAATTCCTTCAGAAATCATTTCATGCACCAGCTTTTCCGCGTTTTCCATCTCCCCTTTTTTGCAAAATCCGGCCAACAATGCACTATACATTATAACATTAGGTTTAATTCCTTTAGAAACCATATTGTGCATCAAAATCCGTGCTTCTTCAATTTCCCCTTCCTTGCATAAACCATTTACAATCGTGTTGTAAGTCACAACATCTGGTTCAATATTCAAATTTTCCATTTCATGAAATAAAGACTTAGCCTTTTTTAACAATCCTTTTTTGCACAGTCCGTTTATAAATGTGTTGCATGTAACTGTGTTGGGTTTCGGTCCTTTTGAGAGCATTTTGTCGAACAGTTCTTGTGCGTTTTTTATTGCCTCTGTTTTGCACAACTCATGCATAAGTGTGTTGAAATAAAACACATTTGGGTAGAATCCCATGTTAGGCATTTTGTCAAACAGTAAAGCCACAGCCTCTGAAAATCTCATTTCTTCACAAAAACTCCGCAAAAATAGCTTTAATGTAACCGTATCAACCCCAAATCCGTCTTTAATTAACCGTGCAGAATAAGCAAAAGCAAGATCAAGACGGTTAATTTGACAACATGAATCTACTAAAATTTTATAAGTATCCCTATTTGGATAGAACCCACCATCTTTATTGATGTGATTAAACAGAGAAATCACCGTAAAATACCGGTTTTTATAGTGACGCATCTGGAAAATGGTTTGAAGCAGGTAGTTGATATCTCCATCTTTCTCATCTTTCTTGGCGTGAAACAACTGGTCGAACCAGTGCTGTGCTTCCTCTGTTAAGAAATCCTCTGTTCTTAAACGTGTAGTTGATGAATGAAATTTGGCAGAATGGCTTACGAAATGGATTGAATTTGAGAGGCGATGGTTGATTTCGTTTGTAGAGTAAGCAAAGAAGGGCGAGAGCTGTGAAGGTGAGAAAGAGGTAGTGGGAGGCAAAGGAATCGCCATTGTTGTTATTTCAAGGGTAGAAGCTTTAAAATCTCAAAAGGATAGACGGGTGAGACACTGCTAAAACCGAGATTTCAAATTCGGATTTTATATCAAACCGGGATTTGAAATATTGAATGTTTGTAGAATCAGAGTTTGATTTAATGCCCAATCTTTTACTCTTTTATCTTCAATCATTTCCAAAAAAAGGGGTCTCATAACAGTAATTGAAACTGCTAAATAATATACTTTTTTTTATTGACTATACAAACCAAATTAAAAAGGAAAAAAATAAAAATAAAACATCATCAAAATAAATATTAACCAGTAGCATCATAATTCCAGACAATTAGTCCCAGTACTCATCAATCACATAACACCAATAATCAACTCAAAATAAGTTAAATAACAAACAAAGACTAACTTCTCTTCACATAGCCAAAAACCTAGAAACCAAATCCTGGAAACCAATTCCCAATTAACTCAACTAACTGATAATCTTCTCTTTTTCCCATGCTATACAAAGCAATTGAGGCGGAAGCGAAGCCGGGTCAAGTTCCCAACACTCAAAGCCCTCCAAACCCGTTATCAAATCCTCGCCTGTTAACTTTCTAGAAGGAATCTGGTGAGAGAAAACCCTAATTCCCTCTTCTCTCTCTACGAATCCCACCGCCTCGCTCCCTAAAACCGGCTTTCTAAACACCGTTTTGTAACCCTCGACTTTTTCGAGGCGAACGAAACTCAACCCTAATTTCTCGTCGAAACTCGTCAGAACCAAAACTATCTCGTATTCTCTTGTTGATTCGGTATTGATATTGTTTTTGTATAAAGCCCAAATGGAACCTTTTTTAGGGTAAATTCTATACAATTCCCTCGCCGCTTGTTCAAACCGAATAGAGTGAGAGAAAAGATTTACTGAGTCCAAATCGACCGATTTTCCTGATTTAAATTTACCGCAAGAAACATGAGACCTTGATTTATCTTCATGAAAATGGAGATCCAACCAGCATAATTTGATCTTAAATGATTTTTTTGAATTTAGAACGTTTTGAATTAGACCGTAGTGACGTGGCATTCCATCATCGTCATCATAAACAGCCCAAATTTGTCCTTTTTTGAAGCTTTTTTCGTTTCGGTCCGAATCGAAATTGTAAAAATCCGAATCTTCAACCGTCATTAAATCTAAGTTTGATTTTTTACGTCTCGTTAAAACTACCTCCTTTTCGGTTTCTTCTCTTTGTTCATCAAACTCTTGTTTTGTCTTTTTGTTACTATCTTCTTTTTCTTTTGATCTTTTAATTTTCTTTGTGAGCTCGAGCTGGATTTCAGCTAGGGTTTTCTCTGGTTTCCTTTTGGGTTTAGGGTTTAGGGTTGAAGCACCAGATTCAGACTGATTTCTCTTTTTATCGCACTTTTGCATAGTTGGGAAATCTGAAGCTTTGGCCTGTGAAACAGATGATGTTGGCTTGTTAACCTGTTACACACCAAATATGAAACATTACATACTTTTATAAGAAAAAAAATCAATAGAAATCAATCAAATCACACATTAACATGGCAAAATCTAATGAAAATTAACCCTAATTTTCACCTTAACGGAGATTTCTTCACCATCTTCTTCTTCTTCTTCCTGGTCAGCTTCATCCGGTCCAGGCACCTCAGTCGCAAGAAAACTCCTTCTACATCTAGGGCAAACCAATCTATACCCAACATACCTCCGATCAAACTCATGCAGCAACCTACACGCTCCACACGCCGTCCAAAACGTACTTCCCCCCTCCTCCCCTCCGTTCTTCTTCCCATCCGTGAGGATTTGAAACGCGGCGGAGACCCTCTTGAACGCCTCCTCCGCGGCCGCGCCGGAGTGCTTGTCGGGGTGCAGAGACAGCGCGAGGGTTTTGTACCGCCGGTGCACGGCGGAGACGGAGGAGGTTGACGGAAGAGCGAGGGTTTTGTACGGGTCGGAGGAGTCGCATGAGAGGATTCTTGCTATTGCTGCTTTGTTCGCCATTGTTGAGTTTGAGAACGAACTCAAAGAAACTCAACTGAACTGGAATTCGTCATATAAGCTCAAAAACCGGGAAATGAAATTCCGGAAAATCTACCGAGGGAATTTGTTATGTAAATATTATAACTAATAAATGATGAATATATTTATTAACTGTAATATTTATATAAAAAAATATGTCGGGATGCTGTTGGGATTTTCTGTCATGTTATCTGATATTGTTGCAAAACGAAATAGTGACTCGTGATAATCTCGCAATTAGTGTTGTAAATTGGCGTCAAGAAATTGAATATGGTTCGAAAGAATAATGAAAACGGAGAGGAAGAAGAGACAAAACATGAGATGAGATAGTAATTAAGAAAGATAATTATTATGTTATGAGGACATTGTCAATTGAGAGAATTTTTTCCCATTAACATAGTTAATCTATTTCATTCCAGCTAAATTATTTTTTATTTTATTTTATATTGGATATAAGTTTTTGTAAACATACAAAAAATAAACGAAATATTTTATATTTTGACGAAAGGCTTCACTCAACAACAACGCTCCCTAAATTTCTTAACAAAATAGAATACCCGGTTTTTATAATTCGGAATTGGAATCTTGGGTTATAATCAATCAACTCATTATCGGGTTGTAATAAACCCGTAAATTATACAATTTTCTCTCCAGTGATATTAAACACTGTTATGTTATACTTTTATGACATTTCAGATCGTTCGATTTTAATCCGACAGTCGTAAATAGTAATAAAACTATGATTGCTTACGAAAAATAAATTTCCCGTTTCATGGTCGAGTTCTTTTCTTTTCTTTTCTTTCTTCGAGTCAAGGAGTAGAAATAGAATCCCAGTTTTACACTTCCTTTCCTTTCCTTTCCTTTCCTTTCACCATCACTTTCCTTTCTTCTTTAATCGATCTGCAGTCGTAGTCAGGTTTTTTTTTTCTTCTTTCAAACGTGCTTTTATCTGCTTCTCTATCGCCAGATCTACTTTTGTTTTGCTGAGTTTTTCTCAATTACAGTCGAAAATGGAGTGGTTTGGGATTCAGTATTGTTAGTGAGAGGTGGAGCAGTTTGAATTTTTGAAATTTCGATGGGAAGCAGTGAAGCTGAAACTTCCTCCAAATCGCCGAAGAAATCCACTGCTCAGGTCAGTTTTCTTCTTCCTCAATTGAAATATCGAAGCTCATTTTACTCTCAGGGAGTTCTTAATTGCAAAATTAGGTTCCTGATTTTTAGAATTTGTGCATTCTAATTTCAGGAGCAACCAGCTGTTACTAGTTCAACTCCAGCTCCAGCTCCCGTCACACCGTCTTACCCTGATTGGTCTAATTTTCAGGCAAATTGCTCTTCTTTTCCTTCGTTTTTCACCTAAAAGACTTCAACTTTTTATCTTCACATGGATTAAAATGTGAAAATTAAGATGAATTTAATACAAATTTTGTTTCTTTGTAGGCTTATTCGCCTGTACCGCCACATGGATATTTCCCCTCATCAAATCCTCAAACTCATCCTTATATGTGGGGAGCTCAGGTCCTCTTTTTTATTTATTTTATTTTTTTTACCTTTTTATTTATTTACTTTCAGTTAAAATAATATTTATTTACTTTCAGTTAAAATAATTTTCTTTTTTTTTATTTATTTTTGTAGCCAATGATGCCGCCATATGTAATGTATCCGCCAGGCGGGGTTTACGCCCATCCTTCCATGCCACCTGTACTTAATATTTATTATTTTCATCAAATTATTAATATAATATACAAAATACAATAAGTTTAGACTAGTTTATTTATTTTTATTTATTTCAACAGGGTTCACATCCATTTAATCCTTACGCTATGCCTTCTCCAAACGGCACTACTGATGCTCCTGTAAGATAATATTTTTTGTCAACAAATATACCATTTTTTAATTCATCATATTTATTTATTTGTTTATTTTTATTTTTTTGTATAGAAAGAAACAGAGGGAAAATCAAGTGAAGGAAAAGAAAAGAGTCCAATTAAAAGATCGAAAGATAGTTTGGGAAGCTTAAATATGATTAGTGCTAAACTTTCTGGCACTAATGGTGCTCTTTCTCAAAGGTTTATTTTATGCTGTTTATAATCTTATTTATTGATATTTAATATTATTATCATTTTTTTTTAATTATTTCCATTTTGTAGTGGGGAAAGTGGAAGTGACAGTTCGACCGAAGGAAGTGACGCTAACTCTCAAAATGTAAATTATTACTTATTTAAAATAGATATAAAATAATATGTTTATATTTTTCATTTGTTTAAATAAAATAAAAATAAGTGCTCTATAATAATATATTTCTCATTACAGGACTCACAGCCAGAACAATTCGGAGGTAAACTTAACCGGACATAATTTCCCAACTTTGCTGATCTATCTACAACATTAAAAAACTCAAAACATATACATATTCTTTTCTAAAATACTTTTTTGTTATTTTAAACAGACGGTTCACAGAACGGGAAACGACCAATGGGAGCAGGACAGGTGGCGGCTGGTCCCACCACAAATTTAAACATAGGAATGGATTACTGGACGTCTCCAGTTCCAGCTAATAATAATAACACTGGAAAAGCTGCTGCTAATAACTCTGTGGTTCCTTCTGAACATTGGATCCAGGTATAATTATTTATTTATTAATTGTTTTATTTAGCTGATAATATTGTTAGTTATTTGGTTGGTAAAATTTAAGTGATATGTTTTTATTTTATTTTATTTGTAGAATGAAAGAGAATTAAAAAAGCTGAAAAGAAAGCAATCTAACAGGGAATCTGCACGTAGATCTAGATTACGCAAGCAGGTAATTAAAACTTAAAATAAATATATTTTTTAAAATATTTCTTGTTTTCAAAAGAATTATTATAATATTTTATTTTATTTTATTTTAATTTTTTTAGGCTGAGTGTGAAGAGTTAGCTATAAGAGCGGAGGCTCTAAAGCAGGAAAACTCAGCATTAAGAGCAGAAGTTGAAAGAATAAGAAAAGAATATGAAGAATTAAGTTCTTATAATGAATCTCTCAAAGTATTAAATATTAATTTATTAATGTCTTATTTTGATATAAAGCTTAATGTATACATTTATTTGTGTGTAAATGATTTTTCTTTTTAATTCTGCAGAAGAAAATTGAAGAAGCTGGATCTGACAAAAAGGATGAAAATAATGATAATGAGAAAAACCCTAACTAGACGACCTGCTTTACTTTGTTGTATGATTATTATATTACTATTATTAATATAATAATATTATAACTTGATATAATTTTATTGCGATTCCTGTTTAGAGGAAAAAAAAGGTTTTCTTGGCTTATCTTTTAACAGCTGAGAAAATGGAAGGCGGGAATTGTCGGCACTGAGAAATTATATTTTAATTTTAATTTTTAGATATGTATTAAATTAATGGATTTGCACTTATTAACAGTTCTTGTATTTTTTTTGTTTTTGACAAGTTTATATACTTAAGAGAGAGAAATTATGGTTTGTTCATTTTTCGTGCTGCTTATTGGTAGTTTTTTTTTTATAATAGATGATTTGTTTATGTTTTGTATTGTACTGACCTGAATGTTTTTCGAAGTTCTCTCTCTCTCTCTAGAAAATGGAAGAAAAGGAAGAGAGAGATATTGAAGAAGAAAAATCCATTATTCCCGCAAGGTAAGATTTTTGTTTTCGCCCTTTTTTATTCCATTTAGTTAATTCTCAGTTATACTGTTATCGTTTTAAAATAGCCTTCATATTAATAAGAACACAGAGAATGATTTAATTATAAAGTATTTCAAAACACAAGTTTAAGAAAACAATTTTATCATATTATAACACTAAACAGAAATTTCCTTTTCCTCCCTAAAAAAAAAATCGAAACCAAACCTCATCCCTAACTTCTCACATAATTATTTCAAAAACCAAACCAAAAGAAACCACCACTAGCCAAACCAAAACCCTAAACCCTAATTCTGATGCCTCTGACTTGTGGGCCCCACCGTAATTCTCCATTTCCGGACTCAAAGCCGGCGAAATCTCACTCAAAGGAGCCAAAGAAGGCATCTGAGCTGGCGGCTCAATCACCACCCTTGGATCACGATCCGGTCGTGGAGATTCAATCTGACATCCAACTGGAGATCTCCTGTGCTGCTGCACTACTTCCCTTCTTAAAACTGCACTTATTCCGTGACACTTAAACAAACTCTCTTTCTCACACAAATCTGGCGCCACCAGCTCAGCATTGTTAATAAAAAATTTACCGTGTTTTTCCTCCGTTTTGAGCATGTAATAAGGCTCGTGTGAGGGCAAAATCGTCCCGTTTGGGAGATTTTTTAGGTCGTTGAAGTTTAACGGTGAGGGAATCGAGTGTTGGAAAATGAAATTTAGAATGTTTTTTTCGGAAATCGAGGCGGTAGAAAGCATGCGATCGTTCGGCATTAGGAGAGTTATGTTTGGGGGTATTTTGGTACTTACCATTTTTATTAACATAACAAATGTGAAATAACGGGATTTTTGCATGTCTTGCATTGCGATTGTGATGTTTTCTCTTTCGTTATTATGTGGGTGAGCATTGATTGATGAGGTTAGAATGGCAATTAAGAGGGGAATTGACAGGATTTTGGAGAGGTAATAATAATTTGTCATTTTGGGGTAGTTTTTTTGGGTTCGGTTATTTTTTGTTTGGATGAATGGAGAGGGTTTTTATTGAAGGTTTAGTTTTACATGCTTTGGTGCTGCTTCAACTACTAGGTTCATGTTTTATGTATGGTTTTTGCATATCCTTTTTGGTAGTTAATAAACCAGTTGATGGTTGAACGATTTATACCTGGTGGGTTTTTGGGTAACAATTGTGTGGAAAAAGAATAAATGCACCACATAAATAACTAATTTGCACCTATAATTAGTAAGAAAAATATGATTTACTATAATGTTGTTTTATTTTATTTCTTGCAATTAATAAATCAATTGATAGTTGGTTGAACGATTTATGCCTTGGTTGGGTTTTTTGAGGGGGGGGATTGTGTGGAGGAGAAATGCATCATTTGTGTTTTGTATATTTTTGCACTACTAGTTCAAATACTTTGTGCTTCATGAAGCCCCTCACCCAAATGAAATATTTGCATTAATCCTGATTTGATGAATAAATTTAAACTATTAACTAACCACTCAAATGACTATTTGCCCTGTACTCAAGAAGAAAAATATAACTTACTATTTTTTTTAGGAAATATATCATTTACTGATAAAAGACAGATTACAAAACAAAATTTACTCATCAAATCACACCACTCGCATAGGAGGGCTGTAAATGGGGCGGGGTGAGGATTTTTTCTCCCCCATTCCCTACCCCGTGGGGGATCTACATACATCTTCACGGAGATTCCCGTTCCCGTCAAGTAAAAAAATTAAATAAAATTTTATTAAAAAAAATTCACATAAAAAATATTATTCTAAAATATTATTTATTTGTGCCATCAAAAATGGATATTATATATTTTGTGCCATAAAAAATGTTGTCCTTGCTTGTGACTTTCTTTATCTGTGCAAACGAAATTTACTAAAATAAAGTTACATATATTCAAATAATTTGACATATGTGTAATTCGGCTCTATGGGTTGGGAATATCGATATCCATATCCGCTCTATATCGGACACTGGGTTCAAATCTCTCCTCATCCCTATCCTCACGGGCTCACTAAATGGGGATTTTCCGATCCATTCGGGTCGGGTTTCCATGGGTGACGGATTTTCCCCAACCCATTTACACTACACTTGCATGCGAAAAATCGGATGAGATTTCACTATCTTATAGATCTCTACCTAATAATAAACATTAATCTATATCTCCTAATAATTGATTAATGAGCCACATTTTACACGAATGTAATATTATTTTACTTTTCGAAAGGAGAGTTTACTGGTGTTGAAGCGTACGTTTCAACCAAATTTTACAAATTGTTGGGATAGGATTTAATTTGAAGGGAAATTTTTCAAAAACCCCCTAATTTTTCTAGAATTTATCAAAACCCCCTGACTTTTCAAATTCTTCAAAAACCCCCTATAAAGTATTGGATTTTTTTTGCCCCCTATGGGGTTAACTTTAATTTTTCCATCCAATAAATTTTTTAATGGACCAAAATGCCCTTATATAATTATTCTCATTTTTAATTTTATTCAATTAAAAATAGAAAATGTATTTTATATGAAATATAAATATTAAATGGGAACTAAAATATGAACAAAATAATATAAATATTAAAGAAGAAAATAATATTTTATGTAATATAAAAAATTATAATTTATATAATAGTAAGATATATTATTTAATATAATATCATAAAAAGAATTAATGCATCATTAAATGATATCATAGAATAATATTATAAAATATCATGAAATATTATGTTAAAAATATTATTTTCCATTTATTTATTATTTTAATTGAATAAAATAAAATATGAAAATAATTATATAAGGGTATTTTGATCAATTAAAAAATAAATTGGATGGAAAAGTTAAACATAACACCATAGTGTTGGGTCTCGGACGTGCACAACGCAGCGGAAAACAAAAATTTCGTCCAAAACCAATCCGAGGATCCGTGCGTATCGGTTAAATCAAAGAAATAAATCTTAATAATACCTTTCGGATTACGCTTAATCCGTGACGCTCAAACCATGCGAGTTGTCCATGCGTCTCTAAACCGGTTACCGTCCTAACCGATTTTACGTCCGTCTAGGCCGTCTAGGTCGAATCGTGCGGAAGTCAACTACCACACACACAATCGGTCTCCACCAAAACTCTCAACAAACCGTTCACATCTTCTTAGGCCAAATAGATCACAAGCGTCGAAAGTACGAACGCCTCTACCGATGTCCACACGAACAAACTTCTTAAAACGGGAAGAAGAATAATATATATGCTAGTAGCTTGTTCTCCTCTTGCATAAGAAAACTCTTCTTATTTTATCTCACAAAAGATGTATATAATTCCTCTCATATAATTGCACTATTTCATTTTGTCATACAAAAAGAAAGCACCCTTTCATAATTTTGTCATACAAATTAGAAAATATATTTTCTCTCTTTTGTCTCACAAAAGAGAATGAGAAATAATGAGAGAGAGAATGATTTGGTCTATTGAATTTGGAGCCCTCTATATCCTTATATAGAGGTGAAGAGTCATGTCTCCTCACACTAAAAGATGTGTATGACATCACTCATCATTATCCATATGACATCATCTAGACTCTTCTAGATTACATGATCTTTTGTGCTCATAGTCTTTATATACATATATATCATATCTTATCACATAAGATGACAATATATTTTGTGACATTCTTATGCAACTCATCATATAAGTCGCTAGGATTTTCTGCGCCCGTTTCAGTTTGTTATTTGTGTGTGACCCTGTAGGTTCACTTAATGTTGGCAATAGACTTGACAGTCTATAAATCATGAGCGGACTCTAGCAAGCCATCATGACTACTCAATTTAAGTGAATATCGGTGATCCGATTTACCTAATCAACAATCACGTATTTAGTCCTTTTGTCACACGATATCTATTCTGATCATAAGGCATGTAATGCGCCATCCTTATATTAATCGATTAATATTTCTTGATCCCAAATTAAACTGAACAAGAACAAATGACATTAATAACTCTTATTAATTCATTTGAGTATGGCCATACATTTCTTCAGTTCAATTCATCAAGAGGCCTAAAGATATCTCTCTCATTTTTGAGAGGAACAAATCCCGTCTTGATTGCGCTCATCCCTCTACATGATTCATTGTATACCTGATCATAACCGTTATGACCACCCGGTTAAAGACAGTGTTAGATTATATTAAAGTATAAAATTACTCATGTTGGGAACCGAGACAATCTCATGTCAAAGGGCTATAAATACTTTATGTTACAAGAATCGCTAATGACGTAAAACATGTAGCATTCTTATGGCGGGTCAGTCCAGTATATGGTCTCTAACATATACTTATGTTAATGACTTGATAACTATTTATCCATGATCAGTAAAACATAATCATCAGTCAACTAATATACGGTGTACATTTATAGCTTGTATATAAATATATATTTATATGTATCTGCAAGTATATTTGTCTCCACAAATATCCTATAAATGACCATGGACGATTTAGAATAGCATTCATAACACTTTATAGTTTTACTATCAAAGTCACGTACTTTGATGACATAAAGCTGAATTGCATATTCATGGTCTATTTTAATTATATTAAAATAACCTATATGCACATATTATATGAAATATCTTAGAATAAATATTATGTTTGTTATTACAATCCATCGTCTAGGTCACAAACACTTTGGCCTAGGGCATAACACCATCACATAGGGGGCTAAAAAAAATTAAAATCACTTTATAGGGAAGTTTTGAAGGAATCTAAAAGATTAAGGGATTTTTTATAATATCCAAAAAAGTTAGGGAGTTTTTGAAGACTTTCCCTAATTTGAAACTACTTAAAATTGATTGACATTTTTACCAAATTTTTGTTAATGCTTTGACAAAATAATATCATTACATTACTTATCATTCAAGTTGACATGCTTATCCGTTAATTATCAATTATCATACTTGATAATTAAAATGTTACCAATAATAGCTTAATTGACTAAATAATATTTTATCGTTCATCAGAAATAATTATTTTACATAAAATAATATTATTAAAATTTAAAACTTATTTGTTGTATATTTTATTAGTATTTTAATGGTTATTGAATGAGGAGTTAGAAAATGAATTAATTTCTTTAACCAAGTCTCTTTTTCTTCTCTTGTTATTGAGGGAGAACTACATGCGATCACCTGCTTCATTCTTTTTAGGGTGCGCTCATATGTCATCCCTAAATTTTAAATTAATCCTACTAGACGCGGGATTCGAACCCCTCACTTATGAAAAAATGGGGTTGATACTATTATCACTAGCCTAATGCTAACCTAGTGGTATTTCCTCCTATTATTAAATGAATTTTCCCCATTTCTTAACATAAAATAGTATAACATAATCTCTATTCCTCCACAAAAATAGAGCTCTCTAAAATATATTTCTTTCAATTACACAAAATATGCTTGGTCGGAAAATCGAGGTGCATGATTTCATTTCTTTTCAAAATGACGGATTGTTTTACTACCGGAGCGGATACAAATTTTTTTTATGATGTAGAACTTTGGAGGTTGATAGACAACAAATTATGCACTAAATGATGTTAATTTATCGTGACTCGATCACATGACTATATCCAAACCTGTCTTATTTTTTAAATATTATTTTATTATTCAATTTAATTATTTTATTTTGATCAATTTTTAGAAATATAATCAGAAATAATTTTAGCATAGCATGTGACTAATTTGGATAAATCAAAACTTAGTAACTATTCAATTATAGTATCTAGTTACAGGTACAAAGTAGCATTTAATCAAGAGTTCATCTATACATCCCCTAGGATTCCCCATGGTAGTGGCGATTGAGTCAGCTGACGTCAGCAAACCGCTGGTAAGCAGTGGGAAACCAGATTCAGGTTTTAGATTTTTTTTTTTTTTTTGAAAATCTTGCTGCTTTCAAAATCCCGCCAAAATTTTTTTTTTTTCAAAATCAATTACCATCGGTAAGAGGCAAAACTGCCGCCCATTCTTTTTCAAAAATTTTCAAATGAAACCAACCATATATATTGCCTTTCTTTCTCTTTCTCTTTCTCTCTCTTCTAAATACAATTTCAAGAAAAAAATTACCTTCTAGTAGCTCTTCCACTATAAAACAGGAGAAGAGAGAGAGAGAGAGAGAGAGAGCGTGGCTTGACGGCTCGCCGGCGATTTCTCCGGTGGCTGCCATCGCATGTTCCTGGTAGTTCGTCAATTTCGTGAAATTAACACATTTTTAGCAAGATCTAAGTTGAGTTTTTTTTGTATGTTTGTAGCAACATTTTGTGATGCAATTTAAGTAAGATGGTATTATGGATTTCTTTGTGAAATTAGTTTATGTTTTCCATTAGTTTGAGCTCTAAAAAATGCTATGAATATCAAAGATAGAAGAAACATTATTGTTATTATGTATATATGTAACTAGACTGATAACCGCGCGTTGCTGCAAGTATAAAATTATTATAAAAGATAATAAAAATTAACCATTGTAACATTTTTATATTCATCATTTAAAAACATTACAAACTACGAGCAAAAATTATTATGCATAGTCTTTCATAGCTGACTATATTATACTTACAACCAAATAGATCTTTAATTTAGATTTTTTAAATTAATGATTAGGATAACTTATTTTAACAGACACTCATTGAGGACCTAAAGAGATATCCAAAACATTTTAATAGCAATTAACTATTTATAAATATAATTAATAAGAGTAAAAAAAATAAAAAGGAAAAAAGCATGCTCTTCATTTTTTTTATATCAAAAGGCAGAATAAACATAACAAGAAGACATTTCTAATCAGTAATAAATCATGTAATTGAGGTATTAATTACTTAACTAACTACTTTGTTATCTTTTCATCAAATAATAGAAATAAATTTAGCAATCCTAATTTAGATAAATAAAAAGTTCAGTAACTAACTATTCAGAGAAAATTATAATCACAATGTTCAATTTAAGTATAAACATAAATATAACTTATAAGCATGCCCACTTAATAAATCCACCTAAACTATCTCTCTCTCTCTCATTCTTCTCCTTCACATCATCTTCTCCAAAAACCTCAAACCAATGGAAGCCAAACTCCAACAATGGCTACCACTCCTCACCATCATCTTATCATCCCTCATCATCTCCTTCGATATAACCACAGCTCGGATTCTCCCAACGGACCAGATCCATTCCGCCATTGACGAAGTCAACAGCAAACGAGGGCCGTTGATCGCCTTGGTGATGTCCTACGTCACGGAAGAACTGGCCGTCGGATCCTCCGGCGAGTTCTCGCCGGACTCCAAAACGCCCTACGTGGACCTCTATGGTACGTACGATCGAATTGGATATTTGGGGCGTGAAACACGCGCATGTATTAAGTAAAGAAAGAACTTCTTTGATGCTTAAACGGCCTTGTATAGATTAGATTTTGCTGAAGTTGAAATACTGTTGTGGGTGAAATGAGTGGGCTGAGTTTTTCTTTTTTTTGAAAAATTAGTGGGGCTTGTACTATAAAAAGTGAAAGTGGGCTTCGTTAGTATATGGATTCAAAGACCAATTACTTATTTTATTTTAATTTTATAGATGATTAATTGATTTTGTGATTATGAGTGTTTTGTTTACATACAGGAAGAAGGTTTCATATTGGGAGCATAAGGAATGTTACGGTTGTTTATGTTCTCACTGGCCAACGAAGGGTACTTAATATTTTTTTTAAAAACAAAAAAATTCTGTTATATATATCTAAATTTCACTCATGTAAATGAAACTTATGTGATTGTGATATTATTTCGCATTGTATTTAGTTAAATGCAGGTATAACGTTACAAATATTGCTAGACCATTTTAACATAGATGGAATCGTGCATTACGGTACAGCTGGAAGTGCAAATAATTCCATGTCTTTTGGTGATGTCAGCGTGCCGAAATATGTCGCTTTTACCGGCTCGTGGACTTGGACCGTAAATAATATATTTTCCTTCAATTTTTCGCATTTTATCATCATAAACAATAATAGTAATATTTATAATAATGATAATAGCAATAATGACATAACATAATTGATGAAAGTAGAAATTCAATTCGCACTCGCAAACGGACTCATCAAATGAAAACGAACTAAGATTTGGAGAGTATAATATTCCAAATGGAGGTAACAACCTATTGTCAGGACTCAAATTCAAAACAGAGGAGTTTTACTCGGTCGGCAAATCAATGGAGGAAGTCTTTTGGCTCGAAATAAACAACAAATGGCTTCAAATCGCGCAAAATCTCAACGTATATTACAAAATAATAACATTATAAGTAATTACTAATTAGCATTCCATATGAGAGTTAAAAATTTGAAAATATTTATGGTAGGTGACATTAGAGAGATGTTCAAATGCAACATGTTGTTTACCAACTCAACCGAAAGCCGTGACAGGACTGAGAGCCTCAACAGCCGATGTATTTTGTGATAATGCTGCATATAGACAGTATTTATTTAAACAATTCGGTGTTTCCACAGTCGATGAGGAAAGTTCGGCCGTAGTCATGGTAAGCACTGATTTCATTCTCTTTTAGGGTTAATTTTTGTAATAATAATAATAATAATAATAATAATAATAATAATAATAATAATAATAATGAAAACAGACTGCAATGTCGCCTGGAGTGCCGGTGATTGTGTTTCGCGGAGTGTCGGATTTGGCAGGAGAGGAAACGTGGTCTTCAACAAGTTTGATGGATTTGGCTTCCATTAATGCGCTTAAAGCTGCTGTGGAATTCATAGATGAATTGGGTAAACGAATTTCCAAGGATTTTTTGTGAATAGATTGTGTATGGTTTTCTAGATTTAGTTGCTTCAAATGATTTGAAGTAATAATTTGTGAGTTCGTATTGAGGGTTCTACGTGAATTTAGTTGTGTTTCTGTGATGCAATTTGTGTAGAAGGTTGTACTGAGGATTTCTACGAGGTATTAGTTGTTTGTTGAGCTATGAAAATGGTTCTAAATGATAAATGACATGAATATCAAAGAAAAAGTATTGCTCCTATATATATTATGCAATAAGAAAAAGTACAAAAACATCAGATCATAGAAGACATTCCTAATAAAATAAATCAATAAATTCAACTCTACATATTGCTCCTATATATATATGCAATAAGAAAAAGTACAAAAACATCAGATCATAGAAGACATTCCTAATAAATGGAATAAATCAATAAATTCAACTCTACATTACTAGTCCAAGTACAACAAGTCTCTTCCAACAAATAACCAACAAATTTTAGGCAAAATAACTATAAGAACAATAATCTTGGGCCAAAAAGTAATAAAAATAAAATAAAAAATCACTAGTAACCTTCCCTTCTTCCCCCCTATTTCACAAGACAAAACTCACGGAAAAGTGAAAGAGCCACCAATGGTAGTATTCCCCGAAGGCGGATTAATCGCAACCCAAAGAAGAGAAATTGTAATCGCGATAAGTCCGGACCAAACAAAAACAATCGTCGGCGTTCTTCCTCTCCTCCCCATCAATCCTTTCGCGAACGGATACAAATGCGCCAAGACCCAAAAGCTAAAGAAAACCCCACCCAAAAGCTTACTCCATTCGGGAATCGTGCTATAAATCGTTCGGGAGAATCCAACGGCTATCCCGATTAGGTTCAACATCATGATGGTGAGAGGGGGGATCATCAAAGACGTCCATTTCACGACATAAAGCTCCGCAAATTCATCATTTTCATCTTCAGCGGTCGATTTTGACGTGAGGGTAAAGGAAATTTCAATACCGGCAATAACTTTTAGTAGACCTTGAAAAACCGCTGCTAAATGAGCGCTCGTACCACCGATTAGCCAAAACTGCTCGTTTCTCCACCATTCTTCTAGGTTTATTCCCGACCATTTGACTTCCAAAATCGCGAGCAACATTAAGGTTATGGTTATGACTAGAAGGTACGAGAGGAAGGTTACATTTAAGGTTTTCACGATGAATTGGCCCGAAAAGAGAGAGAGCGCGGGTAGGAAACAATAAACGATCAAAAAGATGGAGGTAAAAGGGTAAATACCCACATTGAGATACGCGATCCTTTGCAAGATTTTCATCCTAGGGCTAGCGAGGAGCGCATTGTTACGCGAGAAGAAGATTTCGACCGAACCGGTAGCCCATCTCAACACTTGGTGAAGCCGGTCGGTCAAATTAATCGGCGCGGTTCCACGAAATGCGTCGCGTTTAGTCACGCAATAAACAGATTTCCACCCGCGATTGTGCATTCGGTAACCCGTCACCACATCCTCAGTGACCGATCCGTAAATCCACCCAACTCTATTGCCCCATTCCGTCTTATCCTCGTACCAACACGAAATCACAGAAATAGCCTCAGCAACGGTAGAAGCATCTAGAAGGTCTCTAGGAACCGTCAGCGCACCAGGCGGCCTGCCGTTTTTAACGGCGGGATGATCGGCCAAAGGCCGGCCTTGGTACTCCGCAACCGGGATGGAATCAATCAGAAAGCTAGAGTTACCAAACTTCTTGGGGAAAGTCGACATATTCATTTCCTCCTCGTCGAAATCCGCCATTCTCAAAGCCCTCGTCTCTTCCGATGACGAGACCTTCGACGGACTTTTCTTCCTCGGAAAACAACAACCACAACAACCCGGCTTGTGTTCTTTCGATCTCGGCGGGTCAAATCCATATAACGCGATCCGGCGGAACAACGTACCCGTGCCGACATAAACGGGGCCTTGCAACCCATCCAAGGCCCTCATATTCCCATCAAAGAACACAGTGTTATGATTTGCATATCGATCCGACGGGTCGATCCCCTCGAACCGTTGAGGGAATTGGACGTAACAAATGCGGTCCCCGCCTCGGTCCATCATGAAGCACATGCCCTCGCGAAACGCTTGGGAGTTGTAAACATAATGGTCGCAATCCAAGTTAAGAATGAACGGGCCGTTTGACATGACGGCTGAGGCTCTTACAAGGGCGTTCATAGCGCCGGCCTTCTTGTTGTGGTCATAGCCCGGACGTTTCTCGCGAGAGACGTAGACCAACATGGGGAGACGGATGTCAACGTCTGTAAAGTTGAGCGGGACCGGATTGGTTGTGTTTTCTTCTTGATCTTCTGGGGCCATGCCGTACAGTGGGTTGTCACTCGGTGGTTTCAACATAACCTGTAGTACAGAAAAGATGTAAAAAGATTAAAAAAAAATCAAATATGATGTTATGATACACTGATACTCGAAAAACAAAATTCGAATAAGAAAATGATGGAACCAATGGGATACATGCTGCTATGATGATGACTAATTTAGGGTTTAGGGTTAAGTCCTTATGCATACAAGTCACCATAAAAAGCAGCATAGAAAAAACCAACGCATGAAAACATGACTAGAAAACCACACAAAAAAATCAGAAACAAAAACGAGTAGGAAAAAGAACATAGTACACATCTTAACGGCAGCACACTCTCCTCTCAACAAACCAAAGAGCACAAGATTTTAGCTCAACAATACCAACATCAAACAAAACAATTACCTGAATAATTCCAGCATGGTCACCACGCGTATGCTCACTACCCGGATTAATCCAGGTGCCAGGCCAGTGGGTCCCATCAGCCATCCAAGTCCCCTTGGGAATTTTGACCGGGTCAACAACCTCATCCCCCAAGACCGGATTCATCCTCTGATTCTTCATAGCATTAATCTCCTCTCTCGCATTATAAGCATCCGACCGTCTCCTTATTGCGTCCGGAAGCCCATTAACCCTAACTTTAAATTCATCGTACTCTCTCTTCACCCTCCTTCTGTCCTTGACGAAATCCGGCCTCACTTTCCCCTTGTACGGATCCTTCTTTAAGTTAAAATAACTGTCCGGGTTTCGTGGTTCTATATTGTGCTTTCTGCAAAACGGGACCCACATGTTCGCGTAGCTCGCCGCCTCGGCCATGGCTTCAAAAGTCAATAGGGCCCCACCATCATCAGAAACATAACAACTTAACTTCTCAACCGGATAATCAGCAGCTAAAATCGATAAAATCGTATTAGCCGTGACCAAAACGGGTTCTTTTTCAGGATCCGCAGTCGAGACAAAGATATCCAGACCCGGTAAGTCGGATTTCCCGGTCGGGTTGGACTGGGTCGGAGTCTCGAATTTTTCTTTTAACACGGCTAAATCGGTTGCACGGTTTACGGGGCAGAGTTTGGGGAGCTGGTCGAGGATCCATGAGAAGCCGAACCAGATCTCGCACACCACTGACATGCCCCACAGCCAGATCGCATCCTCGTTCTTGTGCTGCACTCGCCACGCGAGAAACAGGCCCAAAACCACGAATCGGATGAGAATGAGAAGCCTGTGAAAATAGAAAATAGTAAAAAGGATTATTGAAATGTACTTGCTTGTTTGTAATCTGCTATTTCAGAATTGAAATATATATTAGGGATGAGTGCACCGCTAGTTAGTTCATGTACTTTAGTTGGATTGCAGTTTAGTCCTTAAATCAATCACGGACAGTTAATGCAATCCAACTAAAGGACAAGAACTAACCAAACGTGCATTCATCCCCCAAATAAAGTTAATAAACATAATCGTACCGATAAGGACTCAGAATCGCAGCAGGCACGTTCAACTTGCGAGTCAACGGTCTCCAAGGCTTGCTCGCCAGCTCGCTCGGCTGACCGCCACCTGTCCCTCCATCTCCACTCTCGCTCGGCCAGATGGCGTTTCCGTATCCATACGTCCCTTTCGTCTCGAAAAGCCAGCGGTTGTGGTCCCACTCGCCAGTCTGGCTCCTACTCATCTGTCTCTTCATAGATTGGACCATAGAGAGTCTTCGCTCCATTCTGTTCGCGGCGCCAGGTGGCGGCGGCAGAGCCATTGTGGGCCCACCAGTTTCATAATTGTTGTTGGTCATTTCGTCCAGTTCTGTCACCTTGTAGGGATCTTTACAGCCTGGGCACTTTCCTCCGGCCTAAGGAATGAGAATTAGATACATGGATAGAATTAAATACGTGAATAAAAAAATTTAAATGTGTGAATAAAAAAAGAATTAGATGCATGCATGAAATCAAATGTGTGAAGAGGAAAAGAATTAGATACATGCATGAAATTAAATATGTGAATAAAGAAAAAGAATTAGATGCGTGAATGGAATTAAAATGGATAGTTATAGAGTATTAAAATGGCTAGTTATGGAATATTAAAATGTACCGAATGGTGAATTGTTTCTTGTTTTGTATGAAGATGTATCCTTTTTCTAATGTGGAGTATAGAGATGTTATTTAGATGTGCAAGTTAAAGCAAATAAAGGATGTGTATATATGTTATGTATTATTGGTTGAGTATGAAATGGTCATCGTATGCAAAGACAAAGTAAAAGTTAGGTCACACCTCCAATCCTTTTTGAATAATTAATAAGACTTAGTAAAAATCAGGCATATTCAATCCGGTCAATGAAAGTATCACTTTCAGATCGTCAATTTATTCAATGAAAATTCATCACCTCCTCAGACATTTTATCCCAAACAAAGGAAAATTCCCATCCAACCCCCTCAAAAATCACAAAACAAACAAAAATTAAAAACCAAACATACCTTAACAGCATCATTGAAGCACTCCGCACAGATCTTAAAGTCACACTCACAGGGCAAAATATCGACTCCTCTTTCATCGCTCATAACCTTCCCATCACAACCTTCCATCGCGCAAGATGACCCTTTTGCCCCTGCCATTTGTGGATGACTTGACTCAGACTCGATGACTTTATCCATCAAATGGGCCCGCGTGGCGGTATTGAACCCTCCAGTAAACAACGAACTGGAGACATATTGTTCTTCCACTCGGGCTGAAATGGACGGCTCGATTTCCATCGGTTGGTTGTCTGGAGTGGGAGGAATCGTCACGGTGTAATGGGCATATTCTTGCGAGGGCGGATTCGTAAAATCGCCGGTTTCTGAAGATATGCTGTCTATGTCATCTTGAGAGTAGTTCACGTACCGGCCCGTGCTGGTACGACGCACGAATTGGACAGATCGGTCGGGTTGAGAAGGGTTGGTCGGTTGGTTCCGGCCCGACCGGCTGTTGCGTAGAGATCTGTTTGTCTGCATGGCTGGTTGGTTCTGGAAGTCACTCGATCTGTTTGGAGAGAAAGATAGAGATTTGCAATGGGTTTAGTTTGATTTTGAGAATGAACACAGATTGGAAGGTATTTTTGAAAAATAGTACGAGAAAATTAACGATTTGGGGTTTGTAAGTTCAAACAGAGAAAAATCGAACACAAAATGGCTTAAAACCCCATTTTTCAAAAGATGGTTTCACTAATCTAAGTGTTTTAGCAAGGCATGAAGCACCATTACAAAGATCTCTCAAATGGGCTCTACCAAAACGAGAAAACAAGTCCAAAACCAAACCTTTGTAGTAAAAACAGAGCAACCCAAGCAAGTTTTTACACTAAACACTCAAAACCAAATACTCATACAGAGTTCCTTTTATAACAAAAAAACTATTTCTCACCATTAGAAGAGACCAATTCTCTCACTGATCTTTCTTCTCCTGTCCTCTTTGGAAGATTTCAAAGC
Source organism: Juncus inflexus (assembly GCA_024447665.1). Taxonomy (NCBI): domain Eukaryota; kingdom Viridiplantae; phylum Streptophyta; class Magnoliopsida; order Poales; family Juncaceae; genus Juncus; species Juncus inflexus. The sequence continues at coordinate 6,205,659 of JAJHPC010000017.1, forward strand.
ACAAGCTTCTGCCTCACTGTCCAGAAAGAAACTTAGCAAACTTCTCTGTGTGTGTGTGGTGGGTTGAAATAGAACAAGTCTAATCTAAAAAGAGTATTATTATTATTATTTTTTTTATGAAGGAAGAGAAGAAAGAAGAAGGAAGAAAGAAACCACATGGAGGCGATTTTTCTTAATTATTTTGTATTTATTTATTTACTTATTTATGTTTATTTATTAGTGGAAATAGATCATTGTATACCGCGTCAAAATGTTTTGCCTTTTTTGAATTCCGATAAAAAAATGACTGGATGTATCCATTAGTACGTGAATCATCATGGAAGATATTACTGGAGGTGTCCAGTGATATGAGGAGATTAGAAACAATTAATTGTGTCAATCAACGTGTATGACCATTTCCCAATGAAAATGCTTTGCATTGCATGTGATTAATTATGTACAGACCCCTTTAAGATTTAAATAATTAGATTAATGGAAACTAGAACTACTGAGAAAATTTTATTTTAGAAGTATTGATCAATTTTATTTGCACAAATAACATTTTCGCTTTCTCATTCGGCGAAACTAATTATTTCGCCCGGCTATCACTAGGCGAAATTGATGAAAAATTAAATTAACTCCAATCTCATATTTCTCACCTCTTTTTGAGTTATCATTGAGTCACATTATCATTTTTATATCGACCGTATGATAAATTTTTTTGTCAAATTTTAGTCTTTAATTTTCTCAAATTCATTGATATTTTATATTAACATATGTGGTTATTAAAATATAAATATATAATTGCTAGATCAACAACAATCTTAATTTAGTGATAATCAGGCTTAAAGACTCAATCTTGCCCATCGGCAAGGCAAAATTGGAAAAAATATATATATTTTTTCTATAAGTCCTTAGCATAAAAAAATGACAGTTTCATCCTGTCTGGCAAAAATGATATTTAAATTTCATTAATAGATGTTTAAGCACTAACAATCAAAAAATAAGAATATGTACTTTCACGCAGTTTGTCCAATAGCTGAGCAAAAATGTTATTTTTTCAAATAAAGAATAAAGGTTATTTTATGAAATAATTCTATTTTCCATAGATATTTGAAAAAAAAAAGTCTCCCCAGTGAGATACCATGACAAGGGTTAGAAAACAATATTGAGTTTTTCAAGGGTGTGAATAAAAATAATATTGCTTGCCGTAACAGGTTTATGTACGCGCTGCTTTGCAGCAAAACAGCTTGCACTAACCAGACAGGAAATACAGAATGACATATTTTTGTTTTGGTCTGGTTTTCTGTACAGTATAATATACTTCAGCCAATTAAAAAAAAAAGAAGTATACATGATAAAGTAAGTATAAATATGAACTCAAGTATTTGTTTTATTTTTATGATTTTTAACTTCGTAAAATATATAAATCCAAATATTTGTCGTGGAATGAAGTTATGTTTCCAATAATTATTTTATTCCGAAATTATAAATTTATGTAAAGCTGGAAGAGTTTAAAAGGAAAAAGAAATTTTGACACACAACAGTATTTCTTGTAGATTTGAGTTCTCATTCTTTTATATTATCATATATATTTTTGGAGTACATATAAATATTTATTAATACATCAATATCAGAAAATGACGTACTAAAAGAAAAAATCATAAAGGGAATGAATTAATTATCATTGACCAGCTTTGAAGTAGATAGCCAACTCTGATAGGGACTTTCCAGAACAAGTCATTTTGTAGGAATCAAACCTAAACCCTTTTTTTCTAACCATGCATTAATTAGTTTGTATTTAGTAATATGATGTTCAAACATACGTTGAGAGTACCGTACATAACAATAATAATTGTACACAAGAACAAATTGACAAAACATGTGTAAATTTTCAAAATTTGACATTTCTATGTTGCTCCTCTGGAGTAAAAGGGGACAGACAGCGACCAACCTACCTACGATACTTTCGCAATTCAATGCATGATTAGGATCTAATTAATCATTATTATTGTTTATTTATGTGAAATATAGATTAAGAAGAGTGTGTATTTTGATTTTTGACTGGACCAGGTTGGTATTGGTTTGTTGATCCAGTTTCTAGTGAAATGGAAACAAAACAGAAACACCACGTGAATTTGACGCGGTGGTAATGTTTCACATGGGACCCAACACCGCCATTTATATGAGCCCCACTGTAAGAGATATTTCTAAATCCTATATAACACGAATTCATATGTAGTTTTCTACACCATTCTATTCAAATGAAACACCATAATTAACCGAGGGCATTACTGTAGTGATTTTGTATTGACGGTATACAAAAACTGAAAATAATATATACAAACATATGAACTGAAAATAAACAGTATATAAAAATTCATTATATAAAACAATATATATTTTAAAAAAAATGAAAACAATATATATATATAAACATATAAATTGAAAACAAACAATATATTTAAAAAATGAAAATAAAAAATAGTGTATATAAAAACGTGAGAAAACAATATATAATTTCAATATGTCGTTACATGGTTGCTACAGAACTCCCGCGTAATTTCCAATTTTTCTTATTTATGTACGACACGGAATATACGGACGAAGAGGAAACAGGGGATTTGGAGACGAGAGAGGAGAAGAGAGAGACACGTGAGAACATGGGAGGGAGGTTTGTTCAAATTCTGCTCTCATTCGCGGCGTGAATTCAGCAACAAAGCTCCTTTTTTTCCTTCTTTCTTTCTTTGTTTTTGTTCCCTTTTAGAAACTAACAACAAAAAAAAGTAGAAAAAGAAATAGATGAAAATAGAGGATATGTAAAGATGGAAGGAAATACAAATACTTTTAAGTGATATAAAGTGTGTGAGAGAGGCCCAAGAGAAGGACGACATTTTGAGGCTTTTTGTTGGGCCAAGATACTTTACAATATGCAAACTATATTTATTGTTTTATTTTTGAGAACAAAACAAACCCAAAAAAGGACAATTGACAAGTTTGCTAACATGAATTCAAACTCAATGTTTTCTTCAAAAATTCAAAGAATGCTTAATTTATACACAAACCACTACAAAAATGAAAAATCTCCCCATCAAAAAATATGCCCTTCATAATTTTATCATAATCTCTCTCAAAAAAAAAAAAAAAAAAAAAACTCCTTTTCAATCTTATTTCAGATTATTCCATCCTTGTCATTTAAATCCACTGCTAATTCATCTAAAATCACATAAACCTCCTTAGAAATCTCATTTCATTCAAATCCGTAAGTCTATGACCAACCCGAATTCTCTCCTCTCTCAAAACCCCTTTCATCTCTCTCTTAATCTCTCTCGCCTCTTTCCACTTACCACTCGCAACATAAACACTGCACAGCAAAGCCTTATACAAATTACTACTCGGATCCAACTCAACCAATCTCTTTGTGATTCTCTCTTCTAATTCAAATTCCCCTCTAAATTTACACAAACCAAGCAAACCACCTAAAGCTTTTGAGCTCGTATTTAATGGCATAGATTTTAAAACCTCTTGAGCCTCTTTTAAAAACCCTTGAGATTTATAAATATTAGCCAAACACCAAAAATGCGCAAATGTGGGTTTTATTTTATATATTTCAATCAATTTGGTAAAATATTTTTGACCTTTTGATAAAAGGCCGGCTCTTGCACATGCACAAAGAATCGCAATGTATGTAATTCCATCTGGCCATATATTATCCCCTAAAATAAATAAATAAAAAAAGAAATTCATTATTCTGACACAAAAAAAAGAAAATTAATAATTTAATTACTTACCTGTTTCAATCAATTCATTGAATAATGAAATTCCCTCTAACGGATTTTCATACAAGCAGTGAGAAACCATGATAGAATTCCAGGAAACCAAATTCCGTTTTTTTACTCGGAATTTTGTCAAACACTTTGCGTGCAATCTCAGCTTTTCTACATTTCCCATACATATCCACTAAAGCAGTCCAAAATATCAAATTATCCTCCTTAAAATTCTGTATAAAAAATCCATGCATTTCTTTTCCCGTTTTCAATCTACCGAGTCTTGCACATGCAGTAATTCCACTCACCATTGTTACAGCGGTTCCTTTCAAAGTTCTGATTCTTTTCATCTCTCTAAAAACTTCCAAAGCTCGATTCGGATTTCTCGATTTGACATAACCGTTGATTAAAATGTTCCATGAAACTATATTCCTCTTCCCCATTTGATCAAACACTTTACTGGCTGAATCTAAATCTCCGTTTGAAACATAGGATTCAATAATGGTGTTATACGTGACAATGTCTTTGAACGGCATTTCATCGAACAATTTACGCGCGGTTGTGAAACAGCCGCAATTCGAGTAGAAGTGTACTAGAGCGTTACTGACGTGGAACGACGGTATGATGCCACGTCGTAGTGATTGACTATGAAGCTGCAAACCATGTAACAAACTCCTCAAACGAGCGCAAGAGGTAATAAGAGGCAGAAACGAGAAGGAATTCGGCGTGAAAGAATTTGATTTTAGTAGCGAAGAGAAGAAACGAATTGTTAACGAAGGCGGTGAAGTTACAGAGATGGAACTGAGAAGCGAATTAACGGAAAACAAGGGGAGCGGAAGAGGTAAATGGCGGAAGAGGAGGAGAGAGTGGGATAGGGAGGCGAGGGAAGATGAGAGGTGGAGGAGGATTCCGGCGGCGGAGGAGGCCGGAGGTGAGGAGGAGAGTTTGTGATCGGAGGGAGGTGATGCGGCTGCGGGGGAATGTGGCTGGGTCTTGAAGGAGGCGGTGCACGGCGGAGGAGGAGGCAGAGGCCATTCATGGACTGGAGTTACGACGTTGGTTTACTGACCATGATAACGAAAACCGGGATTTCAATTCCCCACTTCGTTTCAAAATAATAACTCATATACTTTTCATGTCGGCATAAAACAAATATTCTTAAAATATATGATAATATATGTAAAATTTATAAAATAAAATTAAGATATCTAATTATTTAACTAAAGATTACAAATAATATTCTTATAATAATAATTTTTTTTTCTCATACATCAAATTATAATATCTAAATATATTTATAAATTAATTAAATATATAAAATATAATTAATAAATAATAAAATAATATATAAATTGTCGTATCCGTATCTTATTTTTTTTAATTTGTCGTATCGTCGTATACGTATCCTTACAACATAGATTACAAGATATAACCCGGAATTGGAATCTTGGATTAGAATTCCCGGGTTTTGCATAAGGGGTTTTGTTTTGCGGAGTCTTTTTCACTTCATAGCAAGTCTCGTTCTTTTTCTTCTCATTGTTATTTTGAGGTTTTCAGTCTAAATCTCTCTCCTCTGAATCGAGATCCGAGCTCCGATCAGGTACTTCACTTCTTCTCTTCTCGTTTCAATTTGTAATAAGTTTCATCGATCAAATGTTTCTGTTTCGCTTAATTTGTAGTTTGTACAGTAGATCTGTCTCGATCTGTTATCAGTTTTCGGTTCCTGTTTCGATTTGGTTTGATTGAGTATTGTCCGTGTAATTTATCAAATTATGTTGAGAAAATTGGCATTCAAGCTTGAATTCTTTGACAAAAAAAGTTGGAATTTTATGAACCTGTAACAAATTATGAATTTGAAACAGAAGATTGTTTAAAGATGTCAAAAGGAACGAACGATGCGCAGCTTCTGATCCAGTCGCTTCGCAAAGCATATGCTGCCACGCCTACTAATCTCAAGGTACTTGTTGAATTTCTCTGTATACCCTTCAAAAACCTCGAAATGTCGTGATTTTGTAAATATATTTAGTGATTTGAAGAGAAATTTATGATCTTTGGGAATTATTTGCAGATTATTGATCTCTATGTGGTTTATGCTGTTGCTACTGCTCTGATTCAGGTTACTGTTACATTTTACAGATTAACGAAATTATCACCTTTTCTTCCTATAAAATTCTGTAATTTAAGTGGTTTAATTAGCCATTTTTAATCCATTTTTATTGAATTTAATTATATAATTTGTGTAACAGGTGGTATATATGGCAATGGTGGGTTCATTTCCCTTCAACTCTTTCCTGTCTGGAGTTCTTTCTTGTGTTGGTACAGCTGTCTTAGCTGGTACTAAACCCTAATTTCTCTTTTTATTTTTAGTTTTAATTTTATAATTCAACAATTATTGATTTTTTTTTCTTTTCTTTTTGGATGCAGTTTGTCTCCGTATTCAGGTCAACAAGGAAAACAAGGAATTTAAGGTAATTGTATTCTTTATGTTAATTCTTAAAAACGTATTTTTAACATTATATGTGATTTGTATTTTATTATCTAACTTTTTATTAAATTATAATTTGAAGGATCTTCCACCTGAAAGAGCATTTGCTGATTTCGTTCTGTGCAATTTGGTGCTCCATCTTGTCATTATGAATTTCCTTGGTTAATTTTTAAAATCTTAAATTTCTCAATTTTTATTACCAAATTTTCTTGGATTTGATTATGTGGATTATTCAGTGGAGGTTTCAGATCTTTTTGTAGTACTTAATATAAAATCTTTGAGTCTTAGATTTTTGAATAATTTTCTATGTCGTAGCTGAGCAGTGAATTTAATCTGAGGAAAAAACAGATAGAATATTAAGCAATTAAAAAAATATGGACCTATTTGAATTGAGATTTTTAAAAAGTGTTTTATCGTGTGATTTTCTTATTAAATTCAATTACCAAAAAGTTGATCTTTGCGTTTGCTATTGTGAAACCTAGTATGGTTAAAAATGAATATTTTGAAATAAGTTGATTTAATGAAATATAACTAGGAACTTGATGTTTCTGTAATCAAATATATTATTATCTTGAATGTTTATGTTGGAAAAAAAAAATTGTTAAAACTTTTGTTTTGAACTGGGCCGTTTGATATTTTGGGTTTTTGATGAATGAAACTTCAACCCAGATCAATTTCTAGGCCTTTCTATGATGATATATATTTCTTAACAGTCTTTTCTAAGTGAATTGATTTGGTAGTTTTTTCTTATTAACTTGCTGAAACAAAAATTAAGGTTAATAGAGCATAAATACAAAAATGTAATTAACAACACATATACGGCTAAATGTATATGTTAGCATTATAGGAAATATATGCCAAAAAATTATAAATGTTACAATTGTAGTGGTATGAAGTATGAAGTATGCATATGTTCAAACTTCAAACTTATAATGTTTCAAAATTAAGATATTGTCCAACAATCTAAAAGGAAAATTTTTGTGTCACTGTTCCAAATCTGGAACTTGATTATGGGAGCATATATGGCAAAAAGTGGTATTTTATTCTCTTGCACAAAGCAAAACAAAATCAAAGGACCTAATTAAAAGTCTTCACAACTCACATAAATAATTCCTCTCTCTAAAATCTTTTTTTTTTTGTTCCTATGATTTTTTTTTCTTTTTAAGATATGTGGAATATTTTCATTTACAGCTTATCATGTCTCCTAAGATAAAAAGAATAAAGAGAGCTTTTTGTCATCCATTAGGCTATCATGCAAGAATATAATCTATAAAATTAATTTTACCTTGACATGCTAATATATCTGGTAGGTTTTGATTTCCAAATTAGGTGATGGGGACAAAGCATTATTCTTTGAAAATATTATTATTAGAATAAAAAGGAGTTTAATTAGGTGCGTTGGTCTGAAATTAAGTGGACATGAAGCCACACTGTGCTGTGGGCCCTAAATTAAATGAATAAATTATTATGACATTTCATTTAGAGATTATACATTGTTTACTTCCTCTAGCTAAATAAGATTTTCTTACCACTACATCTTATAAATTATATATTGTTTTATTATATATTTACCATTTTGTCTCCGTTATATTTTTCAATATGTATTTATTTTTATATTAATGCCACATATATATATTGTTTTGATTTTCATAAAGTGAGAATAAAATATAAAAAATCTTACTTTTGTGGATATAAAGATAATGAATTGAGGATACTATGGTACATGAATTCTCATGATCATTAATTATTATGATATATAAAATTTAGAGGCCTATAAGACAAGAATTATGGGCATCTCCTTTAGTACAAGGAAAAGAAAGAAACTATCTCATTCTGCATTTGTTCTCAAATTATATCATTATATACATAAAGGTGAGGGTATCTTAATAAGAAAATATTTTAGTTATGTATAATTCTCCAAAGAAATTATTAAAAAAGAAATCAAATTAAAATCTGTTACTACTATTTTTGTAGATTAATTCCTGTTATTACTTACTAGGTCAATATGTATAAAGAAAAGCTAAAGATATAATATAATTAAAATGAAATCAATCATATTGTACTATATTATATATACTTCTCTGAAAAATTTTGTTTTAGAAAAAATGTAACTAATGTTTAGTTATAATTCTATGAATGTTTTCATTGAGAGAGCAACAATAGTTATAATAAATTCTATAAAAAACAAGAAAATGAGGGAGGCCGCAGACCAAGATTGAGAGAGTAAAAAAAGTATATAAATTACATGTGACATGATGATTCCATGCAGGACATTGATGGTCAAATCTAAACTAAGAGAGCTCAAATCTTGAGAAGAAACCGGATCAAGATTCCTTCTTGGCTCTGACAACGGCATTCTATTTCCATTTCCCTTGGGAAACTAGTTACCACCATTCATTCATTCATTGCATTTGTCTTCCGATTTATTTATCTAGGTGGTCAAAACATGAACCAAATTGCATTCTTATGAGGAAATTTATATCTCAACACCTCTAAAATCTCATAATACCCATGCCATGTATACTCTTCAAACCAAAAGAAAATATCACACATATCTTGAGAAGTTTTTCAAGTAAGATTTTTTATTTTTTTTTAAGCAAATTACAAGCATTCCTTTGATTTGTTCCATTAATAAAGATAAGCGAGTTTGCATCGTCCGTAAGATACAAACCAAATAGTTAAACATCTAAGTTCTAGATCTATTATAGTCAAGGACGAAACTTAATAGAGACTGGGAGGAGCCATGTCCACCCGTTCTCCCTCTAAAATTTTGAAAATATAGTATACATTAGTAGTATTTTACTAAAAATTTTTTTGAAATACATGTATTTCTATATATTTGACTCCCCCATAATTTTTGCTAAATGTTAATTAATAAAAAAAATTCTTTTTGACTCTCCTAAATAATACCGTCAAACTTTATCCCGATCACAAGTAGAAAATGTGTTTCACTTATTTCAGGTAGATTTTTAACTTTTTCTTCATGGGTGTTTCACTACTGGTTATGTTACCTCCTTTTTGTCCAAGTATGTATTAAGTTCAATAATCTTTTGAATAAATTGAAAGCACAAATGTACTTGATACTCTTCATGCTTTATGTATACACATCCTAAATTCTTCTTTTTTGATGGTAAAAATGATATTTGCATGTTTTGTAGAAGTACACATGAAATTTTTACCTATTTGACAATACACATTTCCCAATGGATGGAAGTGTTGACATTGATTGATCCTTCAATATATAATTTACCCCTCTTAATGCATTCAAGGCTTGAATCTAGCTAGGGACGTTTATCTAATCATAGAAAGGACAAACCATCACTTCTTTGTTTCCACAAGGTGTTAATTAATTACAACTCCAAATCCAAATTGTGAGCTTTAAGAGCTGTGTAATTTGTACAACGAGTCAATATTTTATATGTTTTGTGACTTATTTTAGAATAAATTTTCGGATTCACACATCATTGGCTTGATTCACATATGATACATCTTTATAAACTACAATTAAGGCTCTCACAAGACTAGGGACAAAAATTACCATTAAATAACTAAATTGCTAGGGAACAAAAACACAAAGTCTAGACTTCCAATGTATTCTCATTAATTGTCTTGAAGACTAAATGCATGTTTGTGATGAGTTCCTCTCCATTCTCTTTAAATGTCCATTTTTCTATCATTTAATACGAATTTGGTAGTAAATATGTCACTATTTGAAAAATAATTTTAGACGTGGTTAAAAATATGAATAATCACAATAATTATATTATGCTAATATAATTTCAGAATTATGTCATGTTTGTTATTTCTAATAATTAGTATGAATAATGATATAAAAAATATGAATCGAATTAAAATTAATATATTCTAACAAGTATTTATCTTAACTTACACCATAATATATTTTCAATATTATGTCATGTTTGTTATTTCTAATAATTAATATGAATCATGGTTCCAAAAATATGTATCAGATTAAAATGAATTATATTTGATAGGTTTTCTTATTACTACAAGTAATATAAATTAATATAAACAATAGTTTCACCAAAAAAGAGGATTGTGAGTCATCAAAATCAGATTAATTTGTAACTTAATCTAACGAGTAAGATATTAATCGAATCAAAACTTGATTCCAATCATAATGGGGCTAAATTGGATCATAAATAAACCGATTTTGTAAATCATGATATAAACTTAATTATTGTAGTTAGTAAGTCCCAACTTGGATTAAAAAAAATAGAAATGTAATTTAAAGTGTTAAAAGTTAGACCAACAATACAATAAATTAATCTTGTTGTTTATATATTGGTAAGAATTCAAAAGAAATAATTTTTTTTGATGGAATTCAAAAGAAATAATTATCACCAACATTCCTAATTATTAGCATTTCAGCCCATTAAACTATAAAATTGAAGAAAAAAAAAAACTAAGATCTTGGTAATGATGTTCTACATTGTGTATGAAAATGGAGAAATGTTAACCCGTGGGTACTTGACTACTTGTCGTTGGAGACACCCTTTTTTTATTTAAGTTTGATTCAATCTTTATTTATGCTAGCAATTTAATTGTTTTTGCAAATCAATTGAAAATTCATGTCCGATCCGAATAGCCAATTAAAAAATAAAATGTGAAAATATATATACTTTAGGTGGTCTTGAAAAATATAAAATAAAAATAAAAGATCGGTTGCGAACCTGTATACATTTTTTTTCCTCATAATTCGAAGAAGACAATATTTTAAATTAAGTAGAGAAAATTATATATCTTTCTTTTCTAAAATTGAAAGGAGAAAATTGGGGCCTAGACGATGGAATAAGGTTTCTCATTCAAAAATATGATTGAAGTGGACCTTGAAAAGCACCCAAACAAAGTGGTATGGTGTTTTTTTTGGGAATTATTGACGGCCTCCATTTAATTTGTGATAATAACTAGAAAATGGTACAACAGAATGTATTTTTTGAAAAATTGTGATGTGACTAGGAGATAATATTTTCATTCGAAATTATGTTTTATAAAAGTAAGTAGAGAAAAATGTTCGAAATGCAATTTGAAGACACAAAGTGGTGGTGTGTTTCTTTTGTAAGAATAAAATGAGGGCCTCCTTTGTCACACTCAAAACCAAAACAAAAATTCAGAAATGAGATTGAGTGTGGCAATCCATCATGTAACTTTTTATGTCAGACTTCACAATTTTTATCAAATACACAAAAATATAAATAAAGAAAAGTGCTATTCAAAGAGTTAAATTGGCTTAACTAAGAACAAATTCAAATTTTTGTTGACAAATACCAGAATTGCCCTTATTTAATGATCATTCTTAAATTAATATTTTTATTCATTTATTATTTCTTCCTCTTAATGACTAATTAAATCTTGCAAAAATAGAAACATCGCGATTCAATATTCCAATAATTTATTTTGTGATGACAACATATTTGGATTTTTTTTTTATCTTTGACCGTGGCTTTTATTTTGTTAGTATTATTAGTATAAAAGAATTTTTTATTCATGCAATGAATTTTAATGTTATATTACTAATACTCATATATAAAATAAATTCAAATAACACTTTATCTAAATATAGAGAAATATACTACTAGCACATAACAATACATATTTATAAATTCGCGATCAAATATATAAAATAAAATAATATATTCATTGAGTCATTTATTAATAGATAGCAAAAATAACATAAAAAATCGAAATAACATAAACGAACAACATAATTTGACAAATAATATATAAATATTTCATGATCCATCCATTACATAATATGACAGAAAAAGGTAATAAATCTATTTAATCTCTTTCCATAATTGCATGATTTATTTGCTAAATTTTAGGAGAAGAATAACATCAATAAATAAAAACAACAATATAAGAATCATCATTAATAAGAGCAATTTTGGTATTTGCCAAACAAAATTTGAATTTGTTCTTGGTTAAGCCAACTTAGCTCTTTGAATAACATTTTCCTAAACAAATAATAATCACGGAATAAAAAATATTACAACCCTTAAAATTATGAATAGCGGAAGCGAAATGAATTGAGATGCAAATGTCTCAAAATGAATAATTAATTAATTAATCAAAAACAAAGAATAAGGGATGCAGTTTTAAAACCGTGATCTCTTCTATGAATGTTCTCACCATCTAATTCTTTTTTTTTTGGAATAATATGCTAGTGATTTAATTATTAGTATCAATTAAATTTAAATATTTTTTATAATAATATAACGTGAATCTAAAGATTAAATTGAGTCAGTTAATATACTAAATTCTTACGTCCTTAGTCCTCCAACTAAAAAAAAAGAAAAGAAGAAAAAAAACTTTCTATTCCAACCATGTGTGTGACTTTGAGAAGACAAGGAATAAAAAAAGAAAGCAAAAATCTATCAAAAAGGAAATCATGATTTGAAAGGGCCAAAGACGACAGGAGTTTCCATGCCTAGACATGGTCTGCCATGTCATCCATAATCCATATTTATGTCCAGAAGACAAATAATACACAAAATTATTAGAATTCATAAAGTTTCTTCTCTATTTTTAGGAGAAAAATCATTCTTTTTTCAAGGATATCTATATGCACTTGGCCAACATTTGAAAATCGCAAAAAATGTAAAATATGTTAATGATAATGTTAATGTTAATTCCTTAACTTCATATTTTAACTTTTTTCCATTAAATATTTAGTTATTATGATGATACGAATATACCTCAGAAATATTTAACTTCGTCAAGCTGAAATACATAAATTATAATACTCGGTATTATAATATGAGAAAAGTTATATTACAAAACATGAAAAAGGCCGCTCTTACACTCACTCAGTAACCATTTATTCCCACACACAACACTTGCACACCTCACCCACCCCCTCCATTTCTCCCTCTCCTCCTCATTTCCTCTCTCACTTCAAACCCTAGCTACCCTAATTCTATTGAGAGGAAAGACAAGAAGGAAAAGCAGAAGAAGAAGCAGATCAGCAAGTAGAAAGATCTGATTAATTAGGTTTATATTCTTTGAAAAATGGAGCTCTTTCCCCCACAACCTGACCTCACACTTCAAATCAGTCCTCCTACCACCACTTCCTCCTCAAGTTGGAGGGATCAAGATGCAAATATGAACCCTTTAGGATTTTGGAGGAAAACCGTAGACACCACTACCTCTTCTTCCTCTCCCTCCTTGGCGAAAACAAAAGAAAACACAAGTCCTTTTGATCTCTCTCTATCTACTTCTCCTTCGACGAATAACAATCTCCATCTCCATTTCCATCATCACCACAATGCTTCACTATTACACCAACAAGATCATCTTTCGATGCTGAGGCCAATAAACGGAATCCCGATTTATCAACACAATCCTAGCCACCATAATAATTTCTATCCTTTTCCTTTCGCCCCTACTGTTAACAGCCAACAACAGTTTCCTGACACTTCGGCAAATCCGACTAATTACTTTGTGCCATTTGGCAGCTCCACAGCCAAGTCTAGGTTCATAGCAAGGTTTCCGGCCAAGAGAAGTGTCAGAGCGCCTAGGATGAGGTGGACTACTACGCTTCATGCGCGATTTGTTCATGCCGTTGAGCTATTAGGAGGCCATGAAAGTAAGTATTTACCATAATTATTATCTTAGGGTTAATAGAATTATGCGGGAGACACCAAGTTCACCGTAACTTTTCAAGAAAAAAAAAAATAATTACTATCTTAGTATTGTTCTTTTTCAAGTAGTATTAGAGGGAATAAAGCACAAATATTGTTTCATTATATTTGAACTTTTGTAACTTGATTAGTCTTGGGACTTGAGAGTATGCATTTTGCTTTGTCCTTAGAAACAAGTAGTTTCAAAAAAAAATTATATATGTCACTTTTAGGAGCTCATATTATGATATAATTCTTTTTCCTTCTCTTTCAAAGAGAGTCTATATGGAGTCCAACATAACCAAAGGAAACACTAGAAGAGAATGAAAGAGAATATAGCTGGATGTAGTTAATGTTTTACATACACAGCATATAAGTAATAACTAATTAACACCAGGCATAAATGTTCAAGTCTCATAAAATTGATGTTCATTTGAATTTTTGGCAGGAGCTACACCAAAATCAGTTCTTGAGCTAATGGATGTGAAGGATCTAACTTTGGCTCATGTTAAATCTCACTTACAGGTAGATTCTTAAAATTATATAAAAAGAAATAAATGGAATAGCTTCCTCTTTATTGTTTGTTTCTCTTGTGATGCTAGCTTCCTCTTTTCTTTTCTTTTGTTATTGTTTGTTTAGTCATTTCTGGCATCTCAGCTTCTCTCTCACTATCCAGTCCTTTGTCAGCCTCTCTATCTCTCTCTGTACACCCCCCCCCAAAACAGTTCTTACTCAATCTCTCTCTCATGCAATACGTGTGCGAGAATGCGCAAGTTATTTTGTATCAGCTTTTGAGCTGAGAAACAGAAATCTCCCCCGAAAGAAAAAGGATAAGGACTGAGATATGGTCTTTTGTATTCAATTTCTTATCCTAACAAAGGGATCAAGTACAACTTACCATTATTTCAGACTCTTATCCTATATATATATATATATATATATATATATATATATATATATATATATATATTCCTAATTAACTAGGCATATTAAAGTTGCTAATTAAGCAAACAAAAATTATATTTCATTTACTTTTTAAATTCAACTCTTAACAAAATTTTCATTTTCTCTATTTTTACAGATGTACCGCACTGTGAAAAGCACTGATAAGCCGGTACTGTCTTCAGGTAAAAACTATATATGAAATTTCGACATAATTATCATGTTAAGATAAAATTATTCTTTATATTATTAATTCATAATTTGAACCAAAAAGTGCATAAATTTCTAGGACAAGGTGACGGATTTGAAAACGGATCATCTGGTGAAGTATCTGATGACAATTTGATCGATTCACACTTTAACTCTCGACGATCGGTGAATAATACTCCCAATGGTACTAACAATGGTGGTCTATGGAGCAATTCATCTAGGTACTACATTTATTTACAATATATATATAAAGTCTAATTCGACCTTAGAGGATCAATTGAAAAAGAAAGTAAAAACTTTAATCATTTGAAGACTAAATTGCATTTACCAAGGGGCGCTTTTAACTAATTCATTAATAAAAACAGTTAACTAGGTACAAGATTTAATTTTCTTTAAAGTGGACTTACCTAGGGTTCTTTTTCTGATTTGTGTATGGCAAAGAATCAATCCTTCTATACTCATGACAAGCGTGGAAAGGATAAAAGTGAGATCTCTTTGACCAAGTAAAAATACATATTTAATATGTTTATTTTTCCAACAACATTGGGTTTTTAATGGAGGAGTCAAATTTGAGGGTACATTAGGTCTGTGTGTCTGATCTCCAAACTCAAAAAATTGAGTGCCATTTCCTAGGTCTCCTGCCCTATCACATTCATGGACCCCTCTCGCTCTCTCTCTCAATCTCCATGCAAGTGATCACAAAAAGAAGAAAGAAATTGGATTTGTTCCAGTTGTCCTATATAGAATAAAACATCAAAACAATTGAACCAAAATGATGGTTCAATGATCTTTTTTGAGTAAATTAATGCAGCAATACAAAGTTATATATGACAAAAGAGATAAGCCCTTGCACTTTTGCTTTAGTGTTTTACAACATGAAAAGGCTCTCCTAGCTTAATCCTCACACTTCCTTTAAGCTTTGATTTTTCTTGTTTTTTGTAATGTTATTTGGAAGAACCGAAGAAGTTGCTGAAATCCAACTAGTCATTTCATGAGATCACTACTTGTACTATTGATTACACATAGTTACAAGGTAACTACTAACTATTAATTATTCATAACTAATGAATTTTTTTTTCCTATATATCTTTTCAGTATGGGAGGTTGGTCTAATGGTTCAGCAAATGAACCCAATTTGGCAAGCACAAAAAACTGTAAGGTAACAACTTAATACATTTCCCTTTGATCAAATTAAAGAACCATAAATCATAACAAATAATAAGGTTTTCCACTTCAACAATAAAATGAAAAAGAATTTAAAATTGACATTTTGCACCTGACTTGTCTCAAATCTAACATCGTCATTATTGCAGGAAATCGTATCGAAAAGCATGGAAATATCGGATGTGAATTCATCATGTGTGTCCGAATTGTCAAGTCCGGGAAAACCTAATCTTGAATTTACACTAGGCAGGCCACAATTACAATGATGTATTTGACCTTTATAATTAATATAGTTAATAATATATTGTTCCAGTTAGAAATGATCATTTAATGGAGTTCAAAAGTAGGAAGACGAGAGAGCATCAAAAGCAAGGACAAGTCGTGGAGAGAGAGGTTGTATTATAAAGTGCTTTAAGTTGATATTTATTCAAGTTTGAAATATATTTGAATTGGGATTTTTGGATTTGGACTTTTCTTTTTTGATTTACTTTTTACTGAAATAAAGCACAAAAGTTGAAACTTCATGTCTTGTGCACGTGCATCAGCTTTGATATGTCTAAAAACTAAAAAGTTGTCTCAAAGTAAATAAATGGATTGATGAAGTTAACAAGAATTTAACTCGGATTGAGACGGTGAATTAATTTTTTTTTTCAAATCTGTAATGTTTGTCCGATCTTTATATTTGACCAATGCTGATTAAATATTTATTTATTAAATGTTAATATTTGTAGAAATAAAGCATAAGAAGGCTCTTTGTTGACCATATATAAGCAACATATAGAATTCAATTCAACAACAGTGTATGTGGCTAGTATGTAACAACAGATATTAAGATGACTTCTATATTCTGTTCATGATTTTACCACACAGATGTCAAAATAATATAAAAAGTTTACATCCATATAATATTCAAATAAATTCAAAAGAATGAAAAGTATATATTTCATATTTATTATTGTTGTATTTTGGCTAGATATACATTCTGAAAAAGAAAAGCTGAAAAGAGAAAAAAAATGATGAAACGTGTCGGTGGTCCATGGTTCACGAAGTATGTGCAAGTAATATTATGAATCAATATATCCATGGATTCATTCATTCATTCATCCTCTCGGGTCACGTAGTCTCATGTGTCAGAAAACTATCTGCATGGCTTCTACTTTTATGCCATTATTACATCCTTTTTCTTTGATTCTCTCCAGCTTTTTCTTCCTATTTTTGACTTCATTTTCTCTAATACATTGTCCTTTGTGTATGTCCAAAACTAAAAATATATATAGTTCATGTAATAATAATGATAATTTGCGGCACTAAAGTTGTCCCCAATAGAACACAGTAAGGAAAGTAATTAATAAATAGCTCTTTTAAGACCTAATATGCGACCTAATATATAAGAGTTTAAGATCATACGTTGTATTGATGTATAATATATATTTTTTAATTTATTATAGAGACTATCAATCTAATTAGTATATTTCACAGTCAATAATTAGAGACAAATCATTACACTTAGTATCAAATTGAGTGAGTCATATTTCTCGACTGTAATATCATAAATATTTAATTTCTATGTTACCAATAACTAATATGAAGCTTATATTACATAGGATCAGTTGTGTCAGTATATATCACTTTGTGACAGAGCTTGACCATATATATTGGGGTCAACAAAAATTTATCGACTAATTGATTGAGATCGTATAAAAATTTGGGGACGCGAAAAAATAAAAAAATATATATATTTCACATGATTGATACTAGTGGGCAGGGACGGAGCTTGACCAGATTTACTGGGGGGGGGGGGCAAAAAAAAATTCTCCCTTCTGATCAACACTATACAAAATTTTTGAGAGGACCAAATGCATAAAAATATTTGTATTTCAATTTTTTTCACTAAAACACTACTGATGTATACTACTCCGTCAAAATCTTGGAACAATCTCTATTAAACCCAATCCCTGCTAGTGAGATCAAATTTTTTTTACTAAAATACTACTAACATATATTATTCTATAAAAAATCTTAAGCGGACATAACTCCACAATCTCTATAAAACTCGTCAACTCTAATATAACACTCAATCATTGACACAAATTATTACAGTTTTTTGTGTGGAGTTGAATGGGAGCAAAGCAATTTTTACAAAAAAAGATAAAGAAACATAAAAAATAGTCATTTACCCTTTATCATCTCTTTAATCAGTTATTTACTTTTGCGAAAAAATCAAGGTAATAAAGAAAGTCTCTCTTTTTTCAGAGCTCATGGTACAGCTCTTGCTGCAGCTTTAAACAGACCATCTGCTCTGCTCACTATGAAACAAACTCTCTTCTCTCTCTAGTCTCTCTCTCTCTTCTCTCTCTCTGAAGTGATATCTTAAATTCAGAAGGTGGTTTAAAATGAAGGCCCACTTCAAATTATAATGGAATCATTACTCCATGATGATATAGCTGAATTAATTGATGGACCCTAGCTTCCTTGTTTGTTTACTTCCTTACCCTTTTAATATAGTATAATATTTTTCCTAGTCTCGGTGCTGCACTAGATAGTCATAGACCATATCTCATTCATATATTCATCTACTACTATCTATTAACATCAACCTATTTTTTTTCAAAAAAAATAAAAATATTATTGCCAAATATATTAATATTTAATGTAAATGTAAGCATGAAAAATGTTAAATTCTGAGCATGAGTTCAAAATAAAGAAACTAGTTAAAAGACTTACTGAGGCATTAGTAGGTTAACTTGTTAATGCAGATGTATATGCTCTCTTCCATTAATTATTTATTTTCACAAAAAAAATCCCCCCTGTAATTTCGCTGAACAAAGGTATAATATAAAGACAAATAATAATCAGAGGATGTGCAGCTAGCCTAGCCTTGGTACCACTCAATGACTGCCACTTCATTTATATGCTGACGTGGGGAGTTGTGATTGGTTAAGATGAAGTGGGTCCAATCGTATGAGTAGTCAATGAGTGAGTAGACAGATCTTTGATGGATATCTCCATCTCGTTGTCATCAGTCCTGTCTGAGTTGCTGAGTCCCCATGGAAGAAAAGCCTTGTTTTACGTGTCACTCTCTATCTTGTCCTTTTTTTCAATGAATTTATGTTTCTTCTGTTCATTTTTTAGCCACCTTGGAAAATCCCAAAATGACATTTATGATCTATGCAATTACAGGACAAGTAGTCATATCTCAGTCAGTTGATCAAGTACATGGTTATAAAGCATAGTTGTAGATATTAGCAGTGCTGTTGATATTAAACAATGGAGGTTATAAAAGATTTATTTAAAAAAAGTTATAAAAGAGTCTAAAATTCATTTGAGAAAAAAGAACGGGTTTGTATAAGATTCGGGTCTTAGGTTATAGCTAGTGACAAACTTTTAATTGAGAGTAGAGAAAACAATATTTTATATATGATTTTTAAAATGTTTATTTTCTATTTTAATAATGAACAAAGGCCGAAAACTGGGACAAGCAGGCTTTTACATTCTATCCAAAACTTAAAGCATTTAATATGCATTGGAAGTTCAAATTGGGCAAATTTGGGCTTAATTATAAATAGGCTTTCATATGGGCCTTCTTTAACTCTATAATTCATGTTTTTATTTCTGATGAATAAACAATTTCTGTTTAAGATGAAATTGTATTATCTTGTTCTGACACGGTAACTGGCTTTTATTCCTGTTATTTTCAAAGCTAATTATTGTTTATCCCTTTCCAATAATATATAATTAGTTTGTCAAATTGTAACAAAATATCAAAAATTTTAGGGCTAATTTTGTAAGGATATCTATTCTCAATATTTACTAAATTTGTAGCATTGTGGTGCTGAAATTCATATAGTGAATTATTATATTCATCATGAGTTTTTCAACTTACAATGTATGATTTGAATGATCATGAGATTAATATTATACAAAACTAATAAAAGTTTACATACACGTTTTGTTTGATTGAAAGGTATAATTATCATATTTTTGAATAAAGCATTCCTTAATCAGAGGATTTTTGTTTCATGAAAACGTAATAATTGGCTGATTTTACTCATTTATTATCCCTCATTTCACACACAAACCACCACAGCTCAAAAAACACGGAAATTTTGTGCATCCCCTCTCTAATTAATACCGTTATTATAAACCATAAAAATGCCCATTATTTTCTCTCTCTACCTCTCCTTAAAACAGGAAAAAACAAGGGGCAAGTGGTGTTTAATCAAAAGAAAACCAAAAACGAGTTTCCCTTTTTAATTCCTAAATTCTCCAAAAAAAAAAAAAATTGAAGGTTAAATTCTCCAAAATTTGAAGGAAGATAAATTAAAGAGCATAGAAAATGGATGATAAAATGATGATTGGTTTGATGATTTTCATTGGATTAATTTCATCAACAATGGCTCTCAATCTAACGCCTCTCGCGTTTAATGAGGCGTATTCTCCCCTTTTTGGTCATGGAAATATTCATCGCTCTCATGACGATCGTCAAGTTCGCCTCCTTCTTGACCGCTCAACCGGTAATAATCAATTTTGATCTCCTTGATGTATATCTTTTTTTCATATACGGATAGATCAAAATGTTGTGTACATGTCCTCTTCATTAATTTCTTGCTACATGGATTCATACATGCATTTTCTTATCTTTATGAATTAATGCTTATCCTTTTAATAAATTTTCCAAAAAATTAATTGGCTTTTTTAATAAATCCTTTGGATCTATAAACTAAAATGTCATATTTAATCCACAATATAGGATCGGGCTTCATATCGTCAGACGCATACCAACACGGGTTATTTAGTGCGTCAATCAAATTGCCGTCAGACTACACTGCTGGAATTGTTGTCGCTTTTTACGTAAATCTGATTTATTTTATTCCTCTCACGATATTATCAACAAAAGCTACATTATTGCTGGAAAAAAAACATGCCCACAAGTTGATAACAACCAGCCATTATTCTACTGTTTTCACATACTAAATTTAGGGTTTTCTTGTTTTTTAAAATCAAAACAGACCTCAAACGGAGATGTTTTTGAGAAGAATCACGACGAACTGGACTTCGAGTTTTTGGGAAACATAAGAGGAAAAGAATGGAGGTTTCAAACGAACATTTATGGAAACGGCAGCACAAGTCGCGGTCGTGAGGAGCGATACTTACTTCCTTTCGATCCGACGAAAGAATTCCATCGCTATTCGATCCTTTGGACCAAAGAAACCATCATGTATGTTTCTTTTCTTTCTCTTTTTGAAGAGAATTGTAGTAGACTCAAAATTTTACATCCATCGTCCATTAATGAAAATAAATATTTACTAATTATTACAAAAGAGTGAACTTAGAAACATAAATGAAGAAGAAAAAGAAGGAAAAAAGAGAAAAAAAAAATGCAGAGATCAAAAGATAAAGAGAAAACGTAGAAATTTTCATTACTTTTTCTATTTGCATGATTTTTTTGTCCTAATTCTCTCTCTCCTCTCTCTCTCTAGCTTCTACGTAGATGAGACGCCGATCCGTGAAGTGAAAAGAAACGACGCGATGAAAGGAGATTACCCATCAAAACCGATGTCTCTTTACGCGACAATTTGGGACGCATCCAACTGGGCCACGTCAGGAGGCAAATACAAGGTGAACTACAAGTACAGTCCTTTCACCTCCGAGTTCTCAAACCTCTCTCTCATCGGCTGCCGTGTGGACCCCGTCGAAATGACTCCACTTTCGGAAGAAAACTGCACGAAAGCTAACAACAAGCTAATGGAAACCGAGCTTCACGTCATGACGGAAGAAAAACGCGAGAAAATGCGCCAGTTTAGAGAGAAGTACATGACTTATTCTGTGTGTTATGACATGTTGCGGTACCCTGAAACGCTGCCTGAATGTGAGGTGGTTGAGTCGGAAAAAAGGCTGTTCAAGGAAAATGGACACCTCAAGATGAGTCCTCACAAAAGGCATAGAAATGGAAAGTCTAGGGCTTCAAAGGCTAATTATCTGAGAACTGATTTCATGATGATATAATTTATGTGGGAAAAAAGAGTTTATATCTCGAGTTATGTTTGTGAATGTTGACATGTAATATGATAAAATGATGTTAAGTGCTAATTAATTACTGATTTGATTTGACTATAGTCTTTACTACTTATGTTGATCAAATAAATAAATAAATAAATAAATTAATTAATAATACATTTGGATGGGGGATGTGCAAGCCCTCTCCACATTTCCTAAAAAAACATTGAAATAATTGTTTTGTAGAAAAAGTACATTGTGAAGTAAAGCAATATTTGAGTAGGACTTGGAAAATAGTAAATTCTCTCTTATTTGGGCTGAATGTAATATCCAGTAAGAAATTAGTGGGCCTTTCAATGTGTTTGAACAAAACCGTCATTAAAAATCCCGGCTTCTAACAATCTAGAATTAAACTCCCGGTATTTCAAATCCTGCTTTTGCTAATCTCTCTTATTAAGAAAGAAGATGTGTTTATTTTCATTTTCTCATTCTTTTCTTTCTTGAATTCACGTGTGACTGAAATCAACAAATCTCTTCGCGCCACATGTAAACTCCCCACAGAGAGAGATGCCGCCGCCGGAGGTGACGACCGCCGCCGATCTTATATAGCCGTCAGATCGAAATCAAAGTACTGACGTGGAGGCAGCTTTCAACTACAAAATCTATCTGTATAGGGTAGGGAGGGTATAGATTGATAATTTTAGTTAAAACACTATTTCAGTACTTATAATACAAAACTTAACTAAAATCTTGCACCCAAACAAATAGTGAACTCAAGAGAATTATTATTTTTTTTTGAGGAAATTTGGAGGGGCTTCCACACACCTCATCCAAATTGAAAATAAAGTTATATAGCTTATAACAATGTTTACATTTTCTGTAGATTTACAGGAGAAAGGAAAATCAGCCAAAAATGCAAAGAAAGGAAAAGAGTTCTAAAAAACAGGGGATCATATGAACATGTCTACTTGTTTACTGCTATATATTTTGTTTTTTTGTGGTAGTTCAAATTTCCTGGAAAAATAGGGACTGGGTACAAAGTTCATCTAAATACTTGAATTAATTAAGATGAGAGAGTGAGAGAAATGGAGAGGGAGAGGAACCGTGGAACAGGAAAGAAAAAAGGAAAAAAATTAGCATGATAAAATTACAAATTTATTCTTCTTCATCAATTTCAGAAAAACAAAAATGTCTATTATGCTCAATTTCAAATTTAATATGGACCTCCCATCTAAATGAATTCACGAATGTAGAGTATCATAGAATTTCCCCCATAAATAAATCTGCAAAACACATTAACATATTGTTTAGTTGTGTAAAATATTTTTTTTTTATCAAGGAATAAAGAAAGATGAGAGATTTCATAAAATATTTAGAAAATTTAGGATTTCTTTCTCCAAAAATACTTAATATGTAACTTCAAAAGTAATAAAGTACCTTGATTTTGTCCTAAATTATTCGACTTTACATCGTGGCATGTTCTTCATTAGTCATCTCAAACAATCCAGTCAATTGAGGGATTTCTAAAATAAGGGGAAAAACACTACATTAATTTAAATTATATTTCAAAAAAATACAAATAGAAAAAAAGGTTTAAACATATACCTTGAGATGTCTGAGATGCACGTCTTTCTTTTGAAACATGAGAGAATATCCTGCATGAAA
This sequence comes from Juncus inflexus, assembly GCA_024447665.1. NCBI lineage: Eukaryota > Viridiplantae > Streptophyta > Magnoliopsida > Poales > Juncaceae > Juncus > Juncus inflexus. The sequence goes on from JAJHPC010000017.1 coordinate 6,229,511, forward strand.
AACATGAATCTTCATAAGATTTCCCTTCATGGAAATTTCAAAACAAATTGAAAATCTAACATAAAAGTTAATTGTTTGATTTACCTTCTCAAAAATATTCGAGCATGTGGACTCGATCCCGATTAATATGAAACACGCGCCGAAAAATACAAGAGTAATGTTTAGGTACATGTTAGTAGGATCTGGATCTTTGATGTGCAGCAACAACAATAAGAGGAGACCCACATTGACAAGAGGATATGCAAACAGTGCAAATGCTAATTTCTTCAAAATTCGCTCTGGTTCAAGCAGCAAATAAAAAAATCCAGAACTTGCCATCAAAAGAGAGGTAACACATAAAAATGTCGCCACAGTACAAAAAATTGATGGTTTTTCACCCATGAGATGAAAGAAAAAATAGCTGTGTCCAAAGGTTACTAATGCGAACTGAAAAGTCATAAAGCCTCGAGCTGGAATACTATTGCGGTCCTGCTTTGAATTAACAAAATGTGAAAAAAGAATTATATCAGAAATAAAAGAAATTACTACATAATTTTCTACATACAGCCCCGAGGCGTGAAGTCCAATATTGATGCTATTGTCTTTTTATTATTATTTCAGTTTAATTCACATATTCTCTATTTGTTAAAATCACAATTAATTTTTTTTTTGAGGAAGAACTATAAGCGATCGTTTTATGTTTGTTCTCTTTTGGATATGTTCATATGTCTTCTTCTAAATTTTTAAATCAATCATGCTATACTTGGATATGAACAGATGAGGTTAGTACCAGTACCACTAGGCTAACCTAGTGGTGGTAAAATCACAATCAATTTGAACGGTGATGTATCAATTCCATTAAAATTTAGTATCAAGTCTTCAAAATATCACTTCAAACTTTTTTCTAGTTAATCGTCAACATAGGCGGAGTTATATACAGACCGGAAGAGATCATGACTCCCTCAAGAATTTTGACAAATTAGTATATATTAGTGTATTTTATTGAAAAAAGATTTTCGATTATATATCTTTATATGTATGGCCCCTTGAGATTTTTACGAAATCAATTTCAAGCTCCGCCACTGATAATCAACATCATATATCTTCAATATATTACTTCAATTTTTTTAGTAAGTAATTTTTCAAAAAATATTTTAATAAAAGTACTCTTTTTTTTTTTGATAAAAGCCTGCATAATAGATATTTTTTTCGAAAGAAATGATTTAAAATTTTTTGACTTTTCATGGCACGGCATCATAAAGTGCTACTTAGGCATCTAGATAAGTATGTCGTGTCTGCACCTGACAGCACATCACTAGTTAAGTGATCAATGTGTTCCATTAAATAAAATTAAAAATGTGAGGGCTCAACTGAACTGACTAAAAGATGAAAATCCGAATTTATATCCTTGTATATAGTCTATTTTAAAATCAAGGGAAATTAATTATCAATAATACCTCAAAAACTTGAACAAGCTGTTCCTCATTGGCCATTGCAGTCTTAGAGTAGGAAAGGAATTGGATTGCCTCAAAATATATGACTCTGTCTATTTCTTACCGTCTCTTTAAAACTTCCAGCACTTTCTTAATACAGTATTGTCCAAACATATTTGTAGATGGACTGGACTGGTTGGCAACTTACAGTATACTAAAAATAGAAATGGTTTGTTGTTGATTGTTAACAGTTCTTGCAATATGAGTAAAGCAAGCGCCACCGACACGGCCGCTGTTACAGTACAGTTTTTATAATTTATATTACAAGGATATTCTAGTTTCAAAATGTACACATCGATTAAAAAAACATTTTGAATTGGATTTAGATTGAAAGTTACAATTAATCAGTTTTGAGGGACTAAACTTAATGTGTGCATGGCAAACAAATTGTTAGTATGACGAAATTAGTGGGCCTTCCAATGTGTTTGAACAAATTCGTTATTAAAAATCCCGGTTTCTAAAAACCTAGAATTAAACTCCCGGTATTTAAAATCCTGGTTTGTTAATCTAGTTTATTAAGAAAGAAGATGTGTTTATTTTCGCTTTCTCATTCTTTTCTTTCTTGAATCCACGTGCGATTGAAATCAACGAATCGCTTCGCGCCACGTGTAAATTCGGAGAATAGAGATGGCGCCGCCGGAGGTGATCGCCGCCGGTTCAGCGGCGGAGGCGGAGGAGGCCGCAGCCGCCTCTCCTCCTATATCCTCCGTCCTTATCGTCATAGGTAGATTATCTAAACCTTGATTTCTTTTGTTGAATTGCTGATAATGATTCTTGCTGAAGGAATCACGACTTTGTTGAATTTAATTATCTGAAAATTGAATTGTAAATTTAGATCCTTAATTTTATGATTTTTATGTGTATTTTTTTTAAAACAGCCATGCAAACTGAAGCGGCGCCAATTGTTAGCAAATTCGGGCTGTCAGAATCAACAGATGAATCAGTGTAAGTCTAAATTAAATCAAACCTCTTAAAATTTCACATCTTTTTCTTTTCATTTATACTGGTACTGAATTTAATATTTGATTTACCATCGAACAATTTTAGGTTTCCAAAAGGGGTGCCGTGGGTGAGATATCACGGTAAATATAAAGATCTTTACATTAATCTTGTCAGGCCTGGAAAAGATTCTTCTTTCGGTAAGTTTATTATTCATATGTATTTTCTGAAATGTACTAAATTTCTTGTGATATCATACGAATTTGTAATTTTATTTTACTTTTTTTGTTTTTTAGGAGTTGATAGTGTAGGTACAATTTCTGCGTCTTTAGTTACGTATGCTTCAATTCAAGCATTCAAGCCTGATCTTATTATAAATGCTGGCACTTCTGGCGGATTTAAAGTATTAATTTCTTTTAAAATTTTTGGTATAATTTTTGTAATGAATGAATATTAATATGTGAAAATTAAATAATTTAGGCAAAAGGAGCAAGTGTTGGAGATGTTTATTTAGCATCAGATGTTGCTTTTCATGACAGAAGAATTCCAATTCCTGTTAGTTTATAAAAAGTTTAATGATTATTTGATAATTATAATATTAGTAAATTGATAATTATATATATGATTTAATTAATTTTTTTATTTAGGTGTTTGACATGTACGGAATTGGAGCAAGACAAACCTTATCCTGTCCAAACCTTCTCAAACAACTCGACTTAAAGGTATTCATTAAATAAATAAATAAACAAAAAATATTTTCAAGATTAAATTAATTAAATAAATTATTTTTGAATGGCAGGTTGGTAAATTATCGACCGGCGATTCACTAGACATGTCTCCTCACGATGAGTCAGCAATTTCAGCCAACGACGCTACTCTCAAAGACATGGAGGTAATTTTTCATTATTTTATAATTTCACACAATATTTTTTAATAAAATATATTATTTATTTATTTTTATTATTTTTTAAAGGGGGCGGCGGTGGCTTATGTGGCGGATTTGTTGTCGGTGCCGGCGATATTCATCAAGGCGGTAACCGATATTGTTGATGGTGATAAACCAATTGCAGAGGAATTTTTGGAGAATTTGGTGAAGGTTACAGCCGCTCTGGACCAGGCCGTGACTCGAGTTGTGGATTTCGTTAGTGGGAAATCTTTATCTGAAATTTGAAATTTGAAATTTGGAATTTGGAATTTGGATCGCGTATGTGTAATAATTTGGTTGGTGTGTGAGATGTTACTACTGGGGTGATTGTTGATTCTTGTTTTTGTTGGGAAATAATTGAGTTTAATTAGAGAAGTATGATTTTGAGTTTAAGTAGAGAAAACAATTGAGTATAATAATTCTGTTAAATGTTTTAAGCAATTATTGCTTAGTTACTTTAAAGGTAGAAAATTGAAAATAATGCAAAAAGAAAAGAACAGAGAATCCAACGCAGATAAAATGATAGGAGCAACAATAAACGAAATCTTTTAACTCTCCAGTTTTAATCCAAATCGTCCAATTTGAATCCAATGGTCATATATACTAACTGAAGAAACTTGAGATGAACTAGACGTATAAACTGGAGGCAATTCTCTTCTCTCCACTAGAAAGGAGTTCCAGCAGTAAAAGTAAATGTAAAAAAACAGTACCATAGCCAACATCTACTTGTTTACTGCCTTCTGTTCTTCCGAGGTAAAAAAAAATATATATTATTTTACTCTCTAGATCTATAATTTATTGATTTGAATCATTTGATATGTGGGTTTGATGGGCTGTAAAATCTACTGTAGCTATTCTCATTGACTTGGTTTGAGAATTTTTCGGTTTCACTGTTTTGAGATTTTTTTTGTTAGTGTGCATCTCTGTAGAATGTTGAGATATTTCTTCTAAAAATTTACAAACTAAACTCTAGGATCTCTGAGATTACTCATATATGTTAAAACACATCTAAATTTTTTAAATAAAATATTTTTTTCAAAGAGAATTTAGGGGTTTGCATGAGAATTGAGATCCATGCCAAAAAGGTGGTACATAATAAAAATAGGAACATTATAAAAAAAATGACTCGAAAATACATCCAGAAAAACCTTATAAAACTAATTAAATAAAAATAAGACTGATAATATCTTTGAAAATATCTCATACTTACGTAATAATTTTAAAATTTCAGAAACATGGCTTCTTTCAAAGGTGATTCCAGCAGTCACAAGGGCCTTGTTGAAGAATTAAATACTACAAGTATGCCACATTTTTCTTCAATTTTTGAGGTTCCATTTGTAATTTGTATGTTTATTTTGATATATTAAATCACAGATCAATCCCCGAACTTGGCTATAATTGCAAAAGAGACCATTGAAGAAGAAGAAGAGGGAACAATACCACTTTTAGGGACACCTCGTTTCTTTCATATCCTATCAAGATGCAATGCTGCGGGACCATTTCATATGGTAATTAATTTCTATTTTTCTCAAATTATTAACACAATTCAGTCTTTTTTTAACATTTCGCTTCATATATATATAACGTGAAATTCAATCTTTATTTAAAAAATAGCGTGATTCATTTTTTATGTGTTTTTAGAGGATTGCAACTCATTTCCACAAGTACTTGTTGAAGAACGCTCGCATAAGGGTCACTCTATCGATTCGAAACAAAACGTGGGAAATGTACTATACTTTAGACGGTAAACAAAACAAATTTGACAAAGGATGGAAGGCTTTTGCGTGAGATGGGTTAGTTTTTGAGCTAATTGATGGCACGAATTTGTCGGATTTAACGGAACTCAAATTTAGGGTTCAAATTTTACGCGGAGATCTCCCACCTGAAATTGCTCCTCGTTCTTTCTGGCAGTAATCATAAGAAAATTAGGCGTTATTAGTTAGTAACTAACTAACTAAATTATTGTATGAATGCCATATGATTACTTAGCAATGTTGTTGTTTTGGAATTTTATTTTATAATTAATTATAGTACTTCTAGAAGTATTGGTTACTTTTATGGTAAGACATATTTTGCTTAGGGGGAGAAATCAGCTTCAATGTTGAATGTTGATTACTTAATGGTCAAACTTATATCTTCCTTGTTAAGCTGTTATTTTAATGCTTTTTAAAAAAAAAATCCTATTATAATCTTAGTTGCTTCATGTTTTCTGTAACATGTTATATGTGTCACAATGTGATGCAACACTCTATATTATTAACATCACACTCCCTATAAATTGAGAAGTTCATGTGAATGTCTTTGAGAAAAAGAATTTATAATTTTGTTTTAAATGGAACATATAGTTCAATATGAATTTATTCCTTAATTGATAAATTAATAGTCTGTATGAATTTGTAAATAAATATGTGTATGAAATATAAGATATATTTTGCCAATTAAGATTATATATATGTTTATTTTATAGGCTGAAGTTATGTCTTTTATTTTCAGAGAAATCAACATATTGACAGATTGAGAATAATGCCTCACCTCTCATCTTAAATGGCTTTTGACAAAATTATATTATTATTTGAGTAAAAACATACTAATTCTTAATTCGTTCAAATAATATAAAATATTTATTTATTTCAATATATATTCAAATCAAATCAGCATTCACATTCATATATCACTTCACTTTTTTAACATAATATTCAAATACATACTACATTACAATAAGAAGAGGCTTCTTCACACAAGATCCATCCACATCCACACTACAATAATGTACTGGACAATCAAGTTAAACACAGTAACGGAGGACTTCATCCCTTAAAAACCCCTCTTCTCTTCTCCTCTTTTCTTCTCTCTTTCGTTAATCAATTCAATTCCTCTGCTTCTAGGGTTTAAGCGAAATCGATCTCAAACAAGGCGAGCGCAGATTGAAGCTTGAGATGTCGGTTAGTGCTTTTTTTTTTTCAGTTTGTTTTAGTTTGTTGTTTGATTAATTCGCTGTTGGAAATAATCGTTCTTTTTGATTGATTAGTCGATCATGAAGTAATTAATTATGATTAGAGATTCTGATTTTGGGTTTCCTAATTGAAGTATTAATTTGAATTAGGAAGTGTTAATTTCTCACTTGCCCCGCAAAATTTCAAACAATCTGCAATACTTAATAAGGACGATTTTATCTCTTTTGGGAATTCAAAATTCGATTATTGGAAGGCAGTTTAATGATCAAAGAAGGAAAAAAAACCCTGTAATTTGCATCAATTTGAATTAATTGAATCAATTTTTGCAGGTAAGGACAGTAAAAATCACGAATTTATCGCTCAGTGCAACTGAGCAAGACGTGAAGGAATTCTTCTCCTTTTCTGGAGAAATCGAACATGTTGAGATGCACAGGTCCTCATTACTTCATAATAATTTCCATTTATCAAAATATAAACTTACCAATTCTAAAAAGTGTTATAATGTTCTTTTTATTTATACAGTGCTGATGCGTATAGTCAAATCGCATATGTGACATTTAAGGACGCGCAAGGAGCTGACACTGCACTTCTCCTATCTGTTCGTATTATTAAAATAATAATATCATAATATTATTAATTTAATAATACTAAAATTTAATTATTTTTTAGGGCGCAACAATTGTCGACATGTCAGTTGTGATCAATCCCGCGCCAGAATATACGCCTCCTCCTTCCTACGTAATACACATTATTTCTCACACAATATATAGATCAAAATTTGCAAAAAAGCCCTCCATTGTCAAAAATCGCAAAAAAGCCCCTGCACTATCCAAAATTACCAAAAAAACATTTGCACAAACACCGTTAATTTTAATACTCTAACTATGCAAAAAATAGTTCTTAAAGTTTAATCAAAACCTCTCTCTCTCTCTCTCTCTCCATTTTAAATTTCGGAAATAAAGCAGGAACTTTTTTCGCAATTTAGGCATAATGCAGGGGCTCTTTTGCAATTTCAGCATAACACAGGGTCTCTTTCTCTAATTTCCCATTGAACTAAACTCCTCCGATCTTTTCCCAGGCGAGTTCCGAACCCAACCTGCCAGCTGGCACCGCCACGTCAGCAGCATCGCCAGCTGTCCAAAAGGCCGAAGACGTAGTCAGCACGATGCTGGCGAGGGGATTCACTCTTGGCAAGGACACGGTTTTCAAAGCGAAGTCGTTTGACCAGAAGCACGGGTTGACTTTGACCGCCTCGGCGAAAGTCAAGGAGGTCGATCAGAAGATCGGACTGAGTCAGAAGTTCTCTGCGGGGAGCAGCGCGGTCAACGAGAAAGTCAAAGAGGTTGATCAGAAATTCCAGGTAGTTGATTATTTAATTGAAATATCATGAATATAAATATCTCTGTAAAACATAACAAAATTAGGGTAAGAAAAGCAATCACGACATTTTTCATGTTTTACCGCGATATTTATATTCATGATATTTCACATTTTGGATGGGTAATTATCCTAATTTTTCCAAAAAAAAAAAAAAGTTAAATCTTTTGCACTAATTCTTGTACAATAATTAAATGTTGATGCAACATTAATTAGTTCTTTAGAAATATTTCGATGCCAATATAAAAAAATATTTCTTATCTTCTGTAGGGACATTAACATTATACATGACATTCCTAAATCCTAAGTTTCATAGGAATATTAACACTTACGACATTCCCTTTTTCACAATCTGTAGGGACATTAACATTATACATGACATTCCTAAATCCTAAGTTTCATAGGAATATTAACACTTACGACATTCCCTTTTTCACAAGGGAATATTTAACATTTGTGATATTTTCTAAGGGTGTATTTGTCATTTTTCCAGGTAAGTGAGAAAACAAAGTCAGCCTTATCAGCAGCAGAGCAGAAGGTCAGCAGCGCGGGGTCCGCGTTGATGAAAAACCGTTACGTATTTTCCTCTGTTTCTTGGGTGACCAGCGCGTTTAACAAGGTCGCTGATGTGGCGAGCGATGTGGGGAATAAGACGAAAGAGAAGATGGCGGCTGAGGAACAACATAAGAGTGGTGGGTCAGGTGGGACCCAGTGATCAGCTGTTGGTGGTGGAATTGTGTTGTCGTTTTGTTATTGTTGTTGCATAAAGGGTTAGATTGTATTGTGGTATTTATTTTTTTGTGTTTTTTTTTTAGTATGTGGAGTTTTGATGAAGTTGATTGATGGATTTGGGGGTTTGCTGGGGCTGGGAGTATTAAATTAAGGTTATAAATTGTTATATTTAAGGTGCTGTAATGAAATGTTACATTGTTGTGTGTGTGTGTGTTTAGGATTTACACTTTTTTCATATATATATCTTTATTAGATTAATCTAAATTGTAATGTACTTAAATATATCGCTCTCTCTCTCTCAGATTTGGTTTCTGGTTAGAAATTAAAATCGTCTTTGTGAATGAATGTGTTGTGTTCTCTCTATTTTCCTCCCGGCTATCTTAGAATTGTTCATGCTTGCTATTTTTGGGAAAATGAATATAAGTTTAAAATACTCTAATTACAATGAAATTAGTACGATATACAACAAAGTCGTTGTAGTATAGTGGTGAGTATTCCCGCCTGTCACGCGGGTGACCCGGGTTCGATCCCCGGCAACGGCGCTCTTTTAGAATTTTACCCTTTTTTTTTATTTACTGTTTTGGTTAAAACTTAAAATCAACTGATTGCCTTTTATTTTTATTTTTATCACAAGATTCAGATCATCTGGTCAAAATATAAAGATAAAAACGGAACAGACTTCCCTTCCTCATAAAATAATCGGACATCATTGAACTTTGAGAAAATTAATGATTCCTGAATAACAAATTGCATGAGAATCTTCGTATTATTGTAGTCTTTCATACGTACGTTTTGGCCCCATTCTTGCATGTTTTGGCTCCGTATATTAGTATAGAATATTTAGTAACTTGGGGTTTTGAAAATGCTACTTGTATTGTACTATCTCTGTCATTTATACTATTTTGATCATATGATTCGTAATTTAGGGATCAAATATATTACATCCAAAAAATATACTACCAAAAATTGGACTTTTTTTTTGAAATGGCCAAAAAAAAAAAAATTAATTAAGAGAATGGCCAAGTTTTAAAAATATTTGCAAAAATAGCCATTTCGGCCAGCCGTCGGGCGAAACACAAATAGTTTCGCCCAGTAACTGTTAAACTATTTAGTAACGGTTTGTACGAAACAACCGTTACTAAGTGTCAGATTTAGTAACGGTTGTTTTATAAAAACCGTTACTAAATGACCGATTTAGTATCGGTTTTTTGATAAAAACCGATACAGTACTAATATTTAGTATCGATTTTTTATTAAAAACTGTTACTAAACCCTAAATTTTGAAAAAAAATTTCATTTATTTTTGTAAACGGGTCTTTATTATTATCAAGATTTCTATGCATTATTTGTATTTCATATACAACATTTGTTTCATACTCAATATTTGTGACGTTTGCAACCCGTTTACAAAAATAAATGAAAAACAAATTTCAAAATTTAGGGTTTAGTAACGGTTTTTAATAAAAAACCGATACTAAATATTAATACTGTATCGGTTTTTATCAAAAAACCGATACTAATCGGGAATTTTTTTTCATTTAGTAACGATTTTTATAAAACAACCGTTACTAAATTTGACACTTAGTAACGGTTCTTCCATAAAAATCGTTACTAAATAGTTTAACAGTTAGTAACGGTTCTTCCATAAAAACCGTTACTAAGTGGAAAAAAAAATTTCCCGACTTAGTATCGGTTCTTTGATAAAAACCAATACAGTATTACTGTTTAGTATCGGTTCTTCGTTAAAAACCGTTACTAATCCCTTAATTTTTTTTTTCACTTAGTAACGCCGTTTTTTTCGCCCGACGGCTGGGCGAAACAGTCTTGGGTTAATTAAGCAAATTTGCCCGTAATGTCATCGCGCTCTGTTTCGCCCTGTTACTGGGCGAAACTATTTGTGTTTCGCCCGACGGCTGAGCGAAATGACTACTTTTGTAAATATTTTTAAAACTTGACCATTCTCTTAATTAATTTTTTTTTTGACCATTTAAAAAAAAAGTCCAAAAATTGTATGTAAGTATCATTTTTAGCTTAGTAGCAAAAACTGCATGTGCACATTCTTTTATTACATGAAAATAATTAGAAAATGTTTTTGGTAACGTGGCCCAAAATTATGGAGTACGTGTTGAACTGTTGATAAATATATTTTTCCAAGTTGAGAAATAATCATGACACTCGTTCACAAAGTGAGACAAGCCAAAGAAGTGTCAAATTAATTTTAGTTAGTTGAACTTTAAATACAAAAGCCGATTGGATTTGACCCCAATGCATGAGCCTTACATGTTGTAATCCATGAGGTAATTAAAACATGAAGAAAGTCATAATTACGTCATTTGACTCGAATTATTTAAGGGTCAACCAGCCATTTTTGTTATGTTTTTTCATAACCACCTTCATAAGACATGATTAAGCTGATAATAATTAATAACAAATATCGATCTATAATAAGGCCAACTGGATATTATTTAACTGAAAAATATTTAAGAGTGACCATTCATATCCATGTTTTTCTTTCTTCTATATATCTTAGAATTATTTAAAAATAATGTTTTCGTTGTTATATAAACATATTTCACTTCAACATATTGTATTTTTACTCGCAGAGAATACATAACTTTTACCATGCATATTAGTTATTTATCAATACATCTTGGTTCATTTATTAGTGAAAGATATAAATAACTTCAGATGCATGGGAACACGCGCTTGTGAATTGAAAAAAAAACTAAATACATAGTATTTATATAATTAGAGAGTCAAGTAGATACAAATGTCACCTATACTTTAACTAACCATTATTATCGAAGTTTGAAAGTCTGAAACTAGTCTGAGATTTTCCTCTCATTTTTTATTAGATTCTCTTTGCTCACTAATTATTGACAAGTCAATTTCCTCAAAAGAAAAAATAAATATTGACAAGTCAAAGCTGTTTTTGCGCATGATGTTTGTAGCATTCATAACTATCTCCATCTGCAACCATTAAATTATAATAAACCAATCATTTATAAAAATCAATTTAGTAGAAAATTCTGGATGAAGATATATTTTTGTTGGGTCTAATATATGTTCAATCAGCTTGCTTATCATGACTGCTTGAATAAACTCATAACACTCTTTACTTTATAATATTCAAGATTTTACGTTTTAAAATTTAAAACATTAGAAAAATCAATTTGTTGTTTGTTTAATCTTTTGCATGAAAAGCAAACACTGGTTTATTGGTTTAGTATTTCAAGTTGTATGGACCATTTAGCACCAAATAAAATGCAGGTTGGCTAACTATAAACTTTTTCTTTATGGAAAAATAATACATTCAAAAATTGTTAGTTGATAACTACTTATAACCAAATAATATGAAATCTATGTAAAAGTGTTCTCTCTTTTTGGACCCAAATAAAGCGTTGAGAAAAAATAATTAAAGAAAGGTTTTATTTCCACATTTGGATTTATAGAATAATCCAAATAACAATGAGACGACATGGCACAATTTACAAATTATAATTGTGAATAAAATGGTCATATCCCGAGTAATATGCAAGCTTGATATAATTATTATTGTATGATTAATTAGTCCAAAAATGTTAAAATCAAGTCGTACGAATGATCACTATCGTTTGAAATCTCCTCAGGACGAAAACCAGTGTGGCAAGAAAGCTATGGAAACAGATAAAAATAAAAAAGAAGGAAAATAAAAGAAATACAAATGTAGTATATATGATCTTACTGTTGTAAAATATCGAATATATTGATACAATTTGAGACAAAACGATGTAAGAATAAGATATTATTAAGAATCTCCACGAGGTATGGTGGCGGCTAGAATATGATCCAACATGTAAAGTTTTAATAATTGACATATTCAACTAATGCGAATGTGACCCCAACATTTTTACACAAATTTGCAAAATGTCCCTGCATTTTACTTAATTGAAAAGAAGACCCTCCATTCTTTACAAAAATGTGAAAACTCTAACTCATTTTTCCCTTCATATGCGACTAAATTCTGAGCTCTGTCTCTCAAAAAATAAATTCTGAGTTCTGAGACATAAATTAGAGAATAAACATACGGACCACTTTTTAAATGTTTTCATAGTAGGGGTATTTTTTTTTCCATAGTACAGTTTTTTTTATAGTTTAGGCATAGTGCAAGGGATTTTCTGCAAATTCTCTTATTTTTAACCGAGGAAGAAAAACGAGACTGAAAGAGATCCAAGGGACCATGGGGTTCTACTAGGAGCAGTTTCCTATCAGGGCATTTTAAGGCATAATTTTGCATATATATGATATTAATAATAACTAGTAATGGAATTGAATAGTAAGATCCTTATGATTAGTTTTCCAACTAATATGAATATGACTGCCAATTATTGAAAATCAATTAGCTACTCATAATTCTGGATTTTTTTTGGGGTTCCTCTCTATTTGAGCCTTTAAATTGAGACCAACCTTAGTGAATTTGTATCAATTTGTCAGTGCCTATTCTTTACATAGAGGAAATTAAGATCTCAATTTAGGGTTCAAGAGAGAGGATTGAAACTAGATATTTATATGTCACATAATCCAGCATTTTACATTGTTAGTTGTAACTATATTGGTGATGGTTCCGAATTGATAGTGATGCACCAAGGTTTACTTGTTATTAGTTGAGTAATTAAAAATATGATAAGTTGATGATCAATTTTTTTTTCCTATCTACAAGAATTTCATTAGAATATTCCTTTATGAAGGGCCTGATCAGAAATTAGTAATATGTCATCACACCTAGTTTTGTATTTCATATCTCATTATCAGTAAAATAATGAAAATTAAATTTTGAAATTTCAATTCAATACAAAAATAGCAATTTGAAAATGATTTAGCTTTTAAGTACTTTTGGGGTAATGTAAGTTAAATAATTTGCCTTCACGCTCGGATAGGAGCACGCCGCAAATGCAGCGAGATGATCCTTCAAATGTGGTTACCTCAAGAAAAAAAACCCTTCAAACTGTAGTTACTAGTTATATATATTATTTTAATATATTATATTCTTAGTTATTTTGTCTTTTGCTACTTTGTACACATCATTATATATTATTTTGTTATAATTAATAAATAATTAATTAATTATTATTTAATAGAATCTCAATCGAGACATTTCGCTTCCTGAAACTTCAAAAAAAATAAATAATAATTATATACTTTTTTCTTATTATCGTTATAACCTATAAACAATTTTATCATGTCTACATGTTTTTTTAGATCAGATTATATTATTTTATTACTACTATACATAGATTTTTTTTAGGTAAGCTAATTGTACACAGTTATTGCCTACATTAATCATAATTAAAAGAAAGAAAAGTGTACAAACATCAATTAAAGTGCAACACCAAATAAGTTTAGTATACAAAATTCATCCTGGATCCTCTAACAACAAACTATTTTTGATGTTATCCTGTAATAACAATTAACAATCTATATACTGTTTTCTATATACCTATGGCTATATAATATTTCTATAATACACATATACTATTTTATTATTGATATGTACTTCTTTTTATTTATGTATTTTGTTCGCAGCTTTACAATTTTCATCAAGCTAGCAATAACTTTATTAAAAAATTCCTTTAGATAATATTTTTTTTCCTTTAAAAAATCTAGAATTGGAGGAGTTCTATGGTATATATTAAATATTGCATTATATAAAAAAGACCATTATTTTTTATGAATATCCATAACCAATTTTTTTATGAAGTCGCAGCCCAATTTGATTTTCAAAGATTCATATTATATATTGCAAGTACATCTTCATATGCATGCATGTAATATTGCCAACACTTACCGAATAATGAAATGAAAAATTAATAGAGAAAATTTCAACATAATTACTTGGAAATGTCAACGGACTCATAATCTAGTAATTGAGTGGAAAATATCACAAATCATAAATTATGAATTCAATTCTTATTGGCATCAAAATTGAAGTAGAACAAAGAGCCTCTCAATTCAATAAAAAAAATCATTTGGAAATAAATATCTGTAAATCTAGTGCATGCATGCCAACCCGATAAATTTATTCTTGTTGTTATATTTAATTAGGGCAGCAAAAAATTAATCAATGCTTAAGAAAGAATAAGAAGTTGATAATTCCATGTTTCCTGTGGGCAAAACCAGATTGATATATCTAATAAGCATCAAATTGATATATAAAATGATATAGGCAGTCAAAATCTGAAGTTTTTGAGGATTATGTCTAATGCACACATTCAACTGTATACATTAATTATATTTATTATACTAAAAACCAGGGTGGTTTAGACATTATGCAACAAGTACATCCGTAAATATATATTCAATGTAATATTTTAAAATAATTAAAAGAACAACTATCCCAGTATTGTTATTTACCTTATTTAATTTGAGACATGTTTAGATACATTAACTTTCTGGACGGCATAAAGGATTTCACACCTTGGAGGGACTTGATCGAACTTTTTGAAGTAATCATCATATATATAATATATTCATTATATATTAGATCTGTTAAATTATTTTGAGAGCTAAACACGTACCGATTTTAATTAACCCCAACCCCTTATTTTTCACCTACTTTTGATTCTCTTCAAAATGCCACAACAATACTTTTATCTTGATCGTTAAATCAATTTTTTTGTCGAATCTTAGTCATTCATTTTTTTAAATTTATTGATATTTTATGACAATATTTATGTGGTTATTAAAACATAAGCATATGATTAGTTTTATTGGTGTTTTGTGTTCCATACCCGATTTAGTGAGAACCGTTGTGAGTTTGTTTGTGACCATCAGATCTTAATCAGATGGTTTCAATGAATAATGATGCAAAGTTATGTTCAATTAATAATACCAATAGTTAATGAAGAGTTCACTAATTAAAATATAAATAATTTTTCTTTTCTTCTTTAAAAAATTATAATTCTTAATGAAATATTTTATTTCTAATATTAAAATCGTCAAATATAAATTTGTTGAAATTTTCTCTTTATTTTGAGTTCCATATTATTATGATTTCAATTTTTTTTTCGAATATGGACTATATAAAAGAAGATATACAAAAATGATATACTCATTAACTTATACCTTATAACTTATTTTTCATCTCTTTTTGAGTATTCTCAAGAAACCTATTTTCAATTTTATCTCGGCTGTTGGATCAATTTTTTTTTTAATCTTAGATTTTTATTTAAATTATTACCACAACATCACATGTACCAGCTGTTAATAAAAGAGTTTACTTACTAAAATATAAATAATTTTTCTTTTCTTCTTTAAAAAATTATTCTTAATGAAATATTTTATTTCTAATGTAAAAATCATCAAATATAAATTTATTGAAATTTTTTCTTTATTTTGAGTTTCATATTTTTATAGTTCCAATTTTTTTTCTTGCTAAAATATATAAATATAGACTATATGAATGAAGATTTAAAAAATGATATGCTCATTAACTTATACCTTTTATCTTATTTTTTTTTATCTCTTTTTTAGCATTCTCAAGAGATCTATTATCAATTTTATCTCGGCCGTTAGATCAATTTTCATTTAATTATTTCCATAGTATCACATAAATACATATTGTTATGATTCCAATTTCATTTTTCTTGATAAAATATGTGAATATAGACAATATAAAAGAACATGTAATAAAATGATAAGCTCATTTACTCTAATCATATTCTTTTACCCTCTCTTTGAAAATTATCCAGACATCTATTATCAATTTTCTCTTCACCGTCGAATCAATTTTTTTTAATCAAATCTTAGCTTTTTAATTTAAATTATTATCATAATATCACATGATTAGTTAGATTAATATTTAGTGTTATATCTTCGTTATGTAAAAACTATCATCTCAAACAAAATTTCAGAATATTGAAAACTATTTTATATTACTTAATATATTACAGTTTTCATAATAATATATGTGTAATCCATACCATTTTAATATCTAAAAAAACAAGAAAAATAACGGTGCCAAATTTTTGAAGAAAATTAGTAATGTTACATTTTTCAATATATATAATATTAAATATAATAATTATTTTTTATTTTTTAAAACTTAATCATCTATTATTTAATCATATGTAGTTTCAACTAAAATCTTCGAAGTAAATCATCTTACATTTTATTTTTTCGATCTCATTCATCCAAGCCTGATTAATACTTAATTTATTTTTCTAATATAATATGTCAAGACATAATGACATAAGAAAATCAAAAATAACAATTTTGAATTCTCATGTATTATTTATGTACTATGAATTTACAAATTTTAATTTTGTATTTTCATAATTATAAATTATACATTATTAGATTGAAATAAATATCAAACTTGAAATACTCGCGGCGAAGCGCGAGCATTATCCTAGTGCTATTTAATAGCTCCATGCACTATATTATGATATGTAACTATCTACTGAAAATAATCTTGAGAATAACTTTTAGTGTCCGTATTAAGACCAGTCACCAAATTTACACAATTACTTTATATTTTTAAATCCATAAAATATCAAGAGAACAGAAATAAGAGCTTTTTTTTCTAGCACCCAGATTGAAAAAATTTGAATAGATAGCACTGGTTTTGAAAAAATTGGGTATCTAGCACACTACTGCCAGATTTTCTGGCGGTAGAAGCTATTTTTCATTTTTTTTTTCCATCAGCAGACCTAAACAGATTAATTAGGAAAAAAATTAGTGTCTACCACCAACTATTCTGGCGGTAGATGTGCAAAAAAATAATTTTTTTGATTTCCAAATTTATACCCGTTTTAGCTAGGAAATTAACGGAAAAAAAATAAAAATTCATCTCTACCGCCAGCTATTCTGGCGATAGTGGTAATTTTGTAATTTTTTCTAGGCAACCCGCTATCAAACCCGTTAACAAATTAAAAAAAAATACTAGAAGTCTTGCTTACCCCCTGACTTGCGCGAAAAAAAATCCAGATGTCTACCGCCATAATACCTGGCGGTAGACGTATATATATATATTTTTTAACAAAACCCAGCCCCGCCCCCATTTATCTCCCCATTTCATTCTACCGCCTCCCAAACAAAAATCGAAAAAAAAGAAGCGATTTTTCAGCCAAAAAATTGCAAAAATTGTGGAAATTAAAGAAAAAATTCCTGGAAAGTAAAAAGAAGAAAGAAGGAAATAGAGAGAAGAGAAGAAAAGGTTAGTTGTTTAGTTATTTTTTGAGTTTTTAATTAGGGTTAGTTATTGTTGATTTGTTTAAATTGATAAAAATTAGTGTGAATTTGTTAAAAATAATTATATTCTTTTCAATAGATTGCTTCAAATTTGTTAGAATTAGTTTATTTTTGAGTTTGGAATTAGGAATTTTTTTTTTTTTTTGTTTGTAGAAGGAGAGGAAGGAGAAGGAGAAGGAGGAGAATTAGAAGGAGAAGAAATTATTATTTTTTGCGATTGAAATTCGAGGTATTTTTTTCATATTTCTTTATATATTATTTAATTACATTAGGTAATTTATTTATTTTGTGGTTATTAGTTAAATTATTTTTTAGTAGTTGTTCTTAGTATAGTTTATTTCTACGGATTATTTAAGTAAATAATTTATTATTTTATATTTAGTGATTATTTAATTAAATAATTTATTTATTTTTGTATTTAGTGGTTATTTAATTAGATAATTTATTAATTTAATTTTTAGTAGTTATTTAATTGGATAATTTATTATCTATTATTTAATAAGATAATTTATTTAAATATTATTTAGTAAATTTCTTTATTTATTTTAATTAGTTTGTTTATATTTATATAGTTATGGCATCTAGAGCCGGACCTAGTCGACCTAGTCGCCGGACGAATAAAGGAAAAGTTCCTATGGTCGAAGAAGATGAACGTCCGATATATTCACTAAACAATTTGCAAGACGAACATAGGACGAAAGATTTTGAGGAACGAAGTGGAGTGATAGGATCGGAAGCATTTCGTTTCAGGCAACACCACCTTACGGTATTTATTTTTTAATTCGCTTTTGTAAATATATAATTTTATTACGTATTAATGAATTATTTTAATTTATCTGTTTTTGCAGATACCATGGAATAACCTTTACATCCCTTATCTTAAGAGGGCTAGTTTGTTACAAATTGCTAAGATCGGTTATATACCACAAGACAAGAAAATCTTAACCGCTCTACAAGAACATTGGAGAAAGGAAACACATACATTTCACATGGCCCATAGGGAGATGACTATTACGCTAATGTATCTTGTTTGTTGGGGTTGAGAGTTGATGGGGATCCCATATGTGTGAGTACCAAAGATGTTAACTGGGCCTAAAAAATTACGGATCTGCTCGGAAAAACACCTGGCGTAAATGATTACAAACATGATAGTGCGGTTATGATTAAAAGAAAATGGTTCGCCCAAAATTTTGCTGATTTGGAAGAAGGGTCTCCCGAGCCAATGAGAGAATAGTATTGCCGCGCATACATACTCGCGTTGTGTAATGTTGTTTTATTTACGGAGGCGTCGGGAGATAGTATATCGGTTGTTCCTCTGATATTTTTAGAGGATATGGAGAAGTTGGAAGATTGGTTATGGGGTAGTGCAGTATTAGCGTATTTTTACAGGGAGATGTGCAAGAGCACATAAATTGGGAAGAAGAATATGGGAGGTTGTGTTATGTTGCTTCAGTTGTGGGCGTGGATGCATTTTAACTTCGGACGACCGGAACTGACAAATGGTATGGGCCCGGGTAATTTCAAATGTACGAGGATCTGGATGAGAATAATACTGTTGGGTTTATTTAGATTGGTCCCGGTATAAGAGAGAAACCCGGATGCACTCATTTGTGGGAAAATCGAGATCAGTTGGACAATCTTCAGGAATCTCAGATTGAGTGGACACCATACGACCTGTACCGCGAGAGACTCCCACCGATTTGCAGCCTTGAAAGAGACTTGACGCTTATTCGGGCGAAGTTGATTTATTTGTGGATCGTCGAGGATTATCGGCCGCAGAGAGTGATGCGACAGTTTGGGCTTCATCAGAAAATACCCCCACAAGAGAGGTGTGTGTACAATAAGATATTACACAAGATGATTCATAACCGCGGGGGTGATTGGCCTACCGTTCACGAGAGATATATTCAGGAGTGGAATTATGGTAGATGGGACTATTGGTTGCATAATGAGCATAAATTGAAGAGAAGGTCGTACAATCCGGCAAAACATTTGGATTACATGAATTGGTACGGAAACAAGTCCGCGAGATTTGGCAGTCCACCAAATAAGAATCGAAGCACGTGTTGTATTGCGTGCTAAGCCTTCCAGTACGATATGGTATATTCAACTTTCAATTTAACGACTTCTATTATGGTTACGGGTTTAATTATAAAATCACCTCTAACGATATTAAGAATTAGTCCCCCAACAAGCGCACTCGTTAAATGTTTGTGATCTTTTCTAGGTGTCTCATTAATACATACATATGGTTGTTTTAATGTTTTAATCTCCCATAATTTATTTTTTGTATTAATCGAAGCGTGCATACTCCATTTACATCCTTTACCTTCCTTTTTAAGCCTGCAGACCACAATGTACCGACTTTTGTTTGAGTGATCCGCTTCTATTTCTCGGTGATGCTTGATATTGTATGCTCTTATGGCCGATTGAAGCTCTGATTTCATTTCAAATGTATGCCCTTTATATAAGATTTCATCATCTTTTTCATTCACGCGCGTATCTGACACAACATCATTTCTCGCATGTTCCCACATTGAACTATCTTCGAACTCCGCCGCCGGCGGATCGCCGAAATTTCTACACTAACAATTTCACCATTTTCCGTATATTTAAATTGTTGGAAAATTCATAGCCATTTACGTTACATGCGCAGCGGAACCTATGGATTTAACCCGTCCTAGGATCTACGTTAAGGGAATAAAAGTACGAGATTAACTATTAAAATTTATATCTCGGATCTTTCTGATCCGCGAGACGAAGAACGGATGTAGGTCCGAACTTTTCTGACTTGCAACCTTTTCCTTCCTGAAGCTCGACTCGCGACCTCCTTGCTTCTCCTAGGGATGAAGATCGATCGCTCGCAAGTTCTCAAGATAGAAAACCTCTACTCGTATCCACGCAAACTTCAGATGTACGGAATAACCGGACTTGACTAGACAAGTCTGGAAATACTTTCCGAATATCTCTCAAAACCTTCTCTCTCTTTTCTGTGTAATAAACGGCCTCTAAGGCTTCTGAGTTGTGTGTCAAATAGAGAGAGTCTGCCCTTCTATTTATACTAGAGAGAGAGGTGAACGATTGCTCAGTTACCATAACTAAAAATCCTAATCTGCGCCTATTTCATTGCCAATGGAACTATTCCGTTGCCAACGGAATAGGTATTTCCATAACGGAATACTTGACAGCTAAGGTTATTACAGTTTCCATATATATTCCGTTGCCAACAGAATGGTACTATTTGGTTCAATCAATTATCCAATAATTGATTATTTCGTTCACCAATTTATACATCATATGTATAACTATTTTTGAGGCATATTCATCCCGTACGAATGGAGTTCATTGTGTGACCGTGTAGGTTCCATTTAACGCTGGCAACGATCTTCTAAAGATCGTAAGTCATGAGTAACCTCTAGATTGATGTCATGACTACCCATGTTAAATGAAATGATCAGCGATCATAAACCTATCTGAATAAACATTTGCCTATTCCTTTTGTTCTACGATATACGTCTTGATCACAAGGCATGGTAATATACTAATATGTCATCCTTGAGTTTGATCAAAGTCTCTTTCTTGATTGAGAATTAGACTGAGTAAATACAAAATGATATTAACAACACATGTTAATCCATTTTGAGCATGGCCATGGATTTCCTTCAGTCCTAGTTCATCAGGGGTCCCAAAGATACCTCCCTTATGACGAGAGGAACAAATCCCATCTTGGTCACTCACATTCCTCGTAATGATTCAGTGTATACCTAATGATGACCCTTATGATCATCCCATTATGGATGACGTAGGATCATATTAAAGTATGCAGTTTCACATACAGGAATCCATGGTGACATCAGGTCGTAGGAACAAGCACACTATTCATATGAGAATTACTAATGACATATATCATGCATATTCTCGTAGTGTGGTCAGTCCAGTACGTGTTTTCTAACACGTACCTGTATTCCAGGCTTGACATCTCTATGTCCATGATCAGCAGAACATGATCATCCAGCCTACGAATATACTAGTGTGGATAAGTAGCTTCTTACCTGAAGTATGTCTATCTCTATAAACATCCTACATATCACTAGGGACAGTTTAGAATGTTATTCGTTGGTTCACAGTTCTACTATCATAATCACGTATTATGATGACGTAAACACGAAGTGTCATTCTTGGTTGATATAAGATTTACATTCACAACCCATACACACAGATATATAATAAACAACCTTTATTGAATAAATAATAATGTCTTAATACATAATCCATTTCCTAACACAAATACATTTAGCCTAGGGCACTAATCCATTCGACATAAATGAGGCCAACGAAGAAACACTATACACTACATAAATCGTGTCTGATGGCTTTCTTCTTCGTTACTCTCATAAATTTCTTCCTCATCCTCTGATCCCATTGTTGGTTCCTAGTCTAATTCATTTTCATCATGTTCTATTTCCGGAAGTACATTATTACCCACACGTGCTATATCAAATGTCGCAAATGCGTCCTCATCCTCATCCCCATCTTCATTATCTGTTTCATTCTGTATCTCAGGCTCGTCTGCATCTGGAACAATATTTGATCTACTACTTATTCCTATCTGAGATTGTTTACCTTGAACGCGGTCAACATATATTTCTAATTTCACCCCAACCCTTCTGACATGCTCCGCAAATTTAACCCATTGCGCATCATTGGTTATTTTTAATAACCTAGAATTTAATCTATTGTCACGTTGAACGGAAGGAAACCTACGTTGGATTATAAGATCATCACTATACGACCAACCGATATTCTAAAAAATTTCGTTACACAATTTGTAATAATCTCTATTCACAATTGTATTTTCTGGGATATAAGCCGGTTCAGGCGGGTCGTAGTTAATTCCGTTGGATAATGCTACAACCCGACCATCATAATATACAAGAATTGGTCCATTTTGTGCCATTTTCTTTCAAGAATTCTTTCTTCTTCCGAATTTTAACCATATTTCATAAATCAATAACAAATTTCTTATAAATACAAATCATTATTAAAATTTTGAAAATAATCTATAATGAATTACCTATTTTCGCCTTTCTTTTCTTTACTCTCTTCTTTTTTCCTTAAT
Source organism: Juncus inflexus (assembly GCA_024447665.1). Taxonomy (NCBI): domain Eukaryota; kingdom Viridiplantae; phylum Streptophyta; class Magnoliopsida; order Poales; family Juncaceae; genus Juncus; species Juncus inflexus. The sequence goes on from JAJHPC010000017.1 coordinate 6,252,257, forward strand.
TCCCCTTTTTTTGGGCTCAAAATAATTGTTCAAAATCGATTTTTTTGGGGGCCGTTTAGGTTAGAATGGGTGGGAGAGAGAGAATCCTCGCTTTTATACTAAAAAAACGCATTTGTACCGCTAGAAATCCTGGCGGTAGAAGAAGAATTGACGGTTTTTCGACCCGTTGTCCAGGGGCTAATTGCATTTTTCTACCGCCAGAATTCTTGGCAGTAGAAGTTTTTTTTTTTACGTCTACCCCCATGTATTATGGCGGTAGACGTCTGGATTTTTTTTCGCGCAAGTCACGGGGTAAGCAAGACTTCTACCGCCAGGATTTCAAGCGGTAGAAGTTTTTTTTTTTTAATTCATTAACGGGTTTGATAACGGGTTGTCTAGAAAAAATTATAAAATTGCCACTATCGCCAGAATAGTGGGCGGTAGGGATAAACTTTCAATTTTTTATGTTAATTTCCTAGCTAAAATGGGTATAAATTTTGAAATAAAAAAAAAAAATTTTGCATATCTACCGCCAGAATAGCTGGCGGTAGACACTAATTTTTTCCTAATTAATCTGTTTAGATCTGTTGATGAAAAAAATGAAAAATCGCTTCTACCGCCAGAAACTCTAGCAATAATGCTAGATATTCAATTTTTTCAAAACCAGTGCTATCTATTCAAGTTTTATGATCTGAGTGCTAAAAAAAAAAAGTCCAGAAATGAAGGATGCATTTATGATAGTTTGACATGTGGAGTTTTGATTCGAGACAGATGAGATGTAGTAGCTTATAGCTAGTAGCTAGACCAAAAAAATGCAAATGAAAAAAAGTGAGGCCATCACAAAAAAGGGGACATGGTAGTTCTGTTTCCTTGCTTCCTGTTGGGGAAATTATGCATCATAAGTTGTCACGTGTCATCAATTAACCTAACCTTAAACTGCCCTTTCTCTACCGTGTTCAACAAGTACACCACTTAATCCACAACCACTCTCCATTCCCTTCATAAATTAAAAACAATTTTAGTCAAAGAAAAGAGAAGTTTGAGAACAATGTTTTAAGTTTGGAGAATTGTTTGGAGACCTACATTTGAGATCTAAATGGAGATGAGCTAAATCCATTAGTTTATCACTCATTATCTTACCAAATCCGTTAGACTTGTGACTAAGTCCTTCACTAACGGATCTTCAACTGTTGCAACCCAATAGTTTAATATCTCAACTTGTACTTGCTCATAAATTCATAATCACATGTCTAGATGTAAAAAACATTCAAAGATACATAAATATAGTTCTTTCATTCCTGCCATTTTCGTCACAACCTGTGGAGACTGTCATATTTAATTTGTATCGTATTTGGATCAAGCTTAATGGGTAGCATAATAACCGACCTGACCCGATAGCCTGACTAAACACCTGTGCAACAAATCCCAGAAGATATAGTTCATATTAATATTTCGATTTTTCCTTCTCTCTTCAAGTCAAAATAGTGACATATAGCCAGTTGAAAAAGAAAATAATTAACTAAACAGAAGGAAATACATTTGCATGAAAAGTTGTACGTACGTAGGTGGCTTGTGCATGGTCTCGTTTCGTACTTCTCTTAGTCTTACTAATTCATATTAATTTAATTTATAATGGCGAGGCATAATTAATTGTTAGTTAACCAAGGGCAGCTTGACATATATTGGTACTTAACAACAAAAATAACAAAAAGTACAATATAAAAAACAACAAAAATTAGACATTGGTCAATATGGCTGCGTCTCCCTTACACAAAGACTTGCTTTACAATCTTTGTTTTTATCTGCTCTCACCAAAACCCTATAAAAACCCTAACAGCCCCCCTACTCCAAAAACCAAATCCAAAACCTCCCCCACAACACCATATCCTCTCTTCTATCTCAAAGAAGAGAGATAGAGAACTTGCTTTTACAAAACATGGGGAGAGCACCTTGTTGTGATGAGATTGGAGTGAAGAAGGGACCTTGGACACCAGAAGAGGATACGCTGTTGGTCGATTATATACAGAAGAATGGACACGGAAGCTGGCGAAGGCTTCCGAAACTGGCAGGGCTCAACAGATGCGGAAAGAGTTGCAGGCTCAGATGGACCAACTACCTCCGGCCAGATATCAAACGAGGCCGCTTCACCGAAGAGGAGGAGAAACTCATCATTCATCTCCACTCGGCTCTCGGAAACAAGTATGTATATACATAATTATTTAGTTATATCTAATTAATATTTTCTAGCTTTCTGTTAGAGAAATTTACCATTTATGCCTATGCTAGAGTTTGGATATTTTCTCAAAAATCCACCATTCAAGAGTAGATATAGTGCATTATTTAAAAGTATATATATGAATGCATGCATCTATAACTATCTATATAGCATTTTAGATACATAAAGATTGTAATCACTTTCCTCAATAAATATATTCATTTTTTTATTTTTAAATAAACTATGTATGTACAATTGAGGTTTTGGCATATTTGTCTTCTTGAACACTCTTTACTAACTCCATAAATTATAAGCGTAGTAGTGGTGTAGCTCGGTTGAATAAACTATTGAGATTTCTAACATTTTCCTATCTCTTGTTCAAAAGGTGGTCATCAATAGCCACAAGACTGCCCGGAAGGACTGACAATGAGATTAAGAACTACTGGAACACGCACTTGCGTAAACGCCTTCTCAGTATGGGAATTGACCCCATTACACACCGCCCTCGTACTGACCTCAGCCTGCTAGCTGCAGGTCTACCTCTAAGTCTTCTCGCAGCAGCTGGCCTCACCACTCAACAACTCGATGTAAACAGTGCCTTAAAACTCCAAGCTGACGCTGCAAACTTGGCGAAACTTCAACTAGTCCAAACCCTAGTTCAAGTCCTAGCTAATGGTGCTACGCCAACTCCAAACATGGACTTGATGGGTTTAATGGGCTCAACCGGTTTTAATCTCGGTCACCAATACTACGACGGTCTTATGAGTGGCTCCCTTGGAGCTCAAGGCACGAGCGCGACTCCTTCGAGTAGTCAAGGGTTTCTTGACTTGCAAGGATTCAACTTGCCACCTATGGTTTCCATGGATGGATTGAGTTCAAGTGAGGTCCATGGTGCAACTAGCAATCTTAGTAGCAGTGCCATGTTACAAGATAGTTCAAATTGTGCACCAAAATTCATGTCGACTTGTCCGGAGGAGAAAACATGTGCACTAGAGCATTCTTGCTCACACGATACTTCGACTGGATCACAAGAATCGAGCGCGTTTGACGGATTGGAAGGACTCAATTTGGATAATCTCAATGATGACCTTGGGTGGAAGGAATTGATGGAGTGAGTAAATAATTTATATTTTATCTTTCCTCTTATTTTAAAAAACTTAATAATAATGATTTTGATTTGTTCTTAGATTTTAGAATAATTAATCTTATATACTTTTTTGGATGTGTAGGCAGCAGTTTCCATGGTTGAATTCGCCATAGAAGGGAAATAAGCTATTGAATATACAAAGAAATGATTTGTGACACATTGTGATGTAGGATTCAGACTTTGTTGATAGGACTGCTTGAGGATGATTTGTGTGTAAAAAATAAATAGAAAAGAGAAGACATTATCTTGTATATCTCATTATGATTATTTAAGAAATTGCTTTATTTAGTTTTCCTTCTTTTTCATTCAAAACTTGAAATACCATGTACGATCACACTATATATTTAATGGAATATAAATAGATACATTTGTGTTCTTCTTTCAAAGATTATAAGTAGCAGTTAATTTTCTATAAATTAAATATCATTTTAATATAAATATGATATTTTCTCAAGGTTGCTTGCATGAAGAGAATTAAGCAATGCATACATCACAAAAGGTAGAAAGGGATTAAGGGTGGCATATTAACCCATGATCGATTCAGCCCAATAAGGACATGCAACGTCAGCAAATAAAATGACGTGGTGAGTCCTCATTGGCAGGTCCACACTGGACAGTGCCATCAGTTATCAGGAATGACTGATGAATTATCATTTGTTGCAACGGTTTAATGGTTTAAAATGAGTTAGTTGGAGAAGAAATGGAAGGTGAAAGTGACATTGCCTCTTTCCTACTTGGAACTGAAGCTTCCGAGTCTTAACTAATGATACAAATATACATTTTGTACCTCTACTGCTAATTTACCCCCCACCTGATAATCCTATATGTAAAATGGTAATAAACAATGAAATATAATTTGAAAGTTTGCATTCAGTTTTGTTAATATAATTTTGTCTTAATTATATTGTAATCAGTATTTCAACTATAATAAAAAAAATTTGAATGCAAGCTTGTATTTTAACTATAATAATTGAAACATATGATACAAAATATTTAAGATTTCTAGCATTTTATTATACTAGGAAAATTGAATTCATTATGTCAGACGAGACTCTTTTTTCTTCCTTCCAAAACCCGCAGGTAAAGACACACTTCTTCAATATAATTAAGTAATGATTGCTTCATGTTTCTTAACTTTCTTATTATAATACTACCATTCAATTTAATAATAAACAAGAATAAACGATCCAAATTAGTTATCTAAGATCTTTTAAAATCTTATCATATAGATGAATGAATTATATTAACATTTGACAAGCCTGACACATAAATACTTTTGCAAAAAAATTTACTTAATTTAAAGCCCCCGCGAATTTTTTTTATGTATTTTGATATTGCACAAAACATTAGATCACTTCATATAAATTTACAAGGGTATACTCTTCTAAAAGGATGTAGCTATTTTGTGGGACAATTTTTTTATCTCTAGATAGCATACCTAGCTAGAGAGAGAGAGAACATTTGACTTTTGTTAAAGTACACGCATTGAATGGAAAATTTGTTTGTTTAAAGTCCTCCTATACCTTTGGGGTTTTGTTCTCTTGTAAATGGACTGATTGGAACAAAAATCAGAGAGGTCCTAAAGTGTAGTAATTAGTTAGGCCTTGCCAAGTCCTAGATCAATTTCTTGTTTTGATCATTTGTCTCACAAATTAGTTAGTGATTAGGTAGCTTCATTCCTAAATCCACAAGCCATTGACTCCTCCCCCCTTCTTTCTCTCTCTCCCCTCTCACAATCACTCTCTCACACACACATGTCATCTTGAGCCTTGAGGGGTTCAATATATCCCTTTCTGTCGAGTCGATTCAAGTTGATTTTGAAATGCCCAAGCAACAATAATTGTGAATTTCCTTCTCTGATAGAGAGAACTTTATTGGTTTTGATGGTGAGTATCACATTTACACAATACATTGTTTCGATTCCTTACTAAATACAAATTCGAAGTAATATATATTGCATACACAAGTACAGAAAAAATATAATTCATGCAAACATGTGACATTGCTAGATTGTAAGGGATGCCTCATGTGTATGTAGAAATGGATAGAATTGTTGCCTTTCTAGCACACAAAGGAAAGGAGAAACTTGTAGCATAAGGGATTCATGAAGTTATTTAGGTGAACTATATGGAACCTATAATAAACCACCTCTTACCTAACTTTATTTTACAAGATTATATGGTTGTATTTCTCAACGCCTATATCTTCTTCAAATTTTCCTTCTAATTAATGACCATGTTAATAAAACTATATTAACTATCCTTTTTAATTAATTTATCATGAATATTCTTGCCTTTTTTTCATTGGAAAAATGGTTTAAAAAACTATATAATACCTCTCGAATTTGGATAAATGATGAAAAACCCTAGCTAACACCTCTCATTCAAGAGGCTTAGTTTTTTTGACTGTTAGTTAGAATTGGTTTTAAATTGGATAAGATGAAAAACCTGATATGATCGAGCGTAAAAATGTAAAGTTTACGTGACAAGGCGGTAAAATGCGAAAGCGGATAAATTCGAAGTTTTTATTTAAACTACTAATATATTATATTCATTCAGCATTAAAAGGGTGTTTGAATCATGCACGCGGTAAATCGTATTAGGTAATTAATAATAGATAAGGATTAACTAAAAGGCAATTCAATTTACCACGAAGTTAAAAAGAATGGAACCACCTAACCTAACTGTCTAAGTTCCTGTTGAGACAAGCACTAGATGTTAAATACAATCAACCTGGCCTTTGTTTCAAATTCAAATTTCAAAAAGGTATTTCAATTGGTCACACGATGAAATTTCGTTAGGTCATATTTTTTCTTTTTTTGAATACTTGAAGGGTTCAAATCCAGCATTCAAAATATCCATTAGTTCTAAAATTAAAATTTTACTAAGTAGACTAGGTGGGCTTAAAAAAACTTTTACCATGTATTCATCAAAAGCGTGTTGTAGTTTTGTTAGGTAAATTAGTTAGTAACTTATGTTATATGAACTGTTTTTTAAATGTTTAAATTACTGAAATTGGAAGTGAATGTAAGATTGAATGAATCTAGTGTGTTGACTATCTATGTGGAGGTGATGCCATGAAATCTCTTATCTTATGACTAAAAGCTTATACAAAATAAATCGTGTAAACTATTTTGTAAATTCAGCATTCAAACCCTTTTATGTATATTTTTGTAAAGATTTTATTTATTTTAATATTGAATTGAATGATTAAAGTATGATTTTTGAGCCTAGTTCATTTTCTGTATTCTAGAGATTCTTTTAGTTGCTAAAAGTATCTCATTGCAAGAGATAATACCGGCAATTCAAGCAGATATTAATGACTGGGAAAATTAACCCCAATCCTTTATTTTTCATCTATTTTTGAGCCTCCTCAAAATACCACATCATCACTTTTATCTCGACCGTTCGATTAATTTTTTTGTCGAATCTTAGCCATTCATTTTCTCAAATTTATTAATATTTTATGACAATATCTATGTGGTTATTAAAATAAAAGCATATGAGTGGATGAATTGGTGTATTGTGTTCCATATCCGATTCAGTTAGAACCGTTGTGAATTTGTTTGTGACCATCAAATCTTAATCAGATGGTTTTCAATGAATCATTGTGCAAAGTTAAGTTAATATCAATAGTTAATGAATAGTTCATTTATTAAAATATAAATATTTTTTCTCTTCTTCTTTAAAAAATTATAATTCTTAATGAAATATTTTATTTCTAATGTTTAAATCATCAAATATAAATTTGTTGGAATTTTACCTTTATTTTGAGTTCCATATTGTTATAATTCCAATTTTTTTCTTGCTAAAATATATGAATATAGATTACATAAAAAATGTACAAAATAATATGCTCATTAACTTATATATTATACCTTATTTTCATCTCTCTTTGAGCATTCTCAAGAGACATATCGTCAATTTTATCTCGACCGTTGGATCAAAATTTTTTTTTTTTTGAAATCTTAGCTTTTCATTTAAATTACTTTTTTGGAGTCTGGGGAGAAAACTGTGTATTCGTCGAAGCACGGGACCTGTGGTACGGAAGACAGACTTTTCTATCTCGTGTGCAAGATCTAGTGTATGACCAGTTTTATGAAATGAGACTCAAGCCCCACTCCATCAAGGACTTTATAACTCAAACCGACTGAAGGTAGCACTTCTCAAATCTGTCTTTGCGTAAAAAACACACTTTTAGCTCCAGTCAATCTACAAGCTTCTGGAAAAGAGCATGGTGATTGGGATGACTTATCCAAGAAGAGCAACCGAATCGATAGAATGAATGTATTCCACTCTCTTCTTTTCCCAGAAGGCTGCGCTTTCAGGCTAGTATGATGTTTCGATACATTCTTCGGTCAGGCTTTCCCCGTCCAGGTGAAATTGCAGAGTTTTCGCTCATGGGCTTCTACGTTTGAAAAAGTTCTTGATTTAGATTCAAAACCCGTACTTTGGAACGATGATATTGGCAGGTTCAAACTTCTACTTGTTTCCTACATTAACTGGTCCAACCCCTAGTGGATGGCTCTACCGATGTGAAAGGTTCTTTCAAATGTGTCAGATCCCAGAATATTATCAAATGCAATTACCACAATATCACATGTACCAATTGATAATGAAGAGTGTACTCATTAAAATATAATAGTTTTTCTTTTCTTCTTTAAAAAACTATATTTTTTAATGAAATATTTTATTTCTCATGTTAAAATCATCAAATATAAATTTATTAGAATTTTCTCTTTATTTTGAGTTCTATATTATTATGGTTTCATTTTTTTTCTTACTAAAATATATGAATCTAGACTATATAAATGAAGATATGCAAAAATGATATGCTCATTAACTTATATTTTATATCTTATTTTTCATCTCTTTTTGAGCATTTTCAAGAGATCTATTATCAATTTTATCTCGGCCGTTGGATCATTTTTTTTAAATCTTAGCTTTTCATTTAAATTATTACCACAATATCACATGTATCAATAGATAATGAAGAGTGTACTCATTAAAATATAATAGTTTTTCTTTTCTTCTTTAAAAAACTATAATTTTTAATGAAATATTTTATTTCTCATGTTAAAATCATCAAATATAAATTTATTAGAATTTTCTCTTTATTTTGAGTTCCATATTATTATGGTTCCAATTTTTTCTTGCTAAAATATATGAATTTAAACTATATAAATGAAGATACGTAAAAATGATATGCTCATTAACTTATATCTTATATCTTATTTTTCATCTCTTTTTGAGCATTCTCAAGAGATCTATTGTCAATTTTATCTTGACGGTTGGATCAATTTTTTTTTTTTTTTTGAAATCTTAGTTTTTCATTTAAATTATTACCACAATATCATATAAAGACATATTGTTATGATTCCAACTTTATTTTTACTTGATAAAATATGTGAATAAAGACTATATAAAAGAACATGTGATAAAATAATAAGCTCATTTACTCTTATCATATTCTTTTACCCCTCTTTGAAAATTCTCAAGAAAACTATTATCAATTTTCTTCCCGCCGTCAAATCAAAAAATTTATCAAATCTTAGCTTTTAATTTAAATTATTATCATAATATCACATTATTAGTTAGATTAATAATCAGTGTTATAACTCCAATATGTGAGAACTATCATCTCAAACAAAATTTCAGAATATTGAAAATTATATTATATTATTAATGTATTACATGTTTCATAATAACATATGTGTAATCCATACCATTTTAATATCTCAAAAAAATAAGAAAAATAGCGGTGACAAATTTTTGAAGAAAATGAGTAATGTTATATTTTCCTATGTAGTATACATATTTTTTTCCATATATATAATATTAAATATAATAATTATTTTTTATTTTTTTAAAGTTAATTATCTATAATTTAATCTTATGTAGTTTCAACTAAAATCTTCAAAATAAGTTATCTTGCATTTTATTTTTTTTGTTCTCATTCATCTAAGTCTTATTAATATTTAATTTATTTTTCTAATATAATATGTCAAGACATAATGACATAAGAAAATCAAAGACAAAAATTTTAAATTCTCATGTATTTTTTATATATTATAAATTCACAAACTTTAATTCTGAATTATCATAATTGCATGATATACATAATTATATTGAAATAACTATTAAAATTAAAATACTCGCCGCGAAGCGCGAGCATTATCCTAGTATTCGATCAATTTAAGCCTTTCTAAGTGTAGGCCATAATTATTACATTGTTTTACTGTTATTTGTTTCCTTTATTTTAGGTTAATTTTCTTCAGTTTATTTAATTATGGTTGTAATTTCTATTTTTTTATTGCCAATTCTCTTGGCAATTGAACTTTGTAAAACTACTTCTATTCTACTAAATTGCTGGTCACAGGCATGACCTGGATCCATTTATTCAAAAAAAAAAAGTCTCCCATTGCAAAAATAAAAATAAAAATAAAAATAATTTGATTATTTTCTTGAGTTTGGCCTGTAAATGTATATAAAAGTTGATAAAATATAAACGTTTATATACAATATAGACGCACACATATTATGCTGACATCCCTTCTCCTTTGTACAAGAACATTACAACAATGATCAGAAGGTGTGAAAAAAAAAAGGGAAAAAAATATCGCATAGATATCAAAATTTTCAATATACATACAACAATTTTCTCATTTTTTTTCACATTATTATTTTAGTTTTCTTTTCATCATTCCCCCCCACCACACACACACACACAAAAAAAACAACAATTCCTTCCCGAAAAAAAGAAAATTATATATGACATTAAGTTACCACACACATGATATTCCTTGTTCTGGTCTATAACTTTCGCGCAACCTTGCGTTCATGTAGTTCCTCAAAGCTCCAATTCCTACGCATCCCCGGACTCCGCACCAATTTCGGCCCGGAATCCAAATTACCATTTTTTGGGGAAATAGAATCCAAACTTTTATCTTTTGGGCTCTCAATTTCCTTGTGTTTCCGCCGTTTTGAACTCGTATTTTTCTTCTGATTTGTCTCCAACGACTTGACATTTCGCAATTTGAGTGAATTTTCGGTTCGTGGAATTTCGCCAGAATAGTTTCTTTTTATGCCGCAACAACGAATTTCTGGACTTAGTCGTGGATCTGGAATTGGGGATTTATTGGGTTCCCTTGAGATCAAATTGCATGTCAAACATGACAAGCTCATTTTTCTCAAAGTGAATTAATCAAATGGAAAAATGAGTGTTTTTGAGTTTTTGCTTTTAGTTTTGAATATGTTTAAATTCGAGCTGTTAATAAAGAATTATGGTCAGAAAAAGTGTGTTAAGCTAGGCCGAGTAAGAATTGTCGAGAAATTTTAGTGTTTGTTAGAGATGAATAAGCTAAATTTAGAGAATAATGTGGTTAATTTGTTGTTCAACCTACGTACGGACTGATAACTTCTTCAAAAAGAAAGAAAAAATGGGATTCAGTTACAAGGCTGATAATCATAGTAACTGTTATATGATGGAAATGCCACATGTCATCTCTTATTGGGCAAGAACATGCATGGTAAGAAAATAATGTAAAGCGTACATAGCAACATGTATATATACATTTTTTTGCCGTGTACATGCTCTTTCAAAGGATAGAGTTGCACTCGATAACAATGTATTTCATTTGAAATTTGCATACTCAAGTTCTTGTTCATGAAAATCTTATACCAGTGAAAATATCTAGTTAGAAATAACAATTTCAATGCTGATTTTTTTTACCAAAACATATCATGGATAACAATTTGAACCATAATTTAATTTACGACATGACATTTCATGAATCCAAATTCTAAATTCATATCAAATAATGCAGTTCATAAATTTCGAAAGATAAACTTAAAATAACATTCTTTTCCAATTTCCTTACAGCTTGTTTTATTAGTCTCAACTCTGAAGAGCAAAATCGCACCACAATCTTTCATCTCTCTACTAAACATCACAATTCTACTTCCAGTCTGTCGCTTAAACACAAATAACACAAAACACATAACAAACACTAGTATACATCAAACACTAAACAACTGTACAAAATTATCTAACACTCACTGAATCCAACGCTACTCTCCTAAATAAACATCAAACAAAAACAATAAATAACAACCATAATCATACGCACTCTCACTCACTCGCTCACTTATCAACATTGGCTTTGTTGCCAGCAAGGATAAGTGATATCTCGAGTCCCCTACTAAACGCCTGATTAAACAAAAGTCGAGACTGAAACGTCGAGACGAACGGAAACCAAGAGAATAAGGCGATCGGCACGAATATTAAAGCGCCCATTCCAGTGTCGTACATGCGCGCGATTTCACGCACGGATTCCCACAAACCGATCATCCTCACGAATTTCCTCCAGGCTATCGCCAGCTGGCAAATGAGGATTGGTTGGGTTAAGAATGAGTGAGTTGAGAGAAAAGTGTCATGTGGTTTGTTGAGTTTAGTAAAATATAAGGGGAAATTTTAACTTGATTTTTTTGGGGGTGCGAAAAATTTCCAAATAATTTATGGGAGTTTTATTTATTTTTTATTTTTTTTGGGCCTACGAATGTTTACGAATAATTTACGGAGTGTTTTATTTTTATTTATTTTTCTTCAAAATTTTAAAAGCCCAATTATTATTAGTCTTTTTTAAGATTCCCACAGCCCTATCATTCTTACATATTTCTTCCAGGCTATCGCCAGCTGGTAACAGAGGATTGGTTGGTTAAATTGAGAGAAAAGGACGTGTTAAATTTTGTAAAAATGTGAGAAAAATTTGTACAAATATGAGAATATTATCGGTTTTAAAATTTTACTTCACTGTTTTGTGTACAAATTTTTTTAAAACTGACATTATTTACAGTTTTTTAAAAAATAATTATAAGTCAAATTGAAAAAATATGAGCTTCTTTAAGGGATAAATGCAACGTTTGTCCCTGCACTTTAACTGGATTGCAATTTAGCCCCTCAACTATTGATTCAAATCAACAGTACAGGGATTAAAATGCAATCCAGTTAAGGTAGAGGGACTAATGGTGCATTTATCCCTCTTTTTAACATCTCAAAGTTCTGGAGGGTATTTTCATAAATAGTAAAAAACAAGGGGTGTTTTTGTAAACTTACGGAGAGAATCATCCATCCAGTTGAAATAAATCCCAGAGCGCTGGCGAACAAATCGGGGACGGAAAGCGTGCTTATCGCGACGAGTAAAATCAGGCCCACAATTAATCCAATTGCCAAAACTCCTTGGAAAAATCGCCAGAAAACTGGAAATTTCGATCTCTTTGTTTGTTTCGGACTCACTGTGAACGCCTGGCAGAGAGAGAGATGTTAGTTTTGTGAATTATTGTTGCTGTTGTTGGCTTGGATGTGTGAATTTAAGACAGTAAGGGCTGATTTAGAGAGAGGAGAGAGAAAATAAGGTTAATTTCATGAATTATTTATTGTATTAACTATGAAGTGTATAGACCTTGAATAAGAATACGATGACGATAAGAACGATCCAAGAGAAGCCGTAGATCTGAAATAGATGGATGTGTTGTGTTATGTAAGTGAAATAGGATAAATGAAATTAGAAATATATTTAAAATGAATAAATGAAAATACAGCAAGAGATTTGTGGCGGCCAACGACATGGAGCTTGTACACAATCCCGTACTGAAACATTATGAATCTCAAGCTTAATATAGTTTCCAAAATACGGCCTCTTAATGTCTGTATATGCGCCTGCACATTCCACATTCAAAATTAATTACATAAAACCACAAGGGCCTATTTGCAAAAGTTACAAATAAATAAATAAATACCTGTTCTTCATCCCACCAGGATTCCCAGCTAAATTCTCCTTTCACACCAGCCCCGCCTTTGTACATCAGCCAGCTCGTCCAGTCATCAAAATCCTCTACCGTCCTAAAATAATTAAAATAAAAATATATTATTAAAATTTATAAAAAAATGGAGAATAAGAAAAAAGGTGTAAAATTTAATGTACTTTTGCCATTCGAAACCAGAAGGGTTGAAAAGATAAGGAGCGAAAAGCCAAGAGAAGACCATGAACCAACTGCTTATCGTTATTAAGATAAATGAAGTCGCGCCGCCTTTTGTGTATCCGTACGAGATGTATATCGTCAGAAGAATCGCCACCTCAAACCTAAATTATAAAAAGTAAAAATAAAGAAATTAATAATGATAATAATAAATAATTAGAATGAGTATTATATTTAGGGTTTTATTTGGTTACGCTTTGACAAAGTGGCTGCGAGAGTAGAGGCGGTAATTGTCGGCAAATTTTATGTGTCGCACCACGAATCCTCTTCCTGTTGCTCTATACTGTATTTATTCATTCAAATAAATAAACAAATGTTAGATATAAAAAGTTATGCAAATCAATTTTTTTATAAAATTAAATTAAAAAAATAAAAACCTTGGCGCCGCCGTGAAGAATGGTCCTGCCGAAATAATGAGTTCTCGTGCCAAGAGAGAACGTGAAGAAAACAGAGCACAGCTGTAGCTGCATCGTCACAAAGCCAAATATCGCCTGAAAAATAAAAATAATAAAAATTAATTCAGGGACTATATTGCAAAATTGACAACGAAATAGAGATATTATTACCTTCATGAGGCCGAGTTCAAGGATGAAGCCCATGACCATAGGAACCGCGGTAAAAACGCCGATTTGTACCAAAAACTGAGCATTTAATGTCGCGTCAAACGCAGTATTTCCTAGGATCTTAGCCTCGCGGGATTTTGATATCGCCGAATCCAGACCTGACAGAGCCTACAATTATAAAAAAAATTATAATTTAAAAAATATGATCAAAATAAAAATAAAAGGATTTTTTTTTGAAGATTTGTTTAAGTAAAATACCAGGTAGACTCTTCCGTATAAGAAGATGTACACCGTCAGAACCGTGAGCTGCATTCAATCAACATCAAAATCAGTCTTGTTATAAAAATATTAAAATATAAATAACTATCTTCAAAACAGTGAAGTGAAAAGTCAACCATGGTGCAGACGTAGAATCCCACAGTGGTGAAGTAAAAAGTCAACATCCTGAAAAAGTCAAAGAGTTGACCGATACGGTACACGTCGCGACTCAGCACTTGCTCTCCGTTTCCGCCCGCAACTTTTCCTTCGAAGAGAGCTATTTGGTTCAGTCCCACGTCCCTTCCTTTTCCCACCTAAAAATAAAAAATATAAATAAATATAAAAATATAAATATAAATATATATAATTTAAGCGGGCATAAAATAAGTAGTTGTGTGAATGTGAAATGTGAAATACCTGGATGTATTCATGGTGAGTGATGTTTCCTTGTCGAAGAGTCGAATTGAACCCTAGAGAATATTATATCAAATTAGTGATTAATAATTTATCACAGTTTAAAATAACAAGTAAAAGCTAGATATTATTATAATGTACCAGCATAAATGTCTTCACTAATGTTAATAACGCGAGAAGCCTTGCTGATTCCGCCTCTTGTGATGTGGAATACTCTGTCGAATACATCTGGATGCCCATAATGCATACGAACCCTACATAAATAAATAAATAATAATGAGATTTTCTACTTGAATATCTTTTTTTACATTTATTTATAAATATAAAAAAATTGTTTTTTATATTTACTTGAGAAAAGCAAGCACACGCTGGCCCAAGGTGACAAAGCTGGTTTCTTGATTCGACATAAATGAGGCCAACGAAGAAACACTATACACAATAAAAAGAATTAGAAAGTACAAAAAATAAAATATTGAAATATATCAAAAAAATAATAATAAAATAAAGAAATAATAAACCTTCCAGTGAAAACATGCTCTCTGACACCAAGAATAGTGGGCGGGCGAAGGCCGTGATTCGCCTTAAACTCCTCAAGCAAATTTCTCATTTTCATCGCCTCTTCTAAGTAATTATCCTGTTTTCATTCACATAATCACACATCATTATTAACCAACAAATCAACGCTTTTAACAATAAAAAATATAAAATAAAATAAAATTACCTGATTCATGTCTATAGTTTGCACTGCATCACCACGCGTGAAAACAATCGCGTGGTTTTGATTTTCAGGCTTTCCCTCTCCTAGCTTTGGATCTCCTGGCAGCCTTATCGAAAATATTTCCTACACAAAATCAAACAATCCAAACATTCAACCAAAAAAACAAAGAGAGAGAAATTCAAGTTAGAGAGAGAGAGAGAGAGAGAGAATCAACAAGACCTGATCTTTTCCATGAATATCAGCTTTTACAAGCTTGCTATAAAAATCCTTGTGCAGGCTTCCATCTTCATTCTGAGTCTCTTCTGTGTGTATAAACGCCACTCTCAGCCCCTCATTCCTATTTCAAAACACACGAATTAACACAAACAAACAAATAAATAAAATATAAATCGAGGGGAACTTACGTAATGGAAAATTTGCAGAAAAGCCCCTGCATTATGGGAAATTACTAGAAAAAAAAACCCGACATTATTTTTTCTTAAAGTTAACAAACTCTCTCTCTAATATTTCTTAAATTTAATTAATTCCCAATATAGTAGGGGGCTTTCTTGCAATTTCCAGCAACGTAGGGCCTTTTTTATTGCAAGTTCCCCATAAACAGGGGCTTTTTTGCGAATTCCCCATAACAAGGGTCTTTTAACCAATTTCACAATTTATTTATGTACCTCTGCATGAGGAGGGCGATGTCGGTGGCCTCCTGCGCCTTCTTCTGCTTCTGCTGGCCGTAGATCTGGCAGGACACAACGTAAGTGAACTTGAGATCCGCCTGGGCCCGCGCCTCGCTGTTCAATTCGAAGCCCTGCGTGTTTATCAGATCCCCCATCGAAAATCCCTCCTCCACACCTGTCCTCACAAATGATAATCATCATCATCTATCACTTATTCCCCCTAAAACTAAATGCAAGTCTTTATTTGTACACCATTTACCTGAAAGAGATCGTTTTTCGAGGTAGCTTTGGAGAATCAGGGCCCTTCTGTAGTACATCATACCGCGAACTGTAAAAGAAAAGAAATTAAACAGATGGGAAATAAATAAGGATTTGATGAAATTTAGGCTTTAGGGTTTAAACCGGTTCTAGCTAGGGTTTGGCCTCTGTAAGAAGCCCAAAACCTCAGCTCCAAAATATCGCTAGGGCTTTCTATTATATCTTCAGCCGTCGAGTCGCCTCTTCCTATTCTTTCCAGAAAGTTTGTCCACTCGTCTGAAAAAATAAAAAATATATTAAAAATAAGATGTTAAAAAAATGGTATACTTTGATTATTAAAAAGGAAGTATATTTTATTTACCAGGGAAGATTTTTTGGAGATAGAAAAGGGTGGAAATTCCGTCCTCATTTTCGTCCCTCAGTTCAGTTGTGCTGAACAAAACCGTCTCACTGTAATACGGCGTAAAAACACTGATACAAAAGCAAAAAAAAATGGAATATTAGCAAATAATATTAATAATTTTGTTGTTTTTATATGAAATATTTAACCTGAAAGGAAGCATTTCAGAAACAGGCTTAGCTTTTGGCATTTCCATGAAAAGAGAGTTTGTGAAGAATTGTAATCTTCTTCTTGCTTCTAAGTTTTTGGGAATATTTGCTGCTGATTCTTTCACGGTTAAGAGTAAATACATCCTTTTCACCAATTCCCTCTGCAAATTATTACATAATCAAACAAATTAATACGCAACAAAAATGATATTTTTTTAATTAAATTGATTGCTCAGTTTTGATGATCCGTTTGTAAATAGTTACAATTTCAGGGTCTCTAGGCCAAAAAATCCTCTGAAAAAGACGGCCTTCGTTTCGTGCCTTCGCCAGTGTGTGCCATGTGTCAAATTGCTCCCTGAATAAAATTAAAAAATAAATAAAAATGGGTGCATTTTTTGAAAAATGAAAGGTAAAACCCTAAAACCCTAAACCCAAGAAAATTAGGAAAAAGGAAAAAAATATGAAACCTTAAAGATGTTGTCAAGAAATCATGTGTTACAGCATCATATAGTTCATAAACAGCTTTTGAGGCACCTCTTGCCAGCTCAGGACTCTCGGTTCTTGTCTACAAATAAAAAAAATAACATAAAAAATACACATAAATTACTTAATTACTTAATTCTAGAGAGAGAGAGAGAGAGAGAGAGAGAGAGAGAGAGCTCACAAGAAGACCACTCAAAGCAGTAAGCCTAGTCAAAACAAACTGAAGCTTTTTTAGGGTCACAGTCGCGAAAAGCGACCCGTCATAAATGCTCTGATTTATCTCCCTAAATATCCTCTCAACCCTACAAAAAAACAAATAATTAAATCATATAAACATAATTAAATTAAATTAATAAAAAAATAAAAATACCAAAGTCGTCCTTCAGCATCGACAAGAGATGTGAGAATCACTTCAGCGCTGTAATAACACTCTTGCACTGCATAAGCCATGTATTTATCTTTCTTAATTTGGTTCCATAATTCTTGTTGAGTTTCCTCGAAAGAAGCAGCAAGCTCATTCGCCAACATTATCTAGGAAAAATAAAATAAAATAAATAATTATATATTAGCATCAAAATATATTGATAAAAAATGAGATTTAATGTAATGATTATACCTTGCTAGTGAGAAGAAAGAGAGGCCATTGGACCAATTTGACGGTGCCGCAATTGCTCGGCATGATTAGGAGGTCTCTTTCTCTGAAATTTGTACAATTGTAGATTTTTGAAATTTGTGATATTGTGTTATGTTATATATGTGATTAGTTGAGTTTATTGTTGGTGATTTTTTTATACCTGTTACTGATGTAGTCTTCTTCGCGTAAACTCTTGACTATTTCGTTCCAAAAGGGCGAAAATGTCGATGCGTGCTGCTTGTTCAAATCCAAATGTTCCTTTTTTAACAAATTCAAAATGTATAAATAAATAAATATATATAGATAAAATATACATCAAAACATAGTTTATCACATTAAATTAGAGTGTAATAATAAATAACAGGAATGGTTTTTACCTGAGCAACATGTCTGGAAGCAAAAATGCTGCAAGAGAAAAGGGAAAATGTATCAAGTAAAAAAAAAAGGTTATATCATTTAAATATGATCATTTACAGATAAGTGAAAATTGGAAAATATGAAAACCTTTTGGTGACTGGTGAGACAAGTTTATCAGAAAAAGCTTCTGGAAATGATTCGAAGCGTTTATGAAGCATATCAATTGATCGGATCTGCAAAACCAAATTGAGAAAATTACAAAAAAAAAATAATTAAAAAATAATTAAAATAATAGTAACAATAATAATAATGATGATGAAATTACCTCTCCTAACCGAGCTCTTGCGCCCATAATTCCACCAACAATGGCAGATAAAAGAGTGTACCAAATTTGAAGGTCCATTACGTAAATCTACACACATAACAATACAAAATTGCAATTAAAATTAGAATTAAACATAAAAACATGAGAGAGAAAAGAGGAAAATAAATAAAAGAAAGAAAGAGTTACAGCAAAGATAGGAGCCCATAAACTCGCAACAGTTAATGCATTATGTTTGTTGCCTATTCAATAAAAAAACATTATTATATTTAATATGAATAAAATTAATGTATTTAATTTATCAGAAATTATTTATATTTACCTCCAGATACAAGATCATGCCAAGAATATGGCAAATCTTTAAGTTGCACTATTACTGTTGTTGGTTGAACTAGCGGTTTAATCTGACAAATAAATATTATAAATATATAAAATACAACAAAGAAATAGGAAATTAAAAAAAAACGATTTTGTAACATATTTAATGCAATTCACCTGAAGAAAGTAAGCAAATGTGAATTTGCACACAAGAACAACGATCCAAAAGAGCAGGTATCTAAAAATTAAAAAAAATTATAATTTATAAAAAAAAATATGCACAAAAAATATTTAAAAAAGAGAGAAATTAGAAACCTGAAATACTCAGCTGGCTTCTCAAAAAGTCCTCGCCCAACAAAATATCGCTCCTAAACAAATAAATCAATTTTATATACATAAACAACCATATAATCACACAACGTAATATCAAAACATTCATGAAAATTACCTCATAAATCCATTTGAAGAACTGAAAGAAGCTATATTGGTCTGACATTTCTGAGATTTTATGTAATGCGGGAATTTTCACTAACGTTCCAAATATAAATCGAATTGACGCATAAACTCCAAGCACAAGGAGATAAATGCGATAGTATGTTGAATCGTTTCTTGAATTGTTTTTTTCGTCCAGCACTTTCCTGATAATTTTATTTTATTTAATAAATTAATAATCTAAGGTCCTCAATATAAATAATGGAAAAAAGATGAAAATAATATTTTTTTTATTTTTTACCAATAGAGATAGAAAATAAATGCTGTCACAACACCAAACCAAATGAATCGAATGACTTGGCGTGAAATTGCAAAACCTCTAGCGGTTTTATAAGCACCAAATGTAAGTAAAACATCCAAACAACCTATCAAAACAAAATTAAAATTTAGAGAAAGAATATGGAAAAATAATGAAAATTAAATTATAATTACAATAAATTGAGACTTACACTCGACAAAGTTTAGGACAAAAAATGTAGGACCAGCACTTAGCATTACTTTGAAAGTATCAGAGTTTATTTTCCCGTGGTGGAAACCAATTATAGTCAAAAGCTGCACAAAACAAACAAGCAACACTTTGTTTAATAACATAATATTATATTTTTTTGGAATTTATTAATTAATTGATTAATTAAAAACCTGGAACATTAAAATTAAGAAAATCCAGAGCCGGTGGAAACTGCGATATAAATGCAAGAATGTGCGGTGCTCCACAAAATTTGTTTTTCCAGTCTGTTAAATCATCCAAAAATTAAAACAATACATAATATTAAATATATATAATACAAAATAATAATTATCTGAAATTACCCTTTTGCCCTTTTTGTTGGGCTTGAGCAGAAATGATGAATTCTCTTTCGGCGGCCAGCCCAATTTCTTAACACGTGTAGGTGACCTACATTCAAAAGTATATTTAAAATTCTATTTTTTAAATATTTAGTGACTAAAATGGTTATATTTTTAGAGAGAGAGAGAGAAAGAGAGACCAGAAATATTCATTAAAATCATCGTAATTCCGCCATTTAGAGTGGGCCGCTTTTCCTCCATCATTATTATCAGCTTCCTAAAATTATATAAATATATAAATACCACAAAAAATCATACTTCATGCAAAAATAAATATATATATATATAATAGACATACAGCTTTAATTGTATTATAAATAGGAGTAATTATGGTCTTAAGATAAGAAACCGATCCGTCAGCAAGAGAGCAGCTCAAAGCTCGACTCGCCTCTAAAGAATCCAGATTTGCCTCCATTTCTTTTGCCATCTGAAAAAAAATTAATAAATTAATTAAATCATAATATTCAAAAGTTCATAAAATAAAAAGAAATAAAAAATACTTACGTTGTGAAAAATATAGCAAATACATTCAGGCAAAAAACGGACATTAGCTGCTTCGCCCCAAATGAGGTAATAAAGAGAAATATATACAACTCTCCTGCTTTTCGTCAGAGCTTGATTGCTAAAAAAGAAATAATCGTAAAAAATGCTTGTTAGTAAATAAATAAAAATAATAATAATAATGGAAAAAAATGAGAAAATATGTGATTTAACACCTGTGCCAAGCAATACGAATGCCTAAGTATTTGCACCATTTTATGTAGTTGTCCAATACTTTCAGAAATACATCTGATACAGCTCTATCTTCAATTTTCTACATTTTTTAATTCATATAACACAAATTCACTCAGAAATTTGAATTTCGAAAAAAATATATATAATATCATGCAAAGATATAATAAAAAACTAACAGGCTGTTCTTGTCCAGCGCCAGCTGGCAGACCGAGTCTAGCCTGAGCATTTGCAAGAGTTAAAACCACATTTTCTCTTTGGTTCCTCACATTATCCGCCTACAAACAAAAACAATTATTTCTCAAAACTAAATAAATATATTTTTCTGAATAATGATTAAATAAATAAATACCTGGAAACCGAATACAAATTGAAGAAGGTCAAAAATGTCGAAATTCCTCATTTCAGGCCGCTGAAAATTAGAAGGAAATCTCGGTAAATTCGACATGTCGCCTATTGCCGCTACAGCTGCTCTCACCTATTTAAAAAATCAAATTAATTAAAAAAATATTGCAATTACATTATTAATGAGAGAAATTAAGAAATTAGGCTTTCTTACTTCAGGGAAAAAACCGACAACATTTGTCAAAGAGGGTGCATCAAGAGGTACGATATTATACGGCATAAGCTCTCCTTTTAATGCCGCATCTGTCCTTTTAATTATCCTCACCTAAATAAATTCATCAATCAATTAATGTTTTAGAGAGAGAAAGTTTTATAGAGATAGAGTTTTACTTTACCTCGTCCAAAATCTGAACACTCAAATTATCAGTAGAATCACCAACCAAAAACTCTAACACATCCAATAAAGCCTTTAATGTAACATAAACCTTCTTCATGTGTCCTGCTCTTATTTCCATCCTAATTCAATAAAAAAAACATAAATAATTTCAAAAATAATAATATTGGGGAATCCTTAAAAAAAACCCAACTTTTCTGAATATTATCAAAAAGCCCATAACTTTTTTATTTCTTCAAAAAAAAAAACCCTATAAAATGGGGGCATTTGGTCCATAAATAGGGGGTTTCTGAAGAAATCAAAAGGTTAGGGGTTTTTTTTATAAGATTTAACCAAATTAGGGTGTTTTTGAAGATTTGCTCAATCACATTTTAAGTTTATTAATTTCATTTAATCAACGTACTCTCCAATGTTGGTGCTGAAGGTTCCGGACTCTCTCCAAGCCTGCTGCTCCCTCTGCATTTCATCAACTCTGCGTCTCCTTTTATAATTCAAATAAAACCGCCATAAATCCTCTATGTCGTTCTGCCTGTTAATCGGCGCGCCTCCTTTCTTTGCTAATTTCGACTATATTAACAAAATATTAAAAAAATAAGTATATAATTATTTTGTTTATTATTTAATATAATTATTTTGCTTGGTACCTTGATGACTGACATTAAGCCAGTTTTGAATTGGAGAACGCCTCGGCCTTCGCTGCTCGGATCCATGTTTTGGGCCATTGTATAGGCTTGCTCACATACTGTGATAATTGGAAATTACATTAATTAATAATTTGTTGAAAAAATGGTGGAATTTGTGCGAAAAACAACATATGTGATGTGAATCGTTGTGATACTGCATGCTAAAAATTCATATTTTTGTTGGATTGCTTGGTCTTTGAATGCAATACTGAAGACTAATTAGAGATTAGTTTAGCCTTAGACAGTATGTTATGGCAAAAAAGACATGAAAACAATGAAAAGGAATGAACTTTTCCATCAAGGCCCCTGACAAATCAGTATTTTGCATCAAAATTCCTCAAAAAAAAACAAAAAAGACTTAATTAACCACGCCTCAATTTCAGTAAATCAAAACTTAAACAGTTCCAAAATCAATCAGATTTCACTCACAGATTCGCGCAATATTGGCATCCTCCAACTCGATCTCATCAGCAGCATGTAAGATCCGGTCAATATCCGCCGCCCGTCCTCCAAACGAAGACGGCGCAGTTCCGGCGAGCCCAGTGGCGACTCCTCCCCCGGAAGCGGCGGCGGCAGTCCGGAGCTGCTCCCGCTGCTGCGCCGCCCGCACCAGCCGCTCCCAGTTATCCAACACCCTGCCCCGCCTCGACATTTTTCACTACAGAACTCAGTTGAGCTGAGTTTAAATTAACAATGGCGAGATCAGAATGAGTAACTGAATTCAACGAATAACTTAGAAAATTGAAAGTTTTATTGGATGGAGCTGAGTAGAAATGGAGAAGAAGGGTTTTCGAATGAGAGACTGTGTGACGAAGGAAACGAAAGGATGAAGGAAAAGAGGGTGAAATTCATACCAAGGCAAGAAAAAGGGAAACGAAGAAGAAGAAGAAAGGTGAGGAGAAATATTCTCTTCTCATACGCGGCGGAGTCTGTGGAGATGCTTCTCTTGTCTGACTGACGGTGGGTCCCGTTGTCAGTGGGATCTGTGGACCGGATCCGGGTGGAGGTGGAGGTAAAGGTTTGAGATTTAAACGCAACTGGGATATGATTAGGGGTGGCAACGGATCGGATCCGGTTCGGAATGTGCTCAAACCATATCCATATCCATATTTTTTTTCGGATCCGGATCCGGATACGGTTCCATCCGGATCCGAATACGGTTCGGATATTAAACGGATACGGATACGGTTCAGATATTATCGAATACGGATACGAATTCGGATTCTTTTCGGATAGTTAAACGGATATTCAGTATATAAAAAAAATTATGTAACTTAAGGGGATCACAAAAAAATGTTATTTATAAGAAATATAAATGTTTGTCAAATAACTCCTGAATATCATTAATGCATACAAAATATCGAGAATTTATACAACATACTACTACTTCCTAAAATATCTCCCGAATATCATTAATAAGTACAAATATCGAGAATTCGAATTTGTACTCCTTAATAACATACAAAATGTGGGAAATTGATATATATATATATATATATATATATATATATATATATATATATATATATATATATATATATATATATTCGCAACAAATACCTACTCAACAACATTTTCGTCATTCTCCTTAAAGTCGTCAAAGATCGATTGTAAATCACCTAAACAAAAAAATTAAAAATGTCCATTAAGTCACATGAAGAAAAAAAGACAAACAAAAATTTTATATATATATATATATATATATATATATATATATATATATATATATATATATATATATATATATATATATATATATATATATATATATATATATATATATATATATATATTACATTACCATTACCTTTTCTATTGGCTTTAATCCAATCTTGGATGCAAATCAATGCTTTTACATTCTCCGGATCCAATCTACTCCTATAAGCATCAATTACTCGGCCACCCGTATTAAAAGCCGACTCGGATGCAACCGAAGAAACCGGTATAGCTAACACATCACGAGCAATTCTTGAAAGGATAGGATATTCTTTTCCTTCCGTTTTCCACCATGCAAGAATATCAAATCCTTTTCCTTGCTCGTAAGAAATCGTCCGCCTTTCCATATAATTATCCAAGTCGGATTTGAAAGAAGTTGGTTGACTTCTCGCCATCAAAAAACTAGCCAAGTCATTTTCCGCATCATCATCTTCAATGCCTAAACCCGAATCAATATTGGGAATGTCAAATCCACCGATTTGATTCACTTGAGCTACACTATTTTTAAATTTTGATGTGTACTCCAAGTGTAAATTTTTTATCATTCTATTTAATTCTTCAAATTCTCTTTTACCACCATTATCAAAAAGTTTTGGATAATAATACTCAATCAACCCCATTTTATATCGAGGATCCAAAAAACAAGCAATAGCCAACACGGTATTCGATTGGTACCAATATTTATTGAATTTATCTTTCATTGAAAAAGCCATTTGCGTAACGGTTGGATCGGCATTGTTACACCATTTTTCAATTTTCATTTTAATATCACAAAATGATTTAAAAAATAAATTTGAAGTTGGATACATTGTACCCGAAAGAAGGTTTGTGACGGTGTAAAAATGTTTTAAACAATTATATATTTTTCCCACTTCATTCCATTCATCATTTGTAGGAAAATTTGGATATCTTAAAGGATCGGCAAAATGCACTCTTTCTAATGCTAATCGAAAGTACATTGCATCATTGAGCATCATACAAGTGGAGTTCCATCGAGTAGTAACATCTAATGAAAGCCCTCTCGTTTTATCTAGCTCGCATTGAACGGCTCTCTTTTGAAATTCCGAAAATAATAAAGGAGAGTTCTTTATTTTCAACACAATTTCTCTTATTCCATCAACCGCTTTCTTTATCTTTTTTATCCCATCTTGAACAACTAGGTTAATTATATGTGCCGCACAACGCACATGAAACAACTCTCCACTACAAACAAGATTTCCACTTTCATTGAGTCGTGCAACCATTTTCCTAACACAAACACCATTTGCACTATCATTATCTAACGTAAACGCAAATAACTTCCTATCAACATTCCAATCACATAAATTTGTTAACACCGCACCACTCAAATTATCTCCCGTGTGCCTTCCCTCCAAATACATAAAGTTTATTATTCTTTTTTGAATGCACCATTCATCATCAACAAAATGAATGGTTACACACAAATAACTCTTATTTTGTCTTGAGGTCCAAAGATCCATGGTGCCACTAAATCGGCAAGAAAGGGACCCCAAATAAGCATACAACTTATTCTTTTCTTCCAAATACATCTCAAGTATCTCTTTTTTATAAGTATTACGAGTTTGAATGGGAAAATTAGGACGGAGCGATTTAATAAATTCTATAAAATATTCATGTTCTACAAGTGAAAATGGATACTCATGCATTACTATAGCTAATGCTAATTTTCTTTTACTTATATTTTCATCATAAGTAAATATTTTCGCCTTCTCCTTCCCCACAATAAGTTTCTTTTGCCCCGCTTGCGTTTGATGCTTCTTATAATGCTTGCTCAAATGACTAGTTCCTAACGAACTACTAGCATTATAACTATTTTTGCATTTCTTACAAATAGCTTTCAAAACCTCTTTCTCCTTTCCGTTTACCATTTCCTTCACTTTTACTCTAATAAACCAATCCCAAACTTTTGAAGTTAACTTCTTTTGTTTTTTAGCATCGGGTTCGGGTGAAGGAGACGGGGCACTTTCGTTTGGTTGAGCAGACGTACCATCTTCAATGGATTGATTTTGAGAACTTGATGCCATATTACAATTAGAAGACCTGCAAAATGAGTCAATTTTTAATTCAACAACAAGAAGTAAAAAAAAAAGTAATCGAAAGCCTTAATCGAAAATTGAACAATTTGATTTCAAGTTTTAATTTCTAAATAATTTCTTACCAATTTTCTTTTCTGTTTTCATTTTTTTTGAAACATGCAGAAGTCTAAATTAAATTGAACAACTTCTTAATATTCATGTCAAATCAGGCCACTAAAGTCTTATACCAACATGATCTCCTAATAAGTATATTTTCTGTTTCACATATCAGAAGAAAAAATTGGGGAAATGTAGTAAAGATAAAAGATAGAAAGAAAAGGAAGTTGACTTTGTAAAAATAAATGTATGTGAAAAGAAGGTGCAAATTACTGGTGATCAATGTCGGGACGGCAACCAGCGATCCGCAACTGGCGACCGGTGACCGGACGGTGAGGGTTCAAAGAGAGAGGGGAAGTTGCTTGTGTTTCGTCTGAAGTTTTTAAGAATAAGCTTGGGGAAGGGGAAAGAAAAAAATGCGACCTTTTTTTTTAAAAAAAAATTAGTAACGGTTTTTAAATAATAACCGTTACAGAATGTGGTTTGTAACGGTTAATTTATAAAAACCGTTACTACAGTTAGTAACAGTTTTCATAAATCAACCGATACAGAATGTTTTTGTAACGGTTAATACGTAATAACCGTTACTAATATATTTAGTAACAATTTGTATACAAGAACCGTTACAGAATTAACTTTGTAACGGTTAATTCATAAAGACCGTTACTAATTAGATTATTAGTAACGGTTTTTAAGAAAGAACCGTTACTATTCTGTAACGGTCCTTACAGAAAAACCGTTACTAATTAAAAAAGACTCATTTTGAAATACTCTGGTTTGAACCGTTACTATGATATGATATATTGTCTTTGAACGTGGTTCTGTTTGACTGCGTCGCTGGCTTCTGTAACCATTCATGAAGAAGACTGTAAAACTACTCATGAAGCTCGGACCCGCTTCATGATGAAATATCTGACTAGGTAAGTATGGGCCCCTGAACTGAACTGAGCTGAACTGGTTTGAAATTTTGAATGGAACTGCTATTGGGCTGTAATTCAAATTACGCAATCGAAAATACTTGTCCAAATTGGCCCGTTCTAGTCCACCACTCTTGTTTGGGTTGCAATTCCAACTTTACCCTTGGTGAACTGATCTGATTCTGTCATATATATATTCCTCACAAACTTAACCATCCGTCATATATATATTCCTCACAAACTTAGCCTTTAAAGAAAAATGTTACAAAAGTTCAATTCAACAAAACAAGGTAATGACTTTTTGCTATAATAAATAACTGAATCAAATAATTAAACTAAAGTTTAAAACAACATGAAGCTCAACTGATTGAGAATTGACATGAACCCAATGAGCGTACAAACCATACACTACTGCCCTTCATCAAACCCTAAACAAATAACTATTAACCAGGCAAAGCTTCTATTGTCGAAGAACATAGCAATATTTCCTTTACTACAAAGAACTTACAACTGCCGTCATTTAGACACAAAACCCTAGCATTTTCATGCTATGCAGCCTCCTCCAACTAGAGATCATGCTCTCTTTTATTTTATTTTTCGGAAACTATTAGAAAATCAGCAAATGAGGTAAGGTACCAACATGCTATTATAGTAACCCACAATTTTGAAAGATTTTTATTACCATTAAGAGGGCAAAAAGAAGTTACAAAATTTATGTTGTTGTCAAATGATCTTGAATTGTTCTCAAATGATCTTGAATGTGATATGTTAGTTTTGAATTCAATTATTTTGTAAACAATCATCTGAACCAAGGACCATTTTGGCATTTAAATTGAACTAGAAGAAATACCCGCATTTTGTTTGTTTTTATCAATTTTTGATACATACAATTTCTAAATCTTGTATTAACATGAATATACCATATCACTATTAATTAAGATAATTGCCCACAAAATAAAACATGGTTTTGTTTGACTGCGTCGCTGGCTTCTGTAATAACAAAGACCATTCATGAAGAAGACTGTAAAACTACTCATGAAGCTCGGACCCGCTTCATAATGAAATATCTGACTAGGTAAGTATGGGCCCCTGAACTGAACTGAACTGAACTAAGTTTGAAATTTTGAATGGAACTACTATTGGGCTGTAATACAAATTACGCAATCGAAAATACTTGTCCAAATTGGCCCGTTCTAGTCCGTTACAGATTTTGGAATATTTAAGAAATTCTGTAACGGTTCTTTCATAAAAATCATTACTAAATGTTGTAATTTGTAACGGTTTTTATGAAACAACCGTTACAAAGTTGCTTAAATAGTCCACATTCTGTAACGGTTCATTCATAAAAACCGTTACTTTAAAAAAAAAATGGAAAAATAATCTACCGCTAGATGGCCTGGCAGTAAAGGCTAATTTGTATCTAATTACCTTGTTTTAAGGCCGCTGACGGAAAATTTGGAAAATTAGGCACTACCACCATTGGTGCTGGCGGTAGAAGGTCTCTACCGCCACAACAGGTGGCAGTAGTGCTAGTTAGCTAATTTTTTCCAAAACGTGCTATTTGCTAAATTATTTTCGGAAATAATCCTAAAAAAAAAGTCTTTAATGTTTATATCATGATAATAAATTAAGACCTATAAAAATATTTATCCTACAATATATGTTTGACAACATATATTGAAATAAATGTTTATAAACATTCATTTTTAGCATATACATAAAGACCTATATGTTTTTTTTTCCAAACATATAAAATTCATCCTAAAAAAAAAAATTCTAAAACCGCACTTTTTTTTTTCTAAAACCGCACTTCTAAAGTGCGGATTCAGCCAAAAAAAAAAAATTGCAAACCGCACTTTAGAAGTGCGGAAATGTTGTAAATTGGAATTTTATTCCGAATGTGTATATTTTGGGAATTCCGTTTTTATTCGTGTATATACAGTGAATTCTACCAATATTTAATCCGATAGCACTGTTTTGAAAATAATTAACCCACTAGCATTTCCAGCAGACCTTCTGACGGAACTTGAGTGGTTTCGCCAGAACTGGTCTGGCATTCCTAAACACGATTAATTAAGGAAAAAAGTTAGTTCAAGGAAAATGTTTCCCCCCCAGACCGAGGAACTCATCCCCAAGCACATGCCGTTCGTCCACGATCCCGATTTCAAGTACGGGATGTAGTTAGAGTTAGAGTGGAGGGGCCCATTTGGGGGCTTGTTTGTTTGTTTGTACTAATTGGACTGTGTTGGACTGGACTGCTGTTTTCGTTTATCAATATGATTTTATATAGATGAAACGTTGATGTTGAAGTGAATCGTTATTGAAATATTTTAACAACCTCTTGTCGAATGAACTCACCCTTGAGACCATGTCCATACACGATCCCGATTATGATTTTAAGTATATGGGGTTTGAGAGAGAGTGGGTTGGAATGGGTATCTCTATTAGGGGGGTTGGACTGGACTTGTTTTTTTTGTTTTCTTTTTGTTGGTCTTGTTTGTGTGAAAAAAATTGTGTTTTGATTGGTATGGAAGTAATTGATTAAAAATATTTGAAATGGGTGAGAAGATAGAAAATGAAAATGTTTATTTTGTATAGGTGAAATTAATCTTGAAGTGAAGTGGGTCATTTAGGGGCCAGTTCATTAAACTAATATCTCGTTTAAGAGGTCATTCTCCCATATAGGTCTGGCTTTTTCAGATTTTTTAGTTTATCACATGAAAATCTAAGTAATGCCAACACATCAATATATTGGGGACAAGATAGGGGTACCTTGTATCATAAGATATATGGTTGTGTTGTGAATCTACTATTCAACACACTCCGCGGCCTTGTGACTTGTGAGACTAACTTATTTCAGCCAAAAATAGCTAGTTGTTTCAGAGGGCCACTATTTCGGTTTTTTCAGTTGAAGTTTTTTTTCTAAGTATGACTCATAGCTCTCTTTATTAATGCTCTATATGTGTTGTTCTTATTCATTCAATAAAATATTTAGTGAAAACATCTTTGTTTGTTTCTCCCTCATATCCTAGAAAACCAGCTCTTTTCTTTCTCCGCTCTCTCCAAATCAATATCAGCATGGATCCAATTATTATGATTGTAGATAAAGAACCAGTCGGCAAAGGCAAAAATAAAATGGCTGATGAATATGATGCAAGACTATCATTTTCATGCCCTAAGGCTAAGGATTATGACGGGATTGCAACCATGAATAAGGCCTTCAGAATCAGCAATTCATTCATGTTTCTTACAATTACTGCTATATTAGTGTTACATCCTATGGATAACTCCTTTTCTCCAACGTACATCGAGAATGCATACATGGTAACTATGGCAATCATCTTCCACTATGCCCTAGTGCTCACGTTCCTTAACATGTGGGCTTTTTCGATGCCTACTAGGCAAAGTGGCATGGTTATTAAGATAGCAATGTGGGGATCAGTTGTCCCATTGCTTCTTTTTCTCCCGTGCTTCTTCTCTGTCATCTTCTTACGTTTCCGCACCTTGTTTGCATTCATCTTCACTGTCAAATAGAATGAATATATGAATGAGAATCCTAGTTGGTATATGGAAAATGTGATATCACGACGGTATTGTAGCACGACGGATCACAACGAAACGGTATAATACTGTTTTTGTACTTTTATATATTATTTTACCATTTTATATATTATTTTTATTGTATGTATTTTTTATTTTTATTTTTATTTTTGAATTTGTGTATACACTGTTCTAACATACTATTTTAATTTGTATATAATGTTTTTAATTTTTTTTATGTATATACTGTTATTAAAAAATGAATTATATATATTATTATTACATCATAGATTCATAGTAAGCTGTATATATACTGTTATCATGATCCAGCGTGATTCGGCGTGTTACAGTGCCGGCATAACCTATCATGTCCCTTGTTATAATGCCTTTTTCGTATTGTTTCATTGTGTCCTAGCAATGTTTGAAGTAATGGGAGGGAATCATTTCTTTGTAACCTTACTGGAGTCTAGAGTCAGCACGTGACATGCACATGTTTGCTCATCGTACAAAATCTGTGACTACGGGCATGCTTGATTTGATTGATTTGAGTTATTTCATGTTTCATATAATATATCTCAAATACATCAATATGATAATACATGATTTTGAGAATACATATAAGTTGTTTGATTAGTTATATTTTAAATTATGTAAAGAAGAATCAATTGTTTGATTTTTTTATGTAAATCCGGAATTTTAATTTTGATTTAAATAAATTAATTAAGGATTATGGAATATCTACAAAAATTTGAAGATGTAGCGTTTATGGTGGATTTGAGTGAGATGAGGAACAAGAGTGAGAAAAGGCAGAACCGAGAGAGAGAGAGAGATAGAAGCGACATAAAACAAGTTAGGGAATGAGAAGACACGTGTGGCTTGGGTGAAATCACTAGATTTGATTTAACGGGCCAAGATATTAATGTGCCGGTGGGGAGTAGGATTTGCATAGTTCGGTTTTTTCAATTTTTTACAGTTAGTTTTTGATTTGGTGAATTTTCTCTTTTGAATCTGTAAAAACAATAGAATGTACATTCTTAGGATATATATATATAGCGCCCGCTTATAAAAAGATACGATAAAATTATAAAAAAGATATATTTGCAAATATAAAAGATATAGTGAAATTACAAAAATGTATATTATAAATACAATTCAGAGATCCACCCCTGTAAATAAATAATAAATTAAAACAACACATAATTTCTCATATTTACACGAAAGCCCTTAACTTTTGAAACATTTATAAAATCCTAGATTTCAATCCCCTGACTTTCGCAATATTCAAATCACTATTTTTAAGTCTTCATTTTACTAAAAAAACATATTTACAGGATATATATATATATATATATATATATATATATATATATATATATATATATATATATATATATATATGTGTGAGAGAGAGAGAGAGAGACTAAAATAAATAAATTAGATTAATTAAAAATAACCTAAATTTTCTCATATATATATATATATACAAAAAATGCCTAACTTTCACTAAAATTTACCCTAATTTCAGAACTTTCAAAAAGCCATATTTTTAATTCTACAAAACGAAAACGATGCATCTACATACTAAAGGAAAAAAGAACTAAATTGTCAATTCGGAGTTTCAGACACCTAATTGCCTCAATTTAGCCTATAGGATGCAAATTGAAAAAAAATAAAAATAAATCAAAGCTTATCATATACAAAAGAAAGCTAGATAAAATCCGATTAAATAAACCAACTTGCATCAAGTGAATGAAAAGAAATTACAGAATATGATAAAAAAGAAACAAATAAATGAATTAATCACAAATATCGAGATACACAGAATCATCACAGTTAAAAGAAATTAAATTATGAACCCACGAAATAAACCCAATAGACCCTAATCCTCTTCTCCCCTTCTTCTATATGATAACCCGAAATTCAACATCCCATCCCACAATTCTCACACAAACCAATTAAGATCTTAAAGACTAAAATCGACCTCTTTCTTCTCCTCTTTTCATACTTCCAAGTCAAAATCTTTTTATTAAAGGAAAAAAGGTACTAGCCCTTAGGCAGTGGACAATCCCTCCAGTAGGGTTTTGAGAGATTCGGTAGATAGCGGTTTCAAACAAAGAGAGAAACAAGGGTTGGAAAGTTTGGCATAAGGTTTAAGATGGTAGAAAGAGAGGGGAGAGATCGAGTTTGGGGATTTAGTTTTGGGCGCCCCGGTTGAATACCGGGAGCCTCATGATTACGCCGGGAAAAGCTATTCCGGAAACAATTACAATCGCGCACCATATGAACAGATTGAGGCATGCGGCCATGTTTTCCAGCCGTTCTGGCCCCATCGCTCTGTTCATAAAGAAGAATGAAAAAACGAGAAGTCCGGCACCACCTGGCACACATGGAAGGATGAACACCCTGTGCAACCACATCTGTACCTGCGATGCGAGCCCAAAAAGTATTTAATATCTATTTTCTTTTAAACCTGGCCTACCCATAGAAATGTTATATTTTAAAAAGCAAAAAAAAATAATAAAGCCCAGAAGCAAAAACTGGCTGACTTAATTCAAAAACATATCAAAAACAACGAAAGGGCCATGTAAACTCAACCAAAGCATTTCACCCTCAAATCTTACACCAATTAATACAAAAACCAAACAGAACGATCTTAAAAACTAACAAAACCAGAACTTAAATCTTATGTTAATGCAAAGAATTCATCAAACATTTTATAATTAGGTAATGTAATTGTACCTGTCCTTCCTGCCCATTGAGCCAGACCTCCGTTGTGGTAACTGTGCCTACAATTGCGATGGCGAATAGGAAGCCTGCAAAGAACCTTGTCCTCCAAATGGGGTCCCTTGCCTTCTCTCTGCCCAAGATGCCGACCATCACTGATCCGATTCCGAACATAATATTGTTCTTTTGGAGCTTTTTGTTTTCCTCAATTCTTATTGACAATTGTTTTTTTGTATCTGGTTGATTGATTTGGTCTTGATAGGAGATGGGAAATTAAGAAATAATGGTTTGCTTTTTTTCTCTTTTTAACATGCAGGAATTTCTTGCTTTCGATTTCCATGTAACATCTTTTTTTCTATTTTGCGAGTGTTTTGACCATGTCGACTTCCGAAGAAATTTGACGGATATTTTAATAAATTATTAACCGTTGGTTGTTGAAATAAAAAAGAAAAAAAGAAATTTGATATTCCATTTCTTGTCTTTTATCTATTTTGGGACTGCTTCGACTATTTTGACTTCCAAAGAAATTTGGCTCTAAACACGGCCAATCCGCATTGATTAAGTTCTTTGCGCATCTTAGAGAAGGTGGGTTTGATTAAATCACTACCAGAAAACAAGGATTTAGTGGTGCTTTAAATGTGTTGGTAAAACAAAAAAAGAGCCGCCAGATCAAAATAGCATCCGCCGTTCAAAAAGCCGTCGTTAAAAGTTATCCAGACACTTTTTGAGTAAGCCGGCCGTAAGATTTTTACCTACACATTTAACTGCCACTATATAAACATAACAGGGCATTTTTATGTGCCGACATACGTAGTATCATTCTCGGCACATTGAAAAAGAATAAAACCACATTTTAGCATCAGACATCACATTAACAGATCAGTAAATTCACAAAAATACATTTCGTGCGATTACATGATGAACAAAAATAAGGTGCAAGAAATCATCTAATATATATTAGCAACATAAAAAAAATCACAAGACTACAAAGATAAAGAAAAGCACAAAACAGGAAAAAAAACTACAAAGTTGTATCTAAAGCGATTTTGAAAGTTACTCTTATATCATCAGCTAGATATATAACATTCCTTGACTGTTACCCATTGGCTGGTTTCACCTACAAAGTGCCACATATTTGAGTTAGATAATTTGAGTACTAAATCTGATGCCCTAAATTTCTAAATGACATTCTCTCAAGAAGATGAATGTTCATTTGGAGGTTCATACCTTAGTTGTGTTGTATGTGTCATATTGTGATATCTTGCAATGTTAAAAGAACATCAATTATTATAAAAAGGGATAAAGTGGTATAACAATTATTCTCTTCTCGAGATATTCTGACAGGATATTGCAATTCTAATTTGCAAAAGCACTATACTAGCCTTCATGTATAGAAAATTTCATCCCTCAAACTATATATCGTAATTAATTGTCAAAAAACTAAAATAGCAAACGAGTTAAGTCCGAGTCTGATAAAACAAAACATATAGTTTCAAAAATTGAAAAAAAAGGAAAAACTAGATACCTGAATAAAAGTGCTCCAAATATTATTTTGGAGGTATGCGCTACCATTAACGAAAGTGAAGATTATCATAGGTCAATATTAGTTTCAAAATAATTCAGTCACAAAAAAAGAGCAAATTTTGAGATAATGAAGAAATAAGTTATCATGCTCGATCAATCTGTCGGGTCTGTCCTCACAAACTTAGCCATCCGTCATATATATATTCCTCACGAACTTAGCCTTTAAAAAAAAAATGTTACAAAAGTTCAATTCAACAAAACAAGGTAATGACTTTTTGCTATAATAAATAACTGAATCAAATAATTAAACTAAAGTTTAAAACAACATGAAGCTCAACTGATTGAGAATTGACATGAACCCAATGAGCGTACAAACCATACACTACTGCCCTTCATCAAACCCTAAACAAATAACTATTAACCAGGCAAAGCTTCTATTGTCGAAGAACATAGCAATATTTCCTTTACTACAAAGAACTTACAACTGCCGTCATTTAGACACAAAACCCTAGCATTTTCATGCTATGCAGCCTCCTCCAACTAGAGATCATGCTCTCTTTTATTTTATTTTTCGGAAACTATTAGAAAATCAGCAAATGAGGTAAGGTACCAACATGCTATTATAGTAACCCACAATTTTGAAAGATTTTTATTACCATTAAGAGGGCAAAAAGAAGTTACAAAATTTATGTTGTTGTCAAATGATCTTGAATTGTTGTCAAATGATCTTGAATGTGATATGTTAGTTTTGAATTCAATTATTTTGTAAACAATCATCTGAACCAAGGACCATTTTGGCATTTAAATTGAACTAGAAGAAATACCCGCATTTTGTTTGTTTTTATCAATTTTTGATACATACAATTTCTAAATCTTGTATTAACATGAATATACCATATCACTATTAATTAAGATAATTGCCCACAAAATAAAACATGGTTTTGTTTGACTGCGTCGCTGGCTTCTGTAATAACAAAGACCATTCATGAAGAAGACTGTAAAACTACTCATGAAGCTCGGACCCGCTTCATAATGAAATATCTGACTAGGTAAGTATGGGCCCCTGAACTGAACTGAACTGAACTAAGTTTGAAATTTTGAATGGAACTACTATTGGGCTGTAATTCAAATTACGCAATCGAAAATACTTGTCCAAATTGACCCGTTCTAGTCCACCACTCTTGTTTGGGTTGCAATTCCAACTTTACCCTTGGTGAACTGATCTGATTCTGTATTTACGAGGAGGGCTAGTTTGGTCTTTCAAAGATATTCTCTCTATCGAGTTCTGTTCTGTTCTGTTTAGGATCAGTCTAGTGACGATGGCGGTTGCTGCTGCTTCGGCTTCTCTCTCGCTCAATGGTAAGTTTTATTCGTTTTAATGGGGTTTTGATTTGGAATTCACAGCTGTTTTTTTATTATTGTTGAGTTGTTTTCTGAGCATTTGAGTGAGGTTTGTATTACTTTGGGGAAAGGGGATTTGAAATTTGTGCAAATATGTATTCATCAGCTCGATTTTGTTGCTTTTATATATTTAATTCCGATGTGTAATCATTTTTATAGATAATTTGATAATTTATTGCTGTATTGTACAAATTGTTACCTGATTGGATGGTTACTGTCAGTTTTTTCAACTTCTTGTTTTTTTAAACTTATATATAATTTTTTCTGAAATTCATGTTTCTTCTGTACCAGGGGGAGTTAATTGTAGGAAAACCAATACTGCTAAAGGTTTGGGCATTAATCTACCGCAATTAACAATCAATCACAAAACAAATCAAATCAAAAGCCGTTCAAGATTAACCGTCTATGCCAAACGGTAATTCTTCTTCCTTCTTCTTTTTCTTAATCCCTTATTTCCACAAAAAAAAATTATTATTCACATGCAAATTACTCACGTTTTATTAAGAAATATAATTAAATTCAACATGCAGTGAGGGATCAGGAGGAGAAGGCGAGTTCTTCGCCGGATTCATTCTAGGCGGCGCTATCTGTGGCGCTTTAGCCTACTATTACGCCCCTCAAGTAACCATTCACAACAATACACCGTTTATAACACCAATATACCGTTTTAAACAACAATATTACGTTTACGACAGATAAGGAGGGCGGTGATGAATGATGATGAGCACGGATTTCGAAGACCGAAGAATGTTATGATGGATGAAATGTATGGTCAGAATGGAATATACTCTGACGTGTACATCAATCCTGACAAGGACGGTGGTCTCGAGGTCTTCATTAAAAATTATTAAAAACAAAGGAAAAGGGGGGATTCTCAAAAGAAAAACTTTCTGAATATTACAAAAAAAAACTCACTTTCTAGATTTTTCTAAAAAGATTATAAAAAAAATTAGTTTTCAAATTCCCCCCTACATGGGTTAAGTTTAAAACCATGTGTGGGAAAATAATATCATAAATACCGCAATATAATATCATGAAATATTATTTTTCAAAAAATATTTTACTGTTGATTTTTTATTATTTTTTAATTTTTATTGAATTCAATTTAATTATAAAGAAAAATTAGTGAGGGTATTTTGGTCCCAAAAAAATTGAAGTTGTTTGAAATATTAAACTTAACCCATGTGGGGAGTTTTTTAAAATTAATTTGTTCAATAGGGGTTTTATTTAGAGAATCTAGAAAACGAGAGGGCTTTTATAATATTAAGAAAAGTTTGCGGGTTATTTCAATTTGAGAATTTCCCAAGAAAAACCACGACCTTTATTTAATTAAAAAAAATAACATTTTTTCTTTATTATTCTTTAACAAGCAGAAGACTCGGATGACGCTGAACTCGAAGATAAAGCAGCTGAACAACGCGATAGACAACGTGTCTAGCAAGCTCAAGGACAAAGTCTCCTCCACTTTTCCCCCGCCCGACGAGGACCTCATCCCCAAGCACACTCCGTCTGATAAACACGATCCCGATTCTGATTTCAAGTACGGAGTTTAGTTAGAGTGGAGGTGTCCATTTGGGGCCTGTTTGTTTGTTTGTTTGTACTAATTGGACTTTGTTGGATCGGACTGTTGTTTTTGTTTATGAATGTGATTTTATATAGATGAAACGTTAGATGTTGAAGTGAATCGTTGTTGAAATGTTTAATGACATGTTGGCGAATGAACTCATCCTCGAGACCATGTTCGTACACGAGCTTGATTCTGATTTTAAGTATATGGGGTTTGAGAGAGGGTGGGTTGGAATGGATATCTCCATTAGGGGGATTGGACTGGACTCTTGTTTTTTTTTTTTTTTTTTTTTTTTGGTCTTGTTTGTGCAAAAAAATGGTGGTTGGATTGATTTGGAAGTAATTGATTAAAAATCTTTGAAATGGGTGAGAAGATAGAAAATGAAAATGTTTATTTTGTATAGGTGAAAGTAAATCTCGAAGTGAAGAAGTGTGTCTTTGTTCGAATATTTCTAAGCACACAGTGTGTTAAATCTTAGGCCAGTCCATTAAACCAATATCTCGTTTAAGAGGTCATTCTCCCATATAGGTTTGACTTTTTCAGATTTTTAGTTTATCACATGAAAATTAAGTAATGCCGATACATCAATGTACTGGGGGAAAGATAGGGTGACCTTGTATCATAAGATATATGGTTGTGTTGTGAACCTACTACTCAACAGACTCCGCGGCCTTGTGACTTGTGAGACTAACTTATTTCATCCAAAAATAGCTAGTTGTTTCAGAGGGCAACTATTTCGGTTTTTTTCAGTTGAAGATTTTTTCTTATTAATGTTCTATATGTGTAGTTCTTATTCATTCAATAAAATATTTAGTGAAAAACTAACTCTGTTTCTTTCTCCCCACTCTTCAAGAAAACCACCTCTCTTTCTTTCTCCGCTCTCTCCGAATTAATATCAGCATAGATCCAGTTATGATGATTGTAGATAACGAACCAATCGGCAAAGGCAAAAATAAGATGGCTGATGAATATGATGCAAAACTATCATTTTCATGCCCTAAGGCAAAGGATGATGACGGGATTGCAGCCATGAATAAGGCCTTCAGAATCAGCAATTCATTCATGTTTCTTACAATTATTGCTATATTAGTGTTACATCCTATGGATAACTCCTTTTCTCCAACGTACATCGAGAATGCATACATGGTAACTATGGCAATCATCTTCCACTATGCCCTAGTGCTCACGTTCCTTAACATGTGGGCTTTTTCGATGCCGACTAGGCTAAGTGGCATGGTTCTTAAGATAGCAATGTGGGGATCAGTCGTCCCATTGCTTCTTTTTCTCCCGTGTTTCTTCTGTGTCATCTTCTTACGTTTCCGCGCCTTATTCAGCTTCTCTGTCAAATCGAATGAATATGAATGAGACTGGAGCATTTTTTTAAACTCCCTAATTTGTCTGAAATTATGAAAACCCCTCTATCTTTTTAGATTATTTCAGAAGCCCTATGTCTTTTTAGTTTTCCTTAAAAAACCCTTAACTTTTCCGAATATTATCAAAAACCTCTCCTTTTTAGTTGTATATTTAGAAATGTTAATTTTACCCGTTGTTTCATCATAGCTTTATTTTTTTAAGGATTAGTTTATAATATGTCCAATATTCCAAATATATTCAATTTTTTTTGTACAAATATGTACAAAAAAAGGAAAAATAAAAAACATATAATTTGGAATATTTTTCTTTGTAACTTCAAATAATGCTTAAAGCAACAGAAGGGAATCATTTCTTTGTAACTTCAGGATTTTCTAATTGTTGAATTGATGCAGGATTGTAAATTTAATTCAACTAGCATAATACTCGTCGCTGCGCTGCAAATATGTTAATTTGTATTGTTCATTTTGATATAAAATAGATCAAATTTGTAATGATGCAAAATTCAAATAATATTTAAAATTGATTTATAATATAGAATTATATAATATGAGTTGAAAAATATTTTTTACTTGTGATTATATTTATCCACTCATGACAAAAAAAACATCACACATATACTCAATCTAAAAGTAGTTATAATCTATGATAAATTGTACTAACATTTGTATCTAGATGAAGAAAATGAAAATGAAAATACACAAGTGAGTAGAAAATAAAAAAAATAATATGTCGAATACATGACGCTTAAACATGATTGACAATTGGGAGAGGCTCTCGGAGAGAAGAAAGAGGGAACAGTTAATTTTGTGCTTTTTGAGCCATTGATTAATTTACCAGTACTAGCACCACCGTTGCCTCCTCCAATAGAGTGGTACACCTAAAAAATTTAAAAAATAATAAAACATATTTATTTATTTAATTGGTTTTATTAATGTAATTTTTTTTTTATTATTAAGTTTTTTATAATTATACTTCATGGGACAACATAAGGGCGATAGAAATAAAATTATATAATCATAAAGTTATTTTGCAAGATCATTTTTACTATGAAAATGAAAGAAATACAAGTAATAATTTTATAAGAAAAAAGTCAAAGAAAAATGTCAATGACCTACTAAATAACCCGACTGAATAATAATCAATTCATGATCAGAATCCAATTTTGTGTATGTATTCCTAAAATTAATATACAACATTTTTACTTATTTTCTTCATTTTTTATATTATTATCTTTTTGCATCACAATGAGAGAAAAATTAAAAAAAATAAGCGACATAAATTAATTATATGTTTGAAAATTTATGACTGGACCAGGTGCATTAATACAATCATAATGAGTTATTCACTTTTGCAAAAAATAGGTTACATTAATTATAATGACTATTTGTTCTACTTGCTATGATGTTTGTACTGTTTTGTGTTGATCGATTGCGGCCTAAAGAGGGTGAATAGGCATAAAAACGTGCGGAAATGTGAATTTTGACTTCTTACAACTTTTAGGGCTTTTGCTTTTAAGTTGATAGGCGGTATTAATTAAATAATTAAAGAAATGATAAATAGTTTAATAAAGAAAATAAGAGTAAAAAATGAATATACCGAGCACAAGACTTATTGACGAAGTTCGGCGAGATGGTTGCGTTATCTTTAACTATCCGTTCCCGCTAGTAGCCCTTGCTGTATTCACGAGCGTCTACTCTCCGGATATTCCTCTCGGATTCTTGATTCACTAATCCAAATAGAGTTAGTTCTTTTACAAACTCGAATCAATGATCGCTTTACAAACATGTATCGATTCGTTGAAACAAAACTCAATACTTTCTTCAATCAAACAAACAAATAAACTCTCACTAAATCTCCCTAATATCACTCAAGATTATAGAGTAATTTTATTCAACGCTAGAGAGAAAATCCTTAATATTTTACTCAAAGAATTAGTGAAAAAATCGGATTGGGGCTGGTGTTTGAAAATTTATGATTGGATTAGGTACATTAATACAATCATATTTGATTTATTCACTCGTACAAAAAATAGGTTACATTAATAATGACTAGTTATCCTTCTTGCTGTGATGTTATACTGCTCGTATTACAAGTATTTAATCAAAATATTATAATTTTTCTTTTACAGAATTATCAAAATATTAATATTTCAAAAAATATCAAATATTATAACTTTAAATTATTATTATTATAATAATTATTATAATAATAATAATAATAATTATTATTATTGCAATTATTACTATTATTATTATTATTATTTAAATATTACTATTATTATTATTTAAATATTATGAATATTTTTAATACTAATATTATTATTCAAATAATTTTTAATATTAATAATATTAAAAACATTATCTATTATTATTGTTAATAATATTTAATTATTAAATCATTTAATAATTAATACTAATTAAATAATATAATAATTTATAATAGTTAATTTATTATTAATATAACATAGTATATAATATAACATAGTATAATATAATATAATAAAATAAAATATAATATAATATAATATAATATAATATAATATAATATAATATAATATAATATAATATAATATAATATAATATAATATAACAAAACAAAACAAAACAAAACAGAAGAAAAAAAAAATCCTGGGCACTGGTGCACATTGGGTGCTTCCAATCCCCCCATCCCAAATCATCACCCCCTGGCGCACGTTAGCGCTCTCCGGCTTCCCCCCGGCGCACGATAGCACACATCGTACTCCGACGGTAAGCCCGGCTCACCGTAGACCTTAGCCATTTCACCTCTAATAACATAACATAACATAACATAACCCTTCTAGTTCTTCCTTCCTCTCCCCATTTCCCTCATTCCTCCTCTTCCCCTTTCTTCCTCCCTCACGAGAGCGAAGAATCCCTTCCGGCGCGCGATTGTAAGCTGCGCGTTGCGATCCGAACCCGATCCGGCCGCTCGGCGGATGATGGTTGTACGCCGCCGGAGGCAACTGATTCCACGCAGGAGATTTCTCAGCCCGAGGTGTACTGGAAGTTTATTAGGTGAGGGGTTTGTTTGTTTGTTGATTTTTTGTTCTTTGATTTTTTTTTTTTTTCTGTTTGGGGGAAAGATGGTATTAGTGGTAAATCAGAAATTGATGTTGGGTATTGAAAGTTATTAATGAGGGGGGCATGTTATGGACTAGGAAATTTCAGGAAAAATGTTTAATTTTTTCAGCATAAGTTCTTAATCTATGGATTTTGGTGTTTAACTTATTGATATATGACATATTGTAAAATAAATAAATAGTTTGAATGGATTGTGAATGATTTTATGTGATTTATTATTACTTATTATTACTTCAATCCACTATAAATTGTTAGATAGATCTGAAATAAAATCTTTTGTTTGTTTTATTTCAGGTTAATATAAAATTGGTGTCTTTTTAATTTTTAGATCACACTAGTACTTGAAGGGCTCTTTCGCATTCAAGGGCCCATTGAAGAGTCAGAAACCGATATAAATACACCAAATTCAGTGAGATATACTCTCAATTTTTTCATCTCATTTAAATAAATTTAAGCATTTAATATACTTTTTGTTTTAACACACAATTTTTTGTTTTCTTTTGTTAAAGGTTGATTTTGCGGAAGAAAAAGAGAGATTTTGTGAGAACAAAAACCCTAATTTGTCAAAAGGGGAATGCGAGCATTGCTCTGTGCCTTGTTTAAACTGCTCTCATTTGACAAACAAAACTCAAGTTGAAATGAAACCGAGAAGTAAACGGAACCGGGTCAAGAAAGAAGAGGAAAACTCTACGGCCGTTCATGAAGCGGGTCAGAATTCAACCCGCGACCTGAAATCTGAAAAAATTGTGGAAAAAGAAATAGTAGAAGAAGCGATGGTTAAATCTGAGCCTTCAGATCAAGAGAATGAATCTAGTGCTCTGGCAGGTGAGTTATTTTATTTATTTTCAATAATTTATTTTAACTTGAAAATTAAACTTATTTTTATGATTTGAAATGTAAAATGTTGTTGATGTGCAGGTAAAAGTAAAACAAAAGATGAAGAAAATGAATCTAAGGAGAGTACAAAGACTAAGGAAGTAAAACCTAAAATTGCAAATAAAAAATCAGAAAAAGGAGAGAAATCTAATTCTCGTGATACTAAATGTGAAAAAGGAGAAAATTCTAATTCTAATTCTTCTTCTGATAATGATTCAATAGAAAAGAGTGATGATGAAACAGATGATGAAGAAGAAATAGAGGATGATGTGAGCTCACTCATTATATTTATTTATTTATTTGACTTTAACCAATTAAGTGTTTATTTATTTGAACTTTAAATTAATTATTAATTTATTATGTTTTCATTTTAATTAATTTTAGGTGAAAGTATGCGATATTTGTGGAGACGTAGGTGAAGAAGATAAACTCGCCACTTGCACTAAATGCAGTGATGGTGCTGAACATATGTAATCCATTTTCCTATATTTAATAAATACACATAATATATGTAACATATGTAACCTATTTATTTATTTATTTACAATTGGGCAGTTACTGCATGCGAGTTTTCATGAAGAAGCTTCCGGAAGGAGAGTGGCTGTGCGAAGAATGCCAGATCGAGGCTGAAAAGCAAAAGCTACTACAAAAGAAGGGAAAACAAAAAGCGGTAAGTCGAGTTACCGAAAAACAAAACGCGGAAGAATTCGAGTATATGATGGATCAAGAGGACGAGTTTCTGGCGATCGAGCTACTCAAGAAAGAGAGCAAAAGCAAAGCACCAAGAAGCTTAAATAGTTACTCCAAGAAGCGGGACCAAGAGGAATCTCTGAAGAATCTGGAATCTGAAAACCCGGATTTGGAATCCGGGGTTTTGAAGAAACCGGAATCTGAAATCCTGAAGAAACCGGTATCTGAAATCCCGAAGAAACCGGAATCTGAAATTCCGAAGAAA
This sequence comes from Juncus inflexus, assembly GCA_024447665.1. NCBI lineage: Eukaryota > Viridiplantae > Streptophyta > Magnoliopsida > Poales > Juncaceae > Juncus > Juncus inflexus. Next base: position 6,296,517 of record JAJHPC010000017.1, read on the forward strand.
GTGGAATCTGAAATTCCGAAGAAACCGGAATCTGAAATTCCGAAGAAAGTGGAATCTGGGGAATTAAAGAAAAAAGGAACTTTACAGATACGTGAAAAGGTAAATAATTCGGATTTGGAAAAAGGAAAGTTAGGTACTTCTGTTTCCAAACTGCCTGTGCCCCCTCCAAGAGGTAAATTCAAAACCCTAATTTATATTCTTCATTTTTATTTGATAAAATAAAAGGGTCATTTAATATAATTTAATTTATTTTTTGTATATGTAGGCAATTTATCTAAGTCTAGTTCTTTCAAGAGCGCATTTCCAAAGGAACCGAAAGTGAAGCAAATAACTGAAGTCCCTCAAAATCCGAAAATCGCAAAAGAGCCCCCCGTTTCTAGTAATAATAACATTAAAAAAGAGGGACCAGATCAGAAAATTATCACCAAGTCGACATCTTTCAAGAAACCGCCTATGAAGCCTTCTTCCAAATCATCCGATTTTAAGGACCCCAAAGAGAAAAATCCAACCAATAATAGTCTTAACAACAACAACAACAATAATAATAGTAATAATAATAATAATATTAATAATAATAATAATAATAATAATAATAATAATAAAAGTGGATCTATTTTGGGGCGACCTTCTTCTATCGGCTTATTATCCACTCCAAAATTAGATTCATCCACTCAAGCACCCGACAATTTAGGTATAAACAAATCAATTTTTTTCCATTTTTATAATATTAACAACAACAACAACAACAATTATATAATGTTTTTTCCTACTATCTTTCATAATTAAATAATAATAATTTATTTTTTCTTACTTTTTAGGCCGAACCGAAACGAAAAAACCGGTCTTGCCAAAACCCGACGATATCTCCACCTGTCCCCTCTTAGACTCGATCTTGAACCGCAGCGCGACACCTGTCCAGTCGCGGGCCCCGCGCTGTCAGAGGTGCAACGAATCAGGTCACTCCATCCAGTCGTGCCCTAAAAATCCTTCTCTTGTTATTAATAAAGGGAATAATGCGAGTGAGAGAGTTAATAGTGTGAAAGAAGGGGTTTTGGTGAAGAGGCCTAGAGCTGTTGTGGAGCAGAAGGAATTGGGGAGTGAGGGTGGGAAAATTTGCAGATTCGCCCCTGCGGTTTTGGAGAAGTTGAGGTCCGCTGTTATTCCTCAGCTCGACTTTGTTTGGCAGTAAGTTTTTTTTTTCTTTTTTTTTTTTTTTTTGTGGAAGTCGAGTTTTGTTGTTTAGATTAAAAGTATGGGTTTTGGTAGTTCCGAAATCAGGGTTAATTTGTTTGAAATAATCTTAAATATTTATTTATTTATTATCTAGGAATGGATACATATTTGTATATTTTTTTAAATCCGTTTTTTTTTTAATTAAAAATGAGGAGTGAGAAATAGAGTTTTTTGAAAAGTCCAAAAGTAAGGGGGGTAAAATGAAAAGAGAAACGTAGAGTTTTTCAAATATTTCAAAACTAGGAGCTTTTTTGAAAATACGAGAAAATATATGTTTATTTAAATTATTTATTTATTATATAGGGGTGGATTTGAGTTGGTGAAAGAAGGAAGGCCGTCTGATATTTTTGAGGGATTTCAAGCTCATTTTTCATCGAGCGCATCTCCAAAATTGCAAAATTTGTTATGTAAAGGACTTCCTTGTAAAGTGCCGTTTCAAGAAGTGCCACGTCAGCAAATGTGGCCAGCTCAGTTTGTACAAGGCGGGCCCACTGAATCCCATATCGCCCTTTATTTCTTCCCCAAAGATCAAGAAAGGTATTATTTTATTTTATTTTATGTTATGTATTTTTTTATTTTTTTTATTAAGTGTTATTTGTTTTTATTTTTTTTGTTTTTTGTGGTTTTTTTAGTTATGAGAATTGTTATGTGAAGCTTGTGGAAAGTATGAGGAAAAATGATGTGGCATTGAGAGGAAGAATCGACTCGATTGAGCTTCTTGTTTTTCCTTCTACTCTTTTGCCTGAATATTCTCAAAGTGAGCAACAATATACCATTTTTATTTACATTTCTACTTTTTATTCGATTTCTTATTCTCTCTTCTTTATTGTATTCATTTGTCTATTTCATTACTTGTGTTTTTCAGGATGGAATAGGTTATTCTACCTGTGGGGAGTTTTCAAGGGCAAAAGCGCAAATTTGTCGAAATATGAGAATAATTTCAATGGCAGAAGTGCAAATCTGTCGAAAGTTGAGACAAATTTAAAGGGCGAAAGTGCAAATTTGTCGAAAGATGAGACAAATTCAAAGGGCGAAAGTGCAAATTTATGTGAAAACATGGAAACGGAACAACAAAAAGAAAAGGAAATTAGGGTTTTGGATGTGAATAAAGACGAATTTCAGGATAGAACGATTGATGAAACCCTAATTGAAACAAGACCTAACAGAAAACGCTTTAATTCTACTGGACCTCTCTCAGATCCTGAATCATGTAATCTAAACGGAGAAAAAGAGCACAAAAAGGCAAAGGTTGATTTAAATGGAGATCTCCATTTAGATGAGAGAATGGAATCAACAGGTTCTTGTAGTAGTAAAACAGAGAAAGAAGAGAAGTTTTTACAAACTACTGTAATTCAAAATACAGAATCGAATACTACGGGATTTGATTTGGAAAAGCTGCCGCCAGATTTTGAATTAGCCTTGGGAGATGTTGAAATATCGCCTTATACTGAAAATAATAGCAGTAATAATAATAATAAAGGAGAGAATAATGATAATAATAGAATTAATGTATCGGAATCGGTACGGGTGAATGATGAGTCAGCATCGTCTCTTTCGCTCTCTCTTGCTCTTGCTGAGGATTCAAACAGAGAAAAACCAGAGAAAAATGTGGTTTCATTTGAGAGATTTAAGGATTTATGAAATATAAAGAAAGAAATAATTGGAGCATGAATTTAGGGGGGGTTTAGCATAATTTTTGTATATATTGGTTGGTCTGAATGGCACCGTTTTTGTATATAATACTCCTGAAGAGCGAGCTGGTCCAAAACTCTTTTGAGGTTAGTAGTAAATTCAACTTTATTTTATTTATTTATTTGCTAATTTATTTACGTTTTTATTAGCTTAATTTTATTTTATTTTCTAGTTTGGAGTTGATATAATTTGGAAAATAATCTTTTACGAACTGGTGCAGATGGCTGGAAATATGACAAAGGGAATCTGAGGCCTTTTTGAATTATCAAACTGAACAAATTTGGGAGATTTAAGGTGTCTGTTTGGGCAAAATTTGGTTCAAAACCAACCTGCATTTCTACTAACAAGTGTTGAAAAAAAAATGTTTGTAAAAATTTGAAGTTGGTTTGGTCCCCCCACATAAACCCTAGGGATTAATTAGTTCATGGATGCATAAAGTTAGTTGGTTAATTAGTCTTAGCATAGGTATTATGTCAAGGCATGTAATTTCTATTTCTTTAAAAGACTTCATTTGTTAATTTTTCCTTTCTTTGCGTGCAAGTATTTTTACTATATTTGCTTGCTTATTGAATTCTACAAATGAAATAACAGTGCCGAATGTTATAGAACGTAATTTATCATGCAAAGATAATTCATTACATTTCACTAGTACAATACCGCACTCACAAAGAAAAAGAAAAGTAAAAACAATCAAAGGCAAGTAAAGAACAGAACATAATTTATCATATAAAGATGATCCAGTACATTTCACTTATACATTACCACATACTTCTCACATTCAATGCTAGGTCGGTTATTGGGATGTAAACGTTTTGAACTACTAATGCAAGTAAGAACACACAACGAAACATCAGATCCTCACGACTGATACCTAATGTGTCTGATTTGCAAAAAAATTACATAAACACATTCCATAATGAAAGTGTTAATATTTCTTAGTAACAGGATGAGTAGGATAAGTAGTAGTAGGATGAGTAGGAAAAGCAGAAGTAGCAGGCGTAACAGGCGCAGGAAACGCACTCGCTTGAGGCTGATTCACTGCCGTTACATGCCCTGCACCATAACGATGAGCACCATGCATGATCGATTCTTCTCTATGCTGCGCTTTTTCCTCGTGCATCTCCATTTTCGCTTCTGCGACCTTCGCCTTGGCTCTCTGATGCGCAATCTCCTTCTGGATCGAAGAATGAGCCGTCGCTTTCTCCATTTTCTCTTCCGCTTTCGCCTGCTCCTCTTTCATCTTTGCCTTTGCGACGCTGGCCGCGTCCTTCACCTTTTCCTTCACTCCTTGCATTTCTTGATTAATTCTTGATCTTCCTAGTTTGTAGTTCAATGGATTGGGTCTCAGTTGTTCAGAGATTATCTTGGTATGGATGCTGATTTGGTTGTAAGTTATTTCTGGTGCTATTAAATCGGTTTGAAGGTATTGATGTGGGTGTTTTGCTGAGTGACACATGGCGGGCATGCAAACGTGATCTCTTAGACAGACAGGTGATTCATGGCTTCATGGCGGCTTGTCGGTATTAAAGTTCTGTTACGGGGAACAACAAACAGTAACAAATAAAAAAAGAAGAAGTTCTGTTACGTGGATAAGGATTAATGATTAAAGTTCTCTTATATATGTGGACAAGGATTAATGAGTAAACTATATGGGCTCAGTCCATTTTGTACGAGCCAGCCCTTTCTTTTCTTCTTCTATTATAATTTCATAGATACTAAGCCTACAATAAACAAGTTACATGGCCTGCCTGGCCTCAGACGGAGCAAAACAGTCAAAAAACAGGATAACAATCCGAGATCTTATTTCCCGATTTTCTCAAAAACCTAGAAACGATTTCCAGGTTATAACCCGTTACTGTATCCAAGAGAGGCGCAAAAGATCATGCAGGTGCCGCCCACAGGATAATAATTAATAATGCAGGGCAGTCACATCACCTCCTGCTTCGTCGTTACTTGAGAGACTTTAACAAGTATATATATATATATATATATATATATATATATGACTAAATAACATACGATTTTGCTTATGATCCAAAAAATATTCCGATTTTTTGTGAAAATTAATCTCTAATATATTCAAAATATATATATTCTATCCGTATGGTTTAAATTTGAACTTTTAATAATACGTATAATTTTTTTAGACTGTAAGTAAAATTTTCATTTTACTTATATATGTTATTTAACATCTCCCTGTATATATATATATATATACACATATACATATATATATATATATAGTAACAGAGAGCTGAAGTTTGTATAAAATGGAGAGGAAGTGAAGCCTGATTGTTTGGCCTTGCTTCTCTCTCTCTCTCTTTTGTAACAAAAACGAATCTGATCAGAGGAAGATTGCAACAACTGAGGAGGAAATAATACGAGGTACGAAATATTCAAACCCGCTGTCTCGGTTCTTTTTATATTTCCAGCAGGATTGTTTCTGTTTTTATTTATCTATTTGTGTAGAAGTCTTAACAGGCCATAATTTAGTAGTGATTTAATTGGGAGTGATTTGGGGATTATTGAATTGAAGGAGGGTGTGATTGAGATTTTTGTTGTTTTTTGGGTTTTAAGTGCGGATTTTTGAGAAATTGGGTCGAATAGAAATACCCATTTGAATTGAAAGGAATTTGAATAAGTCTGTTGTTTTGTAAAGCGGAAGCTCTTCCTTTGGAGTGAAAGAAGTTTGTTTTAATTGATTTGGTTTTTGTGCTTGAACTGATCTGTACTTGGAAAACTTATGCAAAAGTTTGATTTTTTTGGTTTTAGTCTCAGTTTGGAATGATAAAGAGTCGTAATTTCCACTTTGAACTTTACTTACATTAGAATTTAGTTAGAAGGCTAGATCAGAATTAACAAAATTTAAGATTCAATTTGGTTTTGGTTTTCTCAGATGAATGTTGTGTAACATGTATTTATTTGTAGCTTGCAATTGTGCCATAATTGATATGTTGAAATGTTTCTTTACTAAAAATCGCGCAATGCAGTTAATTATGATATTTTTACGCACTTTATTCAACTTTATCTCAACATTTGAACTTAAGAAAAACATCGCTATTTACTCATATACAAGATTTTGAGTCATTCTTACAATTAAAATCACATTCTTTTTGTCCATTTATTTAATTTTGCTTTTATTTCTTCTTAGGCTTGTCTTATGGATAAGAACGCTACTAGTTCATGTAACTGTCAAGTTTCAAAAAAAGACGAAAAATAATAAAATTGCTTTTCTTTTCTTTTCTTTTCTTTTGCTTTTATTTCTCTTTAGGTTGTCTCATGGATAAGAATGCGACTAGTTCATGTGACGGTCAAGTTTCACAAAAGGACGGAAAAAATGAGATTAGAAATATTTACATTTGGGACATGGACGAAACCCTAATTTTGCTCAAGTCATTATTGGATGGTACATTTGCCGCCTCATTTCATGGCTCGAAAGATATTAAAAAAGGCACTGAAATTGGTAAAAAATGGGAAAATATAATTCTTCGTGTTTGTGATGAATGCTTTTACTATGAAGAGGTAAAATTAAAATTAATAAATTTACCTTTTTTATATTTTTAATTATTTTTAATGAAGTTCTTCATTCTTTTTTCCAAATTTGGTCTTTTTCAAATTTAATATATTCAAATATTAGATTATTTTAATATCATAACAGATTGAGAATTACAATGAGCCGAATCTCGATTCGCTGAAAGATTACGACGACGGAAAAGATTTATCGAAATATGATTTCGGATCTGACGCGTTTGTCTCCCCAACCGATATTCCAAACAAGAGGAAACTCGCTTATAGGCACCGCTCCATTTCTGAAAAGTACAAAAAGGTATTATTTAATAATTAAATAAAAAAAATATACTTTAGATTATGTTGTTTGTTGATTAATTGTTGTTTGTTTTATAGGGTTTGAGTAATTTACTTGACCAACAATTGGTTAAATTGTGGAACGATTTGTACAGCGTGACTGACGATTTTACTGACGCATGGCTTTCATCTGGTAATTTATTTTTTAATTTTATTTTTTTAATTTAATGCATTATAATGGAAAGATTTATTTCTAATAATTTAAGACAAGAAATATTATGAAAGTGTACTGAGATACTTTGATTTTTTTTAAGTAGGTAAGTAAAACGTTAACATTTTTAGTGGTGCTGGATTTTTTTAACGTTTTGGGGTTTAATAAAATATTCATTAAATGAACCCACAAATATTGTTGCCGTTTTTTATTTTTCCAACTTCAAAAACCCAATAAAATGTTCATTAAATGATTCCGCAAATATTGTTGGCGTTTTTTATTTTTCCAAAAAAAAAAAAAAAATCATATCCTCACTACTATATTTCCATATTTTTCATTTTTAAATACAACTAATATGGTAACATTTACAACTAATATTTTAATTCAAACTCAGCATATTTATTTACTTATTTATACAGCTCGTGAGCTTGTCCACCAAGCCTCTGGCGTTATTTCAACTGGAGAGAATAACTCAACTGGAGAGGAGACAAAATCAAATGAAAATAATAATAATAATAATAAGAATAATAAGAATAATAATAAGAATGTGAGCCTGATAGTTACATCAGGATCGTTGATTCCAAGTCTCGCCAAGTGTCTCTTGTACAAGCTTGATGATGTCATCTCTCATGATAACAGTATGCACTTTTCTTTAAATCCCTTAATTTTCAAATATTTACAGAAAACTGCTAACCTTTTTGTAAGAACTAATAATGCTTCAGAAAGTTGCCTTATTTATTCCGTGTTAAAAAAAACTACGTTCTTTCAATTTTTTTTAATGTTACATTATATGATTTGTGATGGAAAGTGGGCCAACCAACTTATATGAATAAATAAATAGATAACAATTCTGTTTTCTAAACTTTTCGTGCACGAGCAAGTCAAATCATCATTAAATTCCTCATAAACATTTTGAAACCTCATCACTTTTTATTTTTATTTTTATTTTTTTAAAACAGTTTACAGTTCGTGGGAAGTTGGCAAGTTTAGTTAAAAACCATTCCCTTACTTATCTTCTAAATATTCTTTAATAACATATTTATTGATCATAATTCTTCAAAAAGTCTCCACCTCTTTAACAAACTCTCCCTTATTTATTCCTCAACTATTTTTTAACAATATACCTCTTTTATTATTTCCTTAACCAGTCTACAGTTCGTGGGAAGTTGGCAAGGTCTGTTAAAAAAAAAATCTCCCTTACTAATTTCCCTAATATTTTTTTAACAATATGTATATATTTTTAATTTTTTTCCGAACAGTTTACAACATGGGAAGTTGACAAATTTTGTTGAACAATACATCTTTTATTATTTCCTTAACCAGTTTACAGTTCGTGGGAAGTTGGAAAGTTACAATGTTTCCGATGGATCCGAGACCGGTTCGATGGACCGAACACTCGGTTCTGCGTGATCGGCGACGGGCCGGAAGAGTGCAACGCGGCGATAAACATGAACTGGCCGTTTGTGAAAATCGAATTCAAGCCTGGGAATCCGAACAGGTTTCCAGGGCTGAGTCTGGACGGATTGCAGAGTTATATTTCGGTTATGTATGATGTTGAGGAAGAAGAAGAGGAAGGAGGGTTGGAGGGTGAGAGAGAAGATGAAGAGGAAGAATATTAATTGAGATGTTTAATTTGTTATGAGAGAGAGAGAGAGAGAGAGAGAGAGAGAGAGAAGGGGTGTTGAAAGTGCTGTGACCTGATGATGAATAAGTGGACTGGAGGGTCAAGGAACTGATGTTTGTTTTTGTGTGTGTTGGTATTTGTTTTGAATTGGGTGCTCTCTCTTATTTGTTTGTATATACTTGTTTGTTTGAGATATTGGAGGGATGTGCGAGTCAATAAAGTAGTTCATTTTGCATGCAATATGTGTATTGTTATGTAGTTTTATGTACTGTTTTAATATTTAAATCTCACCTCGCTATAGATATATAAATTAACCTCTGGCTCTGGGCAGCGCGTTTACAAGACCTTGTATACTGTGTTATGGTTTGTTAACTAAATCCACACAAGTGAAGTGACGTCTAGTGTTTAGAATTAGAATTGAAGGGCTTTATAGTTTCTGAGCCCGCTCAAATAATTTCCAGCCCATACTCCATATTATTCCTAAACAAATTAGCCCAATTTAACGTGAGCTTTTTATAACAAATCCGGGAATTGAATTCTCAGACAGTCAGGAAACTAAACCCTAAATAAACCCTTCCTTCTTTCCCTCCTCTTCTTCCATCGAGAGATTTTTCTCAGTTGTTTTCTTTCTCCTTTTTCAGCTTCTGATCGTAAAGAGAAAGCTCGAAAACGAAAAACCCTAAACCCGTCTTTCCCCTCTTTCTCGTTCAGCGAGATGGGTCCTCAGCAACAAGAGTGAGTCTCTCTTAACTTGTGTTCGATTAATGGTTTCTTTTCTTAGCTCGATAATCTTTTTTTTTTTTTTTTTGAATTGCTTCACTAGATAGTTTTGTGGGAAATTGGAGGCGAATTTTATGTTCTTATATTCAAAAAGATTATAAATTGCTGATGCTGACATTGGAAATTTATGATTTCTTTAAAACCAGATAATATTTAAGTTGGTTTGTGTGCATTTAAAATACTTATCTGATATATAATTTCCCTCTTGATTGAATTAAAATATTTATTTAATAAATATTTTTTCTCTTAATTACAGGCCTAGAATAAACCATAGTTTTTTAGCTGCTCCAATTAAATCTCCTGTCGACAAATTTCAACTCCTTCCTGCTTTTCTAAAGGTATCTCCTTTTTCCTTTTTTTTTAATTTTATTTCTTTTGAAATTAGATTTTAATTCTTAAAATACCAGTTTGTAATAATAATATTTGTGAGGGGTATGTAGGTAAGAGGTCTAGTGAAGCAGCATATAGATTCATTCAATTATTTTGTGAATCATGGCATAAAGAAAATAATGGAGGCTAATTCTATAGTAAAAGTCACTGACACTATTTACCTCAAGTAAGTATCTTTATATGTTTCTCTAATAAAATGCATTTTGTTTTATTTTGAATTTTTTTTATAATTATTATTTTGAATTTTGTGCAGGTATACAAATATATATGTTGGAAAAACTGAAGTTATGATGGATTTGGCCAGTTATCAACTCACCCCTCATTATTGCCGCCTCTCTGATAAAACGTATTTTATTTATATATTTTATTTTATTTTTTAATTTTAATATTTTAATATTTATTTTTAGGTATTCTGCACCAATACGAGTTGATATAGAATACACAAAAGGGAACCAGTCAAATGAACGTCCAATCGTCAAAGTAATTTGAATATTTATTCATTTAATTTCTATACCCCTTTTTTAATTTATTATATTTTTATAATAATTAATTTATATTTTTGTAGAAAAATGTTGTGATTGGTTACCTGCCAATTATGCTTCGCAGCTGTTGCTGTATTTTGAGCGGCAAAGATGAAGATGAGCTGGCAAAACTCGGTATTCATCTTTTTGTTTTTTTATTTAGTTTTATATTCCTATAATCAATTTATTATATTATTTATTTATATTTGATTTTAATTTAGGGGAGTGCCCGCTTGATCCTGGCGGTTATTTTGTTTGCAAAGGAACCGAGAAGGTGAATTAAATTTCGAAATCTAAAATTCATTATAACAAATTAATAATAATTTAATGTTTTTAATTCAATTTTTTTTGTAAATATTTATTTTCAGGTGATTCTAATACAAGAACAGCTGTCAAAGAATCGTATAATTATAGACAGAGACAGCAAGGGAAGGTAATAACTAACAACATAATATAATCTCCACTCTTTACTCATTTTTTCATATTATTCACATTTCATATTAATAATTTAATTTCATATTTTATCAGAGTTAATGCATCAGTTACGAGCAGCACGCACGAGACGAAAACCAAGACCGTAATTTTCATGGACAAGGAGAAAATATATCTTCAACTTAATCAGTTTGCCAAGCCAGTAATTTCCCTTTTTTTAATTTTTTTTTAAATGAAGGTGTTTTTGTAATTTGTGATAATATAAGGGCTTATTTGTGAAGTATTTGGTAGATTGCGATAATGGCGGTGATGAAAGCGATGGGAATGGAAAGCGATCAAGAAGTGGTTCAAGTAATTTCTTTTTTTTTTAAATATTTAAAAATTAATTATTTGTATATTTTTTGTTAGAATATATTTTTTTATATTTATTTAGATGGTCGGGCGGGACCCACGCTACTCAGATCTCCTTCTGCCTTCTATTCAAGTAAAAAATATTTAATAAATTAATAATTTGCATAATGTTTCATTATTATATCCTATTTATTTATTTCTTTATTTATTTGTGTGTGTGTGTTTCTATAGGAGTGTGCCTTTGAGAGAATATATACGCAACAACAAGCGCTGGATTACATGAATGGCAAGGTTTATTTTTATTATTATTTTTTTTTGTTTAATAAAAAATGTTTTTTTGATAATATTTTTGTAAGTTGGATTTTATAGATAAGAAATGTATATATGATTAAAAAAAAGGATATACTTTTTGTTATTATTTCAGGTGACTCATTCTGGCTTTGGAAACCCTGAAACCAGAAAGGTAATTTTTTTTCAATTTTGCATGTATTTCTTTATTATTTATTAAAAGAATCTATTTTTAACTTATTTATGCTCCAAAAATATACAGGATAGAGCAAAGTCAATTCTAAATGATCTTTACCTTGCACATGTGCCGGTAATTTATTATTTATATTTATGCTCTTTATATTTTATATTGTTTTTTCTAAAAGGTTATGAAATGTAATTAACTTAATTAATTATTTAAATAAATTTTGAAGATGAAAGAAGGTAATTTCAGACCGAAATGCATATACACAGCTGTCATGTTGAGAAGAATGCTCGATGCAATTCTCAATGAAGATACTTTTGATGATAAGGTTTATTTTAATATTCTTATTTACATTTTTGACTAAACTTCAGCTTTAATTAATTAAATAATTAATTAATTCAGGATTATGTGGGGAATAAAAGGTTGGAGCTCTCCGGCCAGCTCGTATCCCTTCTCTTTGAGGTAAAATAAAATAAATACAAATTTACAAAAAAGCCCTTGATATATGCCTAAATTGCAAACAAAATTCAATGATTATAATCAACTTTTTAGCAAATTTAAACTTTTTATTTTATTTAATTTATATATTTTTAAAGGATTTATTCAAGACAATGAACGCTGAATTGCTTTCAAGCATGACAGCGTCATACAACAAAACGAGCCGCTCCACTCCTTTGGATTTCAGCATGGTATCTCATTAAAATATATACTATAATACATTTTTATTTAATTAAATATATTATTAATAATTTCTTTAATTTTGCGCAGCATATAAATCATCTTAGAATAACTAAAGGTTTAGAAGTCGCGATTTCCACAGGCAATTGGGATTTAAAACGGTTCAGAATGCATAGAAAAGGCGTCTCTCAAGTCTCTCTCTCTCTCTCTCTCTCTAGCTCTCTTTCTCTCTTTAGATAATTTCATCACACACTAATTATTAATTTATTAATTACTTTATTTATTTCAGGTTTTGTCTAGACTTTCGTATATCGGCTCGTTAGGTCACATGACACGAATTTCTCCACAGTTTGAGAAGACTCGGAAAGTCAGCGGACCGAGAGCTCTTCAGCCTAGTCAGGTTTGTATTTATTAATTTATTTATTTAGGGAAATTTGCAAAAAGACCCTGTATTATACTTACATTGCAAATATTCCCCTATATTATTGCAAATTGCAAAAAAAAAAAAAGAATCCTCAAGAAATCAAGAAACAGTACATCCTGTTAGTTTGTTTAAATTGTTGTAGTTTTAATCTCATTAATTTGTTTATAGGGGTGTTTTTGCAATTGGAGCGTAATGTAGGGGCTTTTTTGAGATAAGATTAAATAGATATATTTTTTTATTAATTTTTATTATTTATTAAATAGTGGGGAATGCTTTGTCCGTGCGATACGCCAGAAGGAGAAGCGTGTGGATTAACAAAAAACTTAGCTTTAATGACTCATGTTACTACCGACCAAGAAGAGGGCCCGCTTATCAATCTGGTAACCAATATAAATTAAAATAAAATATTTATTTATTTATGAATACGAAAGTTTATTTTTGTTTATTTATTTGTTCAGTGTTATACATTGGGAGTGGAGGATTTATCGTTATTATCTGGCGAAGAAATTCATGCGGCCGGCTCGTATTTGGTTTTCTTGAATGGTTTGATACTTGGCAAACACACTAGACCGCATGTATATTTTACTTATTATTTTTATATTTTTGTATTTTTTTGGTGGTTTGTGACGTGATAATATTTATTTGTTTCTAGACTTTCGCGAACGCGATGAGGAAATTACGGAGGAAAGGCAAAATCGGAGAGTTTGTTAGTGTTTTTGTTCATGAAAAACAGGTTTGTTATTACTAATTATTTATTAATATTATATTTGAATATTGAGCTGACTAATTTTGAAAAATAAATAAATAAAAAATGAAGAATTGCGTGTATGTGGCGTCTGACGGAGGCCGAGTTTGCCGCCCTTTAGTTATTGCTGATAATGGCGTATCGAGAGTCAAAGAACATCACATGAAAGAACTCCAAGTACTTATTTTAATCATAACATCATAATAATAATAATTATTATAATATTATTATAACAATTTTATTAATGTAATTAAAATATTAGGTGGGATACAGAACATTCGACGATTTCTTACACGACGGTTTACTCGAGTACCTCGACGTGAACGAAGAAAACAACGCCTTGGTAGTACAACAAAATTGACAACATAATAAATTAATAATTATAATAATATAATACAATAATAGAATTGAATAATATTTTTATGTAGATAGCGTTGTATGATCATCAAGTGGGAAAAGAGGACATAGACAGGACTTTGGTGACGCACATAGAAATCGAGCCGCTCACTCTTTTAGGCGTCGTTGCCGGCTTGATTCCTTATCCTCACCACAATCAGTCGCCTAGAAACACTTATCAGGTTTCATTATTTCATTTATTTTGATTAAAATGAGGGTTTTTTGAGAACTTTTAAGTTTAAAAGTTTGGTTTTTTTTATGAAGTTGAGAAAATACGAGGGCTTTTTGAAAATTTTCCTTATTTTTTATTCTCTAAATTTTTTATTTATATTATTTGATATTTTTTCGTTTTGTAGTGTGCTATGGGTAAACAAGCTATGGGCAATATTGCATATAACCAGGCAAGATTAATAATTTTCATCCCCAACTTCTTTTTATTTCTATATATTTCACAAATAAATTTAATTAATTAACAAATAAATTGCTTTATCAATTCAAACACAGATGACTCGTGCTGACACGCTACTTTACCAACTAGTCTACGCTCAGCGTCCTCTACTCACCACCAAAACCATTGAACTGGTACGAACCAAATCAAAATATTATTATTTCACAAGGGCATAAACGTAAATATCATCATCATTATTATTTTAATATTTTACAGGTGGGATACGATAAATTAGGAGCGGGACAAAATGCAACGGTTGCTGTTATGAGTTACAGTGGTTACGATATTGAAGATGCTATTGTCATGAATAAATCCTCTCTTGATCGCGGTTTTGGCCGTTGTGTCGCCTTGAAAAAGTACAAAACCCTAACCCTAATTTTTAAATTTATTATAAATTTATGGGTTTTCCAAATATGTATTTGTTTGTTTGTTGAATTTGTTATAAATTTATGGGTTACAATATTGAGGATGTGATTGTCATGAACAAATCCTAAAGTCAAAACCCTAATCTCAATTAAACCCTAATTGTTCAATTTATGGGGTTTTTAGATATTTATTTGTTTTTTTTAAAGGTATTCTGTTGTGAAAGATAAGATTGGGAGCGCGTGGGAAATTACGGCCGGGCCAGAAAGAGATAAAGACGGTGCTGTTAAGAAAAACATGCAGGTAATAAATAAATAAATAAATAAAACCCTAATTTTTGTTTTATTTTAAATCGAGTAATTTTATTTTCTAATATTTTATTTTTAATAGATATTGGATAATGATGGAATCGCGTCGCCAGGTCAGATAGTGAGAAACCACGACATGCTTGTGAATAAGAAAACTCCGAGCAGTGTCGATTCTTCCGGAAAAGCCACGTCAGCAATTAAATTAAATTAAATCAAATTAAATTATTAAAATTTAGTCCTCAAATATTTATTTATATTATTTTCTGATTTATTTTTTAGTGGGTATAAGGACATGCCAGCGATGTATAAAGGGCCGGAAGGAGAAACTACAGTAATTGATCGAGTCATGATTTCTTCTGATCAGGATTATAAAATGAGCATTAAATTCATCGTTCGCCACACCAGACGCCCTGAGGTATAATTAAATAATTAATTAAATAAATAGTTAAATAAATTATGGGATAAATGCATCGTTAGTCCTAGTGTTATTTTTTTGCTTTTTAGTCCTTGTGCTGCAAGTTGGTTCTTGTACTATTGATTTAAACTTTTTGGTCCCTGTATTTTATAAAATTGTGCATGGTTAGTCTCTGCCTCAAGGACTGATCGTGCAAGTTTTCATAAATTACAGGAACCAAAAAGTTTAAATCAATAGTACAGGGACTAAATTGCAATCCAATTAAAGTACAGGGGATCACAAAGTTAAAATCAATAGTACAAGGACTAAATGGCAATCCAATTAAATTACACGAACTAACCAACTAACAGTGCATTCATCCCTTAACTTAATAAATCAATTAATTAATTTAATATTTTAATTAGTTAGGAGATAAATTCAGCAGTAGGCACGGTCAAAAAGGCGTGTGTGGAACGATCGTTCAACAAGAAGATTTCCCCTTTTCAGAACGCGGAATCTGTCCCGATCTTATCATGAACCCTCACGGTTTCCCCAGGTTCCAAAATCCCCATTAAATAATAATAATTATTAATTAATTAATTAATTATATATTTATATATTATTATTATTATTATTATTATTATTATTATTATTATTATTATTATTATTGACGTGTGTAATTTTGTGTTTATTCAGTCGAATGACTATAGGAAAGATGATAGAATTGTTGGGGGGAAAGGCGGGGGTTTCTTGTGGAAGGTTCCATTACGGATCGGCGTTTGGGGAGCCGGGTGGCCATGCTGATAAAGTTGAAGATATTAGGTTATTATTATAATAATATTTTTATTTTATTTAAAAAAAAATGTTATTAGTATTGATGGAGTTTTTTTTATGGGGTTTTAGTGAAACGCTTGTGAAGCATGGGTTTAGCTATTGTGGCAAGGATTTTCTTTATTCTGGTATTTTACATTAGTTTTATTTATTATTTATTATTTTCTACATTATATTATATTATATTATATTATATTATATTATATTATATTATATTATATTATATTATATTATATTATATTATATTATCTTTTATAATTTTTTTATATATTTGTTATGGGTTTATTTTATTTTTTATAGGAATTTTAGGGCATCCGCTACAAGCGTATATATTTATGGGGCCAATATACTATCAGAAACTCAAACACATGGTAATAAATAATAATAAATTAAATCTTCATTCTTTTCTTTTCTTTTCTCTTCTTTTATATTATTTATTTTAATATCTTTATTTTTGATTAATAAGGTGCTTGATAAGATGCACGCAAGAGGCAAAGGCCCACGTGTCATGCTGACTAGGCAGCCCACTGAAGGCCGTAGTCGAGACGGAGGTAAATTTACAAATCAACCCTGGAAATAATTAATTTTATATTTATTATTTTTATTTTTAAATAATAGGGTTGAGAGTGGGAGAAATGGAGAGGGATTGTTTGATAGCTTACGGCGCGAGCATGTTGATATTTGAACGGCTCATGCTATCTAGTGACCCTTATCAAGTTCAAGTATGATTATTATTTTTTTAATTATTTTATTTTGGTTCAATTATTATTTTATTTTGAAGTGAGATATGAGGGTGTTTTTGGAATGTTTTTTAGGTGTGTGGAAAGTGTGGGCTATTAGGGTATTATAATCACAAGTTGAAGAAATCTTATTGCTCGATGTGTAAAAACGGTGAAAATATGGCTACCATGAAACTTCCTTATGCTTGCAAGCTTTTGTTTCAGGTTAAAAAAATTCTATAATTTCCTTTGTATGTCATTAAAAATTAAATATTATTAAAATTTGGATTAAGATTATGTATGTTTGCTTATGTGTTTATAGGAGCTGCAATCGATGAATGTTACTCCAAGGCTGAAGCTAACAGAGGCATAATTAACTATGAGATTATTTTTCCTTGAGCCGATTGCCTATATAATGTTGTATTATGCATATTTAACTGAATAATATGGTGGAGTTAGCCGTTTTCTGATAAGGCTTCTTTGTAGAGGGATTTTTTATTCTTTTTTGCTTGGGTTTTCCTTTTTTTCATATTTATTTTTGAGAATATGTATGTAATGTAATCATAGTATTGTATCAACTATTTAACTTTATTTTATTTATAATAGATTTACTTAATTTCTTTTTACTTGCTGAAGCTTGAAATGTTGGTAGTAGGATTTGTTTACTATGAAACTCATATAGAATTGTTAGTGTACTTGACTGTTAGAGAATTATATTAGATATTTTACTATGAAACTCATATAGAATTGTTAGTGTACTTGAATGTTAGAGAATTATATTAGATATAAGTTGTATATACTGAAGAAATGGATTGCAACTTACAAGCAAGTAGTTGTGCAAGGCAGGGGTAAAATGGTCCATTAACATTTCGATTTTTTTGATGAGGATGAGGCTATGAACACACACCAACCATCCAAATCCATCCATTCTTCATCCTTACCTTTTAACGGTCCACTAAAAAAACTCCACTATCCCTCCCCTCTCAACAAACTCAGACCTAAAGAGAGAGAGAGAGAGAGAGAGAGAGAGATAATAAAGAAAAAATGGCATTGAAGCTTTGGGCTTCTTCAGCAGCAAATGCGCTCAAAATCTCATGCGGCGGATCGACACCCACCGCTTTCCCTGCCCTCTCTAGATGCTTCTCTACCGGTAAAAGAAATTCTTTTAAAATTATTATTTTATTTATGTGATTTACTAACAGTTATTATAGTTCATTAATGGTTGAGATATTTTGTTGGTTATATGGTTTTAGTGCTTGACGGTCTGAAATACACACCGTCTCATGAATGGGTCAAGCACGAGGGCTCTGTCGCTACAATCGGTATTACCGACCATGCTCAGGTCCCTTATTCTTCACTAAATTATATATATAATTTTAAGTTTCAGCACATTTTATTAGGTCAGAATTTCAATTTAATTTGTGGATGTTAAATGAATGGATAGGATCATCTTGGTGAAGTTGTGTTTGTGGAGTTGCCAGAATCCGGGCTTTCGGTTTCCCAAGGAAAACCGTTTGGAGCGGTTGAGAGTGTGAAAGCCACAAGTGATGTCAACTGCCCGATTTCCGGCGAAGTAATTGAAGTCAACACTAAGCTCACTGAAACTCCAGGCCTTGTAATAATTCAAACATTTAATTCTGAATATTCTATTTTATTTATCAATATTTTATTTTGTTACATTTTTTTGGTTGTTTAGATAAATTCGAGTCCGTATGAGGATGGATGGATGATAAAAGTGAAGCCGAGTAACCCGTCAGATCTCGACTCGCTCTTGGACTCGGCCAAGTACAACAAGCATTGTGAAGAAGAAGATGCGGCTCACTAGATGAGCCAGCCCTCAAAATTCGACAAATGAAATAAAAATGAAAACATAACAACATGTATTGTGTCAATTTCGTTTAACTTTGTTTGTGGTCTTCTTTTGTTTTAATCGAATTTGAAAAGCGTGTGTTTGATGTGGCATTTCTTCTGCTATAGAGATCTCTTAATTCCTCTCTTTCTTAATTCTTTCTTTCTATTGTGATAATCTTTTCCAATCACATCTTTTTTTTTTTGCTGAAAACCCCTAGGCTGAATTATTATTAATAGAAAACTTGTCTCTTACAACTAGAATAAAAGAAATGAAAAACAAATTACATGAATGAAAATAAAAAATAAACAGCAAAACGAGAGCTATAATTGGATAACCTAGATCAACAAGCTCAAAAATTAAAATTAATGAAACCGAGGCATAATAATATTGCAGTAAGAAATATCAAGGATCTGCGAAATATTTGCCAACTGATGCGGCTCTTTGTTTAGATCTCTCTCAATATGTATAAATGTCAGATCTTTGACCTTCATCTTCCATAAGATGCAATCTTGTGCATCTTGCAAGGCTAGCCGGGAGGAAATCACCACATTGTTTGCCGAAATGTCTGACCCGAGAATATTTGCCACTTCTAGGCAGTCCGTGAAAAAAATCCCTTTTTTATCGGGCCAATTAAGCGAGGTATTCTTTAAAGCTCTCAAGATAGCATGAAACTCCCCCTGTAAACTTGAACTTAAATCACATCTTTAAATCTATTTTTTCTTAGTTTAAACTTGAACTTAAGATTAAAAGCTAGCATAAATACTAACACAAGTCTTTAATTTAACCTTCCACAGTTTCACAAAATAATGCCATACAATGGCATTCAAACACAGCCCATAATAATTATTTGATAAACATATTTAATCTCGTTCTCTTTAACTTAATTTCACTCTATAAGAATTTCACTCGCATTAATTCACTAATTTCATTACTCGAGCCACACAGTTGTCTACAGGCCTTGGATGAGGCAAATATCTCACCGTGCAATTTGGATTCACTCTTTTCAAACTGCACAAAACAGTCAAATATACACAAAGTTAATAAAACATTTTCAAAAGATTTCAATTGTTTGAAATGTTTTAATACAAGAACAAAATTAACTTACTTATATCCAAGGAGAAAATGGTGAAGAAAGACGGAAATCTCAAGCTTAGCGAGCTCATTTCCAGGGCATAAATGGGCGCCTAATCCGAACGGAAGAAAAGTCCCGGCTTTTGGTGGAGGTCCCTGGAAGATTTAAATTTATAAAAAGATCCACAATTGAAAAGAACTTCTGAAAAAAGAGAAACTTATTGAGTGAAATAAAAACTTACATCCCATCTAGACGGGTCGAACTTCTTAGGATCTATATATACGTTTGTATCCATATGAACGCTTCTATACCAAAGCATTATTCTCCAACCTTTCGGTACCAAATATCCTGAAAAAAATGAAAAATATAAGTGTAGGTTGACGAAAAAATAAATGTAATTTCTACTAAAATGTTAGAAATGGGATTAATTATGAAAAATAATATGTGGTTCTAACCATTTAAACACATATCAGTAGTTGCCTTACGGAATGAGACAAATGAGATGTTAACTACACGCAGCGTCTCATCAACAACCTTAAATAAATAAATAAATAAATAATTATATTAGAAAATTTTCCATGAAGTATTATATTATAAGTTCAGATATTGTGAAAAACGTATGATATTATATCCCACCTTAGAAAGATACTCCATTTTTCGGATCTCTTTTAGTGTCAACCCCTTCCGATTTATCGGCATATTTCTTCTTATTTCCTCTTGCTCCTCCTAATCAAAACAAAAAAAATAATCAACACATAACACAACACTAAAACTATAACTAATAGCTAAACAATACCAACCTTGGCTTTTTGGAAAATGTGAGGGTTTTCTTGCAAAAAGACGGTGGCCCACATGGTGATGTGACCTGATGATTCATGGCCTGCGTTTAAGTACATAATTAACACGTCGATTATTTCTTCATCCGTCAACTTTCGGCCAAATTCATCCTGGACCGCTAATAAATTGTCCATCATATCTTTGTCCCTTTTTTTCCCCATATCTCTCCCTCCCAATTCTCTCCTCTCGTCAAGCACCGTTTGTAGAACCCCCACTAGTTTCCTTCTCGCCTAATGAAATGAAATAATAATGTAAAAAAGACTTTTCATTTTTACAAAAACAATAGTTCAGAGATTACAAATAGACCAGAAAATGCTGAAGAGTTAAAAACATACACCAACACAATAGTTGAGAGTTCAAAATTGAACCCAAAAAAGTTGAGGTACGAAAAAATGCACCAAACACAATAGTAAATCTAGGAGCCAAATTCAAACATTTTTTCTTCAAAAAATAAGAAGGTTCAAAGTTTTTTAATAAAAAGGTAAAATATAGTTTTTTAATATTCAAAAATGTGTAAATCAATGCCAAAAGAGGTGTTTGATCCGTTGTTAAACTCCATCCAAAAAGTCATGCAACTCTGGAAAGGAAACCTACTATCATTGCCAGGTCGAATCATGCTTCTCAACTCCGTTGTGATGGGTAAATTAATTTACTTAATGTCCGTCATAAAATTGCCGGCTTGGCTAATCTTAAAGATAGACTCTTTGCGTAAGAGATTTCTTTGGAAAGGGGGAGGTGAAAACGCTAAGGGATTGCACCTAGTCAATTGGGACACGGTTTGCTTGCGAAAAGAAAATGGGGGATTGGGATTAAAATCAATCGCCTTGTTTAATGATGCATTATTATTAAAATGGATATTCAAGGGATTAAGCGCAGGAAACAACCTCTTTAATGAGGTTGCTTCAAAGTTTTATGAGCCGTTCTCTCAACTACTTCTCCCGCAAGATTCGATGCAAGTGTCCAGATTACTAATGGGATCATTAGATCAGAAAATATTTTTTAATGCAAATTTGAAGGCCTCAATCGGAGATGGAAGAATGGTATTTTTCTGGTTTATGGAATGGGGTCTCGGAATTCTGAGCCATGAATTTCCCTTGTTGTTCTCATTTGCGAATGACCAAAATTTGACGGTGGCTGAGTTCTTCCAAGAGAATGATATACGGCGATTGTTTAGGACCACAATCTCACAAGCGGCTACCATCCAATTAGCATCTCTGGTGAATTCCATCCAAGGGATACAACTCAATACGGAAACAGATACATTCACATGGAAATTGGCTGCCAATGGAATATACTCTTCACATCCTGCCTATAAGCGGATTGTTACGATTCTGAGAGTCGTCCAATGGAACACAATGTGGCGGATGAAAACACCGCCTAAGCTCAAAACCTTCTTGTGGAAAATTGCGAACGAAATTTTGCCCACACAAACCCTTTTACTTCAAAGAGGATGGTACCTACCGAGAATGTGTGTGTTGTGCAGAAAAGAGAGAGAGGACTTACGTCATCTCATTTCAGAGTGCTGATATGTTCAATCATGTTGGCATCATTGGAGTAGCATAGGGTTCCAAGACACGCCAGAGATGTATGATCC
The DNA here is from genome assembly GCA_024447665.1 of Juncus inflexus. NCBI lineage: Eukaryota > Viridiplantae > Streptophyta > Magnoliopsida > Poales > Juncaceae > Juncus > Juncus inflexus. The sequence goes on from JAJHPC010000017.1 coordinate 6,318,688, forward strand.
GACTCCAACAACCATGGCAAGGGGAGGCAAATCGGTTTTTCAGACGTTCGAGATTTGGAAGGAACGATGTAATCGGGTGTTTCGAGACAAGGGTATAAATCCGAGTCGGTTGGCTGCAAGAGCAGCGGAGGAATTGAGAGCTTGGGAGAATAGAGATTCACCTTTTTTGTAAGGGAGAATAGAGATAATAATTTTAGCTCCGCTTTTCTTCTTTTGTTTTTGTTTTCTATTTGCTCTTGTTTATGTGTGGTTGTAATTTATCTGGGATTATCTCCTAACACCAATCTGCTGTTAGAGAGCTGTCCCTAAACTCATTAACCTTTATTTATAATTAATTAAATACTTGAGCGTGGGATCATTCACCTCAAGCTCCCATTCAAAAAAAAAAAAAAAAAATTCAAAAATTTAAAGCACTTCTACAAATATGAGAAACACAAACTAATCCAATTGAACTCATGGATTTACAATGGAGCAATTAGAATTTGGAACTTGACATATTGGTTGTTTTTAACCATAGGCATCTTAAAAGCTAGCGGGTGTATTGGTTTTTGTATTTGCCGGTTGGTTCCAATAAGAGTGCTCTCGGCCCCCTTTTAATTATTCTAACTATACCAAAAACAAAGAAACTAATAAATCAAAATACCTTAAGCGCCCTATGATAAGCAAAACCCGGGAAATTAATGGCCATGGCCCTCATTCCATAATTCAAGTCCGTATAGACCCTCTCCAACGACTCCATGATGACATCGCTCTCCTTGCTTAAAAATATCTTCATGATAATCCGGAACGTCAACCTTCGTAATTCTGTTAAGAATTTGATCTCACCCATTTTGGACCACTTTTCCAATGAGGATTTGACACTTGATTCGATGAATTGGAGGTAGGTGTTGAGGGCTTCGTATCCGTTGATCGGGGCCGCAGTTAGTTTTCGGAGGCGCTTGTGCTCCTCTTGAGATATTCCTGTTTTGTAATAATAATGTTAATAATATTGTTATATATTGTTTTAATTCTATTTATTGTTTTTATATAGACTATTTGGGTTTTTATTTAACTGCGTTTTAGTTATATATATTATTTAAAAAAAATCACAAGAAGAATAGTAAAACAAAAAAGAGAGGAAAAATAGGAAAAAACATAATAAAAAAATAAAGCAATAAATATGTATTTTCGAAATTGGGCCTAATAATGGGCCCAAAATGGAAGATTTATATAATTGGACCTAATATGAAAAGGCATAAATATGTACCAATAAATGATTTTTTGCCAACAAGCTCCATAGTGGCTTTAGGCCAGCCTGTCACGAAATGATCATCGTCCATTAATATCTGCTTGCATAACTCTGGACTTGTCACCATTATTGTCGGGCTTCCAAACATATACGCCTTGTACATTCCTGTTCTTCCATACCTATGTTCAAAACAATTATATATTATGTTTAGATCATTCATATATTAATGCCGAATAATTGTGAATGGGGTAAAAGAAGGGATAAAATCATGAATGGAACAGTAACATGATATAACAAATGAAGGGAATTAGATCCAAATCCAAAGTGAATATAAGATTAAGAAAAGAAAGAAAGATAGAAAGAAAAGAAAGAAAGCAATCCACTAGTATGGATTCCAATTATTTAATCAAAATAAGGAAAAAAACTACCTAGACTAGGTATACAAAATTTAATGATTAATTGATTATATAACATGGGGGCCATAATGAAAAGAAAGGAGTTTAGAAATGTCTTGTCAGAGAAAGAGAGGATATGAAATGAACAAACATGTACTTACGAACATAATACACATGAAGAGTATTTGATAGTTTTTGTGGGGAGAAAACTGAGCCACCACCTTTGTAAGGATTCGTGGGCCATCAAATCCAAAAAAAGAAAAAAACACTGAAGAGAAGATATGGGCTATGAATGTTCTGGTCCCAACTTGACAAAGTTTAGAACTAAACATACATTCCTATATTAGCATATCTTATTCTTTTCATTTTATTTCATTTCGTTAGAAATAAACATACAAATAATAATTCCAGTAATTCCAACTCAATAATTCATGAACTCTCAATTTTTTAACTTTTTTACGTTCATTTATTGTATAACTTAAAATCTATCTTATCTCTATCCAGTTAATGGTTAGGCTTTTAAGATACAAAGGATAAGCACGTCAGTCAGTTGTTCTGCACCATTACAGTGAGAAAGGATAAGTGGGGTCCATTTTATCTTCACTTTGTTATATATATGGCCTTTTGACTCTTTCGTCTTATTAATAATTTAGAGCTGACAAATGGGTGAGTTGAGTCATTTGGATCTTGGATCGTTCGGATCTCAGGTCATTCGGGTTTTAGATTGTTCGGGTTTCGGGTATTTCGGGACTCGGGTTCTTTGGATTTGGGTCGGGTCGGATTTCGGGTCGTTGATTTATTAATATTTTTCGGTTGGGTCGGGTTTGTGTTCAGGTGGGTCGGGTTAGGTTTTGCCAACTCTAGTTACGTATTGTGTTTAACTTGTGATGATTTTTTTTTAATAAATATCTATCGATTTTTAATTTTACGTAAGTAAAAAGAGATCGATGAGCTCAATAATCTCAAATAGAATGTTATGTCTTAGAAATCAATATAACAAGTATATTATTTTCTAAAATAATATATTGACATTATAAGAAATAGAATAAGTTATTATAAAATAATATATAATATTATCATATGAGTGAGATCAACAGTTCTATCATTATTCATTCATCATATGAAAGTTCAGGTCATTCAGGTTCTGGTTGTTCGGGTTTCGGGTTGTTCGGGTCTCGGGTCGTTCGGGTTCCGGGTATTTCGGGTCTCGGGTCGGGTCGGGTTTCGGGTCGCTGACTTGTCAATATTTTGGGGTCGGGTCGGGTCTGGGTTCAAGTGGGCCGGGTCGAATTTTCGTGTCGGGTCAGATTTTGCCACCTCTAATTAATATGCATAAATTGTTAATATAATATTGTTAGAGTAGGTCATGTATAAGTGAGTTCACGTATAGTAGGATTAGATTGTAGGCTTGGATTGTAGAATAAATGATGGTAGAGTAATGATAAGGATAGGTAGGTTAATAATAAGGTTAGATAGCTAACTAACTCTATAAATAGAGTACTCATTATAAAGCTATATTTAAATAAAATCTAATCAATAATAATTAACCAATCATCCCTCTTCTATCATGGTATCAGAAGTTCAAATCATGCTTTCATTTTCAAATTCTTCCCAATCTCTTCTCTTCTTTCTTTGATCTATTCACATTCATTCTCACTTTCTTTTCTCATCCTAGTTCTTCAATCAATAGAGTGTAGTAAATTCTTGCGCCTCTAGTTCAAGAACAAGATCAAGATCTGCTCCTATTGGGAGATTCATTCAATCTTGACTGAATTCTACAAGATTCCGTCAAGATCAGCAAATTCAGAAATCTTTGTAGTGAATCAGAGGAATTGTGGGGTATTGTAAGGTAGTATAAAGAGATCAAAGGTGTTGAGAGGTATTGTTAAAGATCTGTACTATAACTGGTTGTACAAAAATTGATTTTCTATCAATCGAAATCACTCAAGAAATCTTTTTCTTCTCTCTAAAAATGACTGAAAACCTTCAATTTCATCATTACAACCTAGAAAATATCAGGTATAAGTCTTCATCTTCTCTCTTTTCTTTCTACAAAATTCGAAATATTTCTTGTTCCTCTCTCTTTTCTTTATTCAATTTTTTTTCAAGAGTAAATCTTTATTGCTTTCGCATCTAATCCTTTTCATACCTCTTCATGGGCCATCAACATTAGGCCTTTTTGGGCCATCAAAGGAAGACTTTCTTGGGTCAGCCAACAAGCCTTCAACCCAATGTGCAGCTGGGATCATTTTTGGGCTCCGGGCCCTATCTAGACAATTTTTTGAAATTGCTTTATGAAACCTTTGCAAAGGAATTTGCAAAATCGAATATTTTTAATGGACTCGACAAACGATAGACCGGTGACCGTGAAAATACCGTTGTGAAGTGTCAAATCTGCATGAAACCGAACCATGAAGCGCGCAATTGTTGGCATCACTACAACCAAAATCCTCCAACCTCTCTCCTGTCGGAACCATTTAGTTGTCTATCGGATGGGTGGTACCTTGACTCCAGCGCGTCAAACCATTTGACATATACCATCAACCTCCTCTCCTCTCATCTGCCATAATTCGGGAAAAAATCTCATTCGATTCGGCAACGGAGAAGGCATATCGATTCAACACATCGGTCAAGCGGTTATTTGGTATCTTCGAACATAAAGTTGTTGTTTTGTGATGCCTGTTATATGGGAAAGGCGCACAGATTACCGTTTCATCAAGTTATGCCTCGTTCATCAAAGTCTCTTGAAGTGGTCCACTCGAATGTGTGGGGGCCGGCTCCGGATCTTTCTCATTCGGGGGTCCACTATTTTGTGCTTTTCACGGACGATTTCTCGCACTGCACGTGGATCTATTTCCTTGTCTCAAAAGACCAAGTATCTCAAGCATTTAGTATTTTTAAAGCTCAAGCCGAAAACCTTTTATCATGCTCAATAAAAATACTTCAAATCGATGGCGGGACGAAATTTAAGCCCATTGCACGCTTTCATCCCTCCATTACTCATGTAACCACATGCGCCTATACCCCTGAGCAAAATGGGCTTGCAGAATGGGCTTGCCAAATACTTGGGATCTTGTTCCCTTTCATTCTTCTCAAAATCTAGTTGGGTGCAAATGGGCGTTCAAGGTGAAGAGAAATGCGGATAGATTGATAGAACGTTACAAGACGAGACTAATTTCAAAAGGTTATCACCAAGAGGAAGGAATTAACTACACTGAGACCTTTAGCCCAGTGGTTAAACCAACCATTATTCGTGTAATTCTTACACTTGCCTTATCGAAAAGCTGGCCAGTGCGACAACTCGATGTAAACAATGCATTTCTCAACGGAAATCTCGAGGAAACGTTGTTCATGCAAAAACCTCCAGACTTTGTAGATGACTCAAGACCAAATCACGTATGTCTCCTCAAGAAGACTCTCTACGGTCTTAAACAAGCATCACGTGCTTGGTTCACAAAGCTAAAGAGTACCCTTGTCAACCTTGGCTTTGTAGGCTCCCGAACCGATACTTCTCTCTTCATTCGGTTTCAAAATAATGAGCTTCTCGTGCTCTTAGTCTATGTGGACGACATTATTATTACTGGGAGCAACTCTACCTCGGTTGAACAAATTATACTCGACCTCAACGCGCGGTTCTCCTTAAAAAATCTTGCCTCTCTTCACTACTTTCTAGGCATTGTGGCACTAAAGCTTCAAGATGGGGTTCTATTATCTCAACCCCAATACATCTTATACCTTCTTAAAATGGCCAAGATGAAAGGTGCGAAACCGTGCCTATCTCCCATGGCTGCTGGAGAACAACTCTCCAAACTAAAAGGAAACCCAATGGAGGATCCGAAACTTTATTGAAGCAGGTTGGCGCACTTCAGTACGTGACAATCGCACGACCAGAAATAGCCTTTGCGGTAAACAAGATCTCTCAATTCATGCACTCACCGACCGACATCCATTGGGGAGCGGTTAAGCGCATCTTGCGATATCTCAAAGGCACGATAATATATGGTCTCCTCCTTCGATCTTCTCCCTCTCTACGGCTCCAACCCTTCTCAAATGCAGACTGGGCTGGTTGCCCAGATGATAGACGGTCTACGACCGGATATTGTATTTTTTTTGGTCCAAATCTAGTTTCGTGGGGCGCAAAGAAGCAGACAACGATAGCCCGATCTAGCACCGAAGCGGAATATCGCATTCTTGCAATGTCTGCCGTAGAACTTGTGTGGATCCAATTTTTACTACGTGAACTCCACATTCTTCAAATGGAAGTCCCAATCCTATGGTTTGATAACATTGGTGCAACGTATCTCGCTATCAATCCCATGTTCCATGCCCGTACGAAGCACATCGAGATTGATTATCATTTCGTACACGAACAAATTGATTGAGCTTAAAACTCTACAAGTTCGCTTCGTTAGCTTCAAAGACCAGATTGCGGACATCCTTACAAAAAGGGACTCACAGTACCTCGTTTCACTCGACTATGTGACAAGCTCACCATGTTCAGATCCGGCTAGTATTGAGGGGGGAAAGGGGTGTTAGACTAGGTCATGTATAAGTGAGTTCATGTATAGTAGGCTTATATTGTAGGCTTAGATTGTAGAATAGATTGAGGGGGGGGTAAAGTAATGATAATGTTGGATAGGTTAATGATGAGGTTAGATAACTAACTAGCTCTATAAATAGAGTACTAATTATAAAGCTATTAATTAAATAAAATCTAATCAATAATAATTAACCAATCACCCATCTTCTCTCAAATATAGTTCAAGTAACATAGTTGAAAAATATACCATTATGGCCATGCTCTTATTATTATATAATAAAATATCAGAAATCAGGGCAGCTTTATTTTTACTGGGATAAAAGTTTACATGAGTTATATATATATATCAAAAAAAATAATTAGTAGATAAAATTTTAAACGGACAGTGCGTTTGCACAACATTTTTTCGTGTACATGAAAAATATTATACATGTTTATAATGAAAGGCTTAGATATGGTGGTTATGAAAATGATGTATAACTATATACAGACAAATTCCCTGGTCTTGTATTAAATACGTGTACAAAAGCTGTTCATATGAAAAATAATTAACACTTTAAATAGCATTTTTTAACTAACACATATTAATTTCGTATTATATTTTACTAACTAAAATTCAGAAAAAAAAGCATAATCATAATATAATTTAATCATAATAATTAAGCACGTTTCTATGCGGTATTAAAACTTGAAATCGATTTCGTAATGTTAGTAATCAGAATTCTTTTTTAATAAAAAATACTAGAATTCCATTAATATATATTAATTTATCAGAAACCATGGGAGGTACGCCCCTCCGGTCTTTACATAGCTCGGTCACTGTTTCTAAGTTGGCCATGGTATTCCAATAAGGTCCAAGCATTAAATACCCAGCAGGTCATACAGCACTGAAACTTTTCCCTGACCATTCCTCTTTCAACAGGAGAGAAACAGAGCATTCTGGAGAGTGCATGACGAGACAACAAGACAGAGTAAGTGAGGTGAGAGGTGGCGAAAGACTGACCGTCGGACGAAGGACCCGATGAAGGAGTCAGGGTCGCCGGACTTGAACGCGTGCAGAAACGCCCACATGTTCCCGATCACCGGCCAGCCCAGTTCGCCGGGCGGCAGCCTCACCTTCCGGCCATCTCCGCCTCTGCTGTTCAGCCCCCGTTCCTGCACCAGCTGGTGCACCCGTTTGGTTAGCACAGCAAGAAGGAGGAGGATTACCGGGATTATCACCGCTGCTGTTAAAACTCCCATTGTTGGCAGTTTGAAGTTTTGTTCTGTTCTTTTGAAAGGTTTAGTTTTGAGTGTGTTTATCTTCTCTTTTCCTTTCTCTCTGCCTATCTTTTTATAGGCGTTTTTGGTTTGTAGGACAAGAGGGGGGTAAAGCCGTCCGTTATTTTTTGTAAAAGGTTATTCTCTCCGTTTTGAAGGAATTTGGTTTTGTATTCCTAGGCAGGGTTCTTCTGTGTTCTACATCTATTATAAATATACACCATTTGTAATTTGTTATTTTTTTTGAAGGGGACGGGTTCCCAGTTTCGAACTAGGGACCTCCCATGTGAGACCGGGGGGGGGGGTAAGAACACTATGCTAAGGTCCAGTTCTCAATTTGTAATTTGTTATTAGAAGGGAAATCTAAAAAAGTGACGCACGAGTTTGAATACGTCAAAAATACTATTTTCCCTTTTTTTTAAATATATTTTTTGTTGTATATGTAGTATTTTCTTATTTTACGTATATACTATTTATTATCTCTATATATTGTTATATATATGTATACTTGTTTGTTTAATTTTATATATTATTTATTGTATCTGTATGTTATTTTTTCATTGTTGTGTTACACAGCATGCCTATTATTAAAATATTAATAATACTATTTTACATGATATTGAGAAATAAATACACAAAATTAAAAATTCTAAAAATAAACTAAAAAAATTCCTAAAATAAATTAAAACAAAATAAATTTGATTTGTCATATAGTGGTTGTGGGTGATGATTCATGTAAGACCAGAATTGTATTGTTTTGTTTTGTATTTTGATTTTTACCTATAAAATTCTTCCTTACATTGAATTATTTATTGAAAACAATGAACCAATAAATATTTCAACTTTGAGTTATCAGTAGATTCAATATTTATCAGTAGATTTTTTTCTTATTAAAGCCCGTAGGCATTTTATTAAACTAAATAAAAACAACAAAATACAAATTACAGATCACGCCCATTTACATCAATGACACAACAATGAAAAAATAACATACAGATACAATAAATATTATATAATAGATCACGCTCATTTACATTAATTTTACTATTTTACACAACAAAATACAAATTACAGATCCCGCCCATTAAACCTGGAATTAGGATTCCATCTCTTACAACCCAATAACCCCTCTCACAAAGCAAACACCAACACTCAAGACAAGGGCTTTCTTAAAAAGAGGAAACGCAAAAACAAAGAAAAAAAAAACTCCAAATAACCAAATCTTAGTCCACCAGATGGAAAATTGAAATAATCTTCATTTAATTCCTCCACACATCACCTAAAACTCGACCCCACCGGCAATGTATTGTCTTCAAAATAAAAAATAAAAAATATTTATCAGTAGAAGTTGAATTGTACATGCACATATTTTGGTTTCCTTACTTAAGCTATGGAAAACATTGAATTTCGTATGTTGAAATCCATTGTCATAATTTAATAGAAATTAGTACTTGCCGATTAAAGCTATTGAATTCATTGACGTCTCTACCTCAAAATCTGGGGCTTGTTTTGGATAATTAAGAAATTTGTAGGATAAGATAGGTTATTTTAAACAATATAATTTTTTTATAAAAATAGTATGTATGTATTATAGGAATACACATATATGTTTATAATAAAATAGTATATAAGTCTATGTAGACTTTTTTTTGAAGTAGCCAAAAAAAAAATAATAATTAAGAGAATAATTTAGTTTTGAAAATATTTGCAAAAGTGGCCGTTTCGCCTAGCCACTGGGCGAAAGTGAGATAGTTTCGCCCAATTACCGGGCGAAACACAGTTTCACCTAGTGACTAAGCGAAACTGACACTGTTCACACTGTTTCCCCCAATAATTTTTTTTTTGCAAATTGGCACTGTTCACACTGTTCCACTAATTTTTTTTTTGCCACTGTTCCGCCTAGTGTAATTTTTTTTTGGCAGTAAAAATAATTCCAAATATTTTATTTATATTACCAAAGAAGCAATTAGAGGCATACTCATATCATTTTTCTCTAGAGTTTTGCATATATAATAATGACATATAGATCATTAAAAACTCATAATCCAACTAATTGAGTGCATTTGTTAATTGAAGGATTGTAATCTCAAATCACATTAATATTTCTTTTATTTTATTAATAAATATATACAGATAATTTGTCTTTTGCTCACACAAAATATTGTCAGATAAATAAAGATATTGAAGAAATAAGAAACATAAGAGATATTTTTCACATGAGAAGCTTGAAAAATATATCTTCCAATGTTACCTTATCAACAAGTACTATTCATTTTTTATTGTTCATGCAATAAATTAATAATATGTCCCATAATTAAATGCAAATATTTATAGACCCAGACTATAAAAATTGGTTTTTTTATCTTAAAAAATTAGTTGACTTATTTGAAAGCAGATGACCTAGTTGCACAAGCACTATCAGACAAACAGTTAACTGATAACAGCTAAGGGTCTATAGAAAATTAGTTTCGCCCACTGGCGGAGCGAAACATCTATTTTCTCATTTTTGTCCCACTGAATTAAGCTAAAAAAGTGAAACTGGCAAAAAAAAAAAAATTTCACTGGGCGGAACAATGGCAAAAAAAAAAAGTTTCGCCCAGTTTTTTTTGACTGGGCGAAATAGTGTGAACAGTTCCTGTTTCGCCCAGTCACTAGGCGAAACTGAGATAGTTTCGCCCCGTTACTGGGCGGCGAAACTATCTCAGTTTCACCCAGTAACTGGGCGAAACGGCCACTTTTGCAAATATTTTTAAAACTAAGCTATTATCTTAATTATTTTATTTTTTTTGGCCACATAAAAAAAAAAGTCGTCTATGTAGCAGTATATATAGGTATTATAAAAACATATATTATAAAAAAGCCGCGTATATATGTTGCAAAAGCAATATAGAAATATCATCTATAAAGCAGTGTATGATCTACCTACAATGAAAATAATATATAAGAATCATACTACAATATAGATATAAAACAATATATATAGTTAAATAGAAGCCGTAGGAGGCGGATTTAATGTCATAGCTGCTAATTATATAGATGCTCAGTCATGTACTCTAAACTAATAAACAGCATGCAATATTTCTTTGAATTGTCGACGAATTATTTAGCTAGGTTATATATACTCAACTATATATCATATATGATATATCCCACTTAATAAATCTAAAAAAAACAAATATATATATCATATATATAGATGAAAAAGATTTAAGTTATATTCTCAAATATATCATATATGTACATGAAAACGGCTAGACATGAATCTTTTTCATATCATCATAATTAATCATGTCACATGCGACCTTACCAAATTCGAACATATGTGTCGAGTTACAAGATTCATGATATATATCTCATCTTACTAACTTTGAACATAGGGCATTATGACTTTCTTTGGTTTCCTTTAGCATCCCTCCTTTTTTCATAGCACTGTCAATTCACTGATAATTCATGTTCATATTCTTTGAGCTGTATAATATTATTACTTTCTTTTACAATATAGTATCATATTATGTGGTCATGTGCAAATTACTTTATAGACATGAACACTTTGACTAATTTTATATTTCATCTCCACCATACGTACATAACTGGTATGATATATTGTGGTATATGTATAGATATGATTTATATATATGGTGCAATATCATAAGAAGTGGGAGGTATGAAGATATATGTTATGAACTTACGAGTGGTGAAATTGGGTGAGATGTCCCTTGTTCAAAATGAGACTTCATTTCTATCATGTTTCCTCTCCCCTTCAACGTGGTCTTTCTAATGGGCTCTACACGTCTAGATTGTTTCACAAAAAAAAGAAAAAAGAACTAAGTGATAAGTGATAAGTGGGGGTCTACACGTATTAATTGGGTCCCAAATTGAAGATTATCTAAAGATTATCGACCTTTGTTTCATAATCTTGACTTGGTTGTCTTGTCTGCCCCACTTTGAAATTGAATTGACCAACTATTTCGTTCAAGACATTCGACCAACCAAGATTTCAGAGATTCACCACGGATGAATATCTTCGAATATAACACTGACAGAAGTGCCATAGGAAAATTTTGATTTTGAACGTTTAGATGTCCTTTCAAAATTCAAATACCAAACCTTTTGCCCAATCTGCTAGACTTTTTTTATACTATAGTCAATTTGGGCCCTATATTTTCTTTCGGCCTATATTTTCTTTGGGCTTAATTTCTCTATGCGATTCGCCAGGCTAGGGCAAACCAAGCCGGCCGTCCGAGTAGCGTTTTGGAAGGCCAGAAAGAAGGGGATTTTTGACCATAAACTCGCCGCTATTTAATGATGTTATACATATTTTGATGCTAAAGCCTATATTTTAAAAACACATTTTAATTTTTTTTTTTGAAGGTTAACACATTTTAATTTGTTAATTACGTATATACATCAGTCATCAGTCGCTTTTCTTCTGCGTTCTCAAAAATTTTCCTAACAATTTTGAATTTAGTATTCTCTTATTATACTTTTAGCTCCTTTGTAATGTAGATTTTGCAAAACTACGAACTTGCAAGAATCAAAAGTAAAAACAAATATTATACACTTGAAAGTTTCCTCTTAACACAGATGAATCAGATGATTATAAAACTTTAGAAGAGTAAATAAATAAATTTGATTGACAAATCAAGTAACAAGAATATGCGTTTGAAATGTTATCAATTTATTCAAAAAGGAGAGAAAGAATCATATGCTGATTAGAGCAAGAGCAAGAGCACAGAGTTGTTCGGCATTTCCATCCTCTTTCGCCAGAACAGAGGCAACACCTTGCTCTTCAAAAGAATCTTCACAAGTAGCTGGCGCATCAAGAGCCGCACTAAGATACGTCTTTGCATCACCATAACTAAACGATCGAATCGCTTTATCAGCCTTAGATAATGTGTCTATCATGTCAGAATACAACTCTTCACAGGTATCCAGCACCGCCTTCACGTTGCTTTTTGATGGGTCTTTTAAATAGTTTTCAATTTCCGACTTGGTACTTGTCGCGTTTTTAGAAGCTAGATTCACAGCTATTAGTGCGAGACCGATTGAGTTTGCGGATTGAGACGACGGATCGACTTGAAGAGAGGTGATGCAAAAGTCTGAGTTTATATTTGGACTATGTTTAGCTACTGCTTTACATGAGTCTTCAAGAGAGGCGTTAATGGAGTTTGGTAGAATAATGAGGGAGATGAATAGAATGAGGAAGATAGGAGACGAAGGAAGAAAGGTCATTGTTGATGGTAGAGAGGTTTTGGTAGGGTTATCTGGTGAAATGGAAGGATTATTGTAAGGTAATTTATTTATAGAAGATACTTTAAGGAATCTAATCGCATTTATATGGTAATTTATTTTATAATATATTCAATTATAATCAGATTTACTATATTTTTGGAAAATCTTAGATTTAATACATATCCTTTTGATAATTGCCATATATATGAGGAGTTAATACAATGCACCCATTAAAGGGGCTTTATGTGGGATTTCTTTACATGTATTGTTTCAATGTAAATTATATGCAATGTTTTTATTAAATCTATACATTTCTTAACGTTTTCAATTGTTATGATTATGCTCCATGAGAGAATATAATTTTTATGGTCAACTATTTTTTGAATTCTCTTTTTTCTCATATGACCGACCCATATATGTACTTTCATTTTTATTGTACTTCTCATTTTATTTTATTTTCTCCGTATCATGTGATGCATGCTCCTTAATATCCTACGTTTATATGAGTTTAGTCAAACAGACGTTTCAAATATTTTTAGCCCAATCTGCTAGACTTTTTCTAATACTATAGTGGATGTGTCTTTAATAATTAATTTGGGTACTATATTTTCTTTGGGCTTGCTTGCTCTATTTTTTTTTGATGGGTTGCTTGCTCTATTTAGTGATGTTATATGTTGAGGCTAAAGCCTTTTTTGAAAGCACATTTTAGTTTGTTAATCACGTATATACATTAGTCCCTTTTTATGTGTTCTCAAGTCAAAACTTTTCCTAACAATTTTGAATTTAGTATTCGCTTATTACTTTTAACTTTTTTGTAATTTAGATTTTACAAAACTAAAAACATGCAAGAATCAAAACTACAAACGCATATACACATGAAGTTTCCTAAGATAATTGATTATAAACCTTTAGAAGAGTATAAATAAATTTGTTTGACAAAAGCAAATAACAAGAATATGCCTTTGAGCATTATCAACTTATTCAAAAAAGAGAGAGAATTATATGCTGATTAGGGCAAGAACAATAGCACAGAGCTGTTTTGCATCTCCATCTTTCGTCAGAACAGACGCAGCACCTTTCTCTCCAAAAGAATCTTCACAATCACTTGGCGCATCAAGAGACGCGCTAAGATACGTCTTTGCATCACCATAACTAAACGATCGAATCGCTTTATCAGCTTTAGACAAATTGTGTATCATGTTAGAATACAACTCTTCACAGGTATCCAGCTCAGCATTCAAATTGCTCTTTGATGGGTCTTTTAAATAATTTTGAATTTCAGACTTGGTGCTTGTCGCATTTTTTGAAGTTAGATTTGTCGCGATTAGTGCGAGACCAATTGAATTTGCGGATTTAGATGATGGATCGACTTGAAGAGACGTGATACAAAAGTCTGCGTTTATCACGTTTGGATCACTTTTGGCTGCTGCTTTACATAAGTCTTCAAGAGAGGCGTTAATGGAGTTCGGAAAAATAATGAGAGAGACAAATAGAATGAGGAAGAAAGGCGAAGAAGGAAGAGAGGCCATTGTTGATGGTAGAGGTTTTGGTAGGGTTCTTGATGAGATGAATGGGATTATTGTAAGGTAATCTACTCATAAAGAAGGTATTTTGAGGAATCTAATTGCATTTATATGATAATTTATTTTGTAATATATTCAACTATAATCAGATTTGTCATATTTCTCGAAAATCTTAGATTTAATACATATCCTTCTAACAAGAAAAGTAAAAATCCCAACACTAATGCTAAAAGTGAACTTTCGTAAAGTGTTTGATAACGTGTCTTGGACATTCCTATCGAACCTAATGGAAGCTAGAAATTTTCCGGAAAATTGGATTCACTGGATAGAAAATCTCCTCAAAACGTCGAGTTCGACGGTTAAGATTAATGGTGCTATTTCCCCTTTCTTTGAACACCACCGAGGACTACGACAGGGAGACCTGATATCTCTGTTACTTTTCGATCTCGCGGTTGATGTACTGCAGTCTATTATAGCCAAACTTGAACCATATCTCATAAAGAGATTTAATATGGAGACCCAAGTATTGCAATGTGCGGATGACACTATAATTTTCATGGAAGCTCACCCTTCTAACCTTAAGTTACTATCGCTAGCCCTTGAGATGTTTAAAGAAATGACGGGGCTCCCTATCAACTGGACAAAGAGCTCTTTTGTGCCAATATCAATCCCTACACATCTACATGATTGTATCAAGAATATACTCAAATGTGATGTGGGCACTCTTCCGGTGAAGTATCTCGGAATTCCGCTCACTATGAAGAAACCAAAAAAAGTATACTTTCTTCCTCTAGTGAAAATGATCCAAGATAAAATATCATCATGAAAAGGACGAATCCTCTCTCTAGGTGGTAGAGTGACACTAATTAAATCTACATTGGGGGCTATGGCCACACATATAATGCAAGTCACAAAGCTACCGAAATGGTGCATAAATGAGATAAATAAAAGTATTCGGTCATTTCTTTGGAAAGGCAATGAGAAATGCAATCCCAGAAATTGCTTGATAAATTGGGGAAGAGTATGCCTACCCAAATAGAATGAAGGTTTAGGCATTAAAGATGTGGATGCTCAAAATAATGCCTTACTATCAAAGTGGCTATGAAAAATGGACGTAGAGCCGAACGGAATTTGGAAAAATTGCCTTGCAAAACTATATGACATAAATGGGACAAAGGACTTACCGGAAGACAATTCCCTACATTTATCACCGTTCCTCAATGAATTGATTAAGCTACTACCTTCCTATCACATGTCCACCCTAAAGACAAATGACGGAGGCCTGCCCAAATGAAGATGGGAACCATCCAATGCCTTCTCTTCGAAATCATCATACAAGTTTCTTAGAAATCCGGGAATGAAAAGATCTTGGGGGATAAACCTTTGGAAGATTAAAGCCCCAACCAAGACTAAAACATTTGCATGGTTAGCCTATAATGCAAGACTAAACACGACAGACATATTACGCAAAAAACGGTGGCCGCATGATACAAATTGTGCACTCTGTGCTACCACGCTGGAAATTAGAGATCATTTGCTAGTCTAGTGCTCTTATACGAGAGCAGTGTTGAAGCTCGTCGATCACTATACTCACTCACCAATCCAGACTATTCTGGTAGGGGATTATATTGCGACATGACAAACTAATAGAAGAAAATTTACAAAGCTTATGAGGAGAAAATGGAATACGCTTTGGCTTGCCGTATCATGGAATATTTGGCTAGAGTGGAATGCAAGGATATTTAACAAGAAAAAACTGCCCCCGCTGAAGATAGCGACAAAAGCGGCAGAGGATGCATCTTCTTGGACACGGTGGTGCTAGTCAAAGGAAATGAGATTTCAAATAATGATTTTCTTTTATACTAAGGTCCTGCTCAGTTGTAACCCTCACCTTTTATTAATATAAGAACCAACGCTTCTTGCGTGATTCCTTAAAAAAATAAAATAATATATATCCTTCTGATATTGCCATATATATATGAGGAGTTGATACAATACAATGCACCCATTATAAGAGATTTTATGTGAGATTTCCTTATATATCTTGTTTCTTTTAATGAAAATTATATGCAATGTTTTTACTAAATTTATATTTTATTATGCATGTTTTAGTGTATCCATTAATTAATCAATCATCTCACCGACGTATATAATACTATGAATTGACGATATCCCATCAGAAATTAATCGATCGTAACCATTGTACCGCAAATGTTATTTTCTCCTTTCTCATAGTTCTATTATTGCATTGAAAAAATATTCGAACAATGATTGCATTCAACTAAAATACATTTCTTAATGATTTTCAATTGTTATGAATCTATGATTATGCTCCATGAGAGAATATAATTTTTATGGTCAACTATTTTTTTAATTCTTTTTTTCTCATATGACCGACCCATATATGTACTTCTAATTTTATTGTACTTCTTTTGTTTTTCCCATATCATGAGATGCATGCTCCAAAATATTCTATGTTTATATGAGTTTAGTCAAACAGACGTTTAAAAAAAAAAAATTCACTCACGAGATCCATGGAGCTCCGTTTTATTTATTTATTTCTCCCTTGTCGATTATGATATTAATTATTGAAATATTATATGTTGATTCACTATTTTTCAAAATAGTTTTTTCATAATAAGAGTATGTTGTAAAAATAAAAGATTACAAATATAGAATTGATGTTGTAATTTTTCACTTTTTTTCAAATAATAGAAATGATAACCATGCCAACCAAACATGGATTATTACATATATATCAACAAAATTATTACAATACTTATATATTCACAAAAAATGAGACGAAAAATTGGGACATACTAACGGAGAGAAGGAATATTATTACTATCTCAACAAAATGCTTACATATCCACATCCAAGCATCATAATGAAAATGGAAAAAGAAATTCCTGCAAGTAAAAGAGCATGAATTGTTAGTAATTTATCACCTTCTGATGATTTCTCATAGAAAGAAGAAAAATAAGAGAAAAGTAATTTGAATTCATTTGAATCACTTACAAATCAAATGTTATTCACAAATTTTCAAAAAAATTGCTCGTCGGGGACTCATTCGATAATCACAACGTTGCCCATTTGAATTAGCTTCATCTCCTTAAGAGAATTTATATGTTGGAGCCCCTCAGGAAGCATTTTGAGCCTTCTACACCCTTCAATTGTCAAGCTTTCAAGCCTTTTCATTGCCCCAAAAGCAACTTTCCAATCTTCCAATTTCTCCAATTTCTTAGTCACTAATCGCATAAGAAGAGGAAAACCCATTGCAGAACAAACCATAGATTTGCCGTCATATGCTCGATCCTCCAAAGAGAGAATCACAAGGTTCGGAAGCTTCTCTAATGTTGGCATTGGATCTTTGTTTAAACGAGAGTTGATTAGAGCAAGCTTTGTTAGACCTTGGGGGAATGAGGAATAAGCGGGGAGCGGTTTTGAATCGGATATTTTACCGCAAACTTTCAATTTGTGTAAAGAAGGAAAAACGGTAAAGGCTTCTGGTTGGATCGACCCTTCTTCACCAAAAAGGGAGACTGATTCAATAGCTCGTTGCTTCTCAAATTGATTGAATATCACCTTTTCGTTGAAGGTAATCTTTAGCCTTTTTAGGCTAGCCAACTTGATTATCTGCTTTGCGACTAGCATTCCACATTTGACATGTGTTAAACACCTCAGGTTTTTTAACGCGTCGAGGCCATCTTCGACTCTTATCATGGCATTTGTTGCTAAAGTTTGGAGATTACGAAGGTTACTTAAAGAAGGTAATGATTTCACACCATGATTCGAGTGAACGATCCAACGAAGATATTTTAAATGAATCAAATTGGTAATCTCATTTGGAATGGTGGTAAGCCTTCTTTCGCCCTCCACATCAATCACGGTTAATAATTTTAAGCCATCGAGGTGTTGACCAAGACGATGCTCCAATTTTGATGAACCAAAGTACATCATTGTTCTTAAGCTTGGTGTCATTAAACCTAAACTCCTTGGGTCGATGTATGCATTGGAAATGCCGCCATGAAAAGCAAGGCGGCGAGCAGTGCTCACGGTTGGCGAAGATGAAGATGATGTATTGTTTAAATTTGGTTCTACATTGAGAAAATTGTTTTCTTTCCCTTCTTTAATACATAGGTCTCGGATGAGACGATGAATTTTAATCCTTGAAGGGTTTCCGTTGTACTTTGTTTTAGTGACGAGAAACAAGGATCTTTTAATAAGATACTCAAGGTAAAGATTTGCTATTTGCTCTCTTTCTAGGTTGTCTTTTATGTCTAGAACTAGAGATTCAGCCATCCATAATCTTTTTAATTGGCTAGCCCTAATCTCACTACCTCCTTCAAAGGCTCCAATATACAAGAAACAAGGTTTCAATCCATGGGGGAGTTCATCATAGCACAAACCAAGTACATCATTGGATTGTGAGTTTAAGGTCTTCAAAACATTAGACCAAACATTGAAGGTTTTCACCTTGGTGGATAGAAGGCCACCCAATAGCACCAAATACAATGGTAATCCTCCGCAAATTGTTAAAAGCTCTTCTCCAACTTCTTTGAGCTCATCTACAAACTCCCGAAAGTTTTCATTTGGGTATATCTTTCTAAGAAAGAGGGCCCGACTCTCTTGATCATCTAAAAGGCGCAATTCATATGGATTTGTATAAGGATCAGCAGATTTGGCAATCTCCATGGAGCGTGTGGTTAATATAACCCTACTACCATTATCCGTTGTGAGAAATGCAGTTCGTATTCTCTCCCAAATCTCCTTTCTACACACATCATCTATCACAATTATGCACTTCCCTTTGGTCTTTATGAGCTCATGAAGCGCCCATTTTATCTCGTCCTCTCTCCAATTTTCCAAATTGCTATGATCTTCTTTTACTTCTTGAATTATTCTTTTTGATCTTGTCGACAAGGTCTCACCCTTGATTTTCTTGGGGATTTCAGCAAGTGCCTTTATCGTTTTTCTCAACACATCGATCACTGTACAATTTTCAGCCACTGATACCCAAGCACGAGCACCAAATTTCTCTTTGATAATTGCATTATGATAGACTGAACTAGCAAGAGTAGTTTTTCCAAGACCATCTATACCAACAATAGAGACAACAAACAATTGGCTAACCGAACTCTGCAATTGTTCTATTATCGCCCTTTTTTCATCCCGAAAACCTATAATACTAGTGACACCATCATCACAATCAACATGATTGCACTCTCTATTTCGGCCTACTAACTCCACATTATAATGATTTGTTCCAAGATTAACAAGACCGTGTTCCGACCTTTGAGCCGATATGTCTTTAATCCTTTTCTTTATTTCATCAATCTTTTGAAAGAAATTACTACGAGAATTAAGAGAAGTAAAGGAATGAGGAAACCTGCTAGCCCGAATCAAGTAGCTTTCGATTAAATCCTCCGCATTATGTGTCGCTTCTCTTATTTCTTTGATCAAAGCCTTCACCTCTTCGTTCTGCTTCTGTTTCGTGTCACCATCTTTCAAGAAACCGAGCATCTTCTTGAGCTCTCTCTCCATCCAATGGATCTCATTATTTAATCCATGCAAAAATGAAGGGTCTCTTTGTAAAAGTTCTCCGAGTTTGTTTATGACATGGGAAACAATTGGTTGGGCCATGTTCTCTCTCTCACCTCCCTCCTCTAGAGAGGTGGAAAGAAGGAAGAAAAGGTTTTGGTTTCAATTAACTTGAAATATCAACAGCATTTTGGAGCATTTCTTCCCATACTGGTGAGCATGTCTTTAGAATAATAAAGCTGGCAAAGTAATAAATAAACAATGAACAGAAAAGATTATACAATATTTTTAAAATTATCTAGTAGTTCGAATAATAAAGCTGGCATTTCATATATGAATTCTTATGGTTCAAATATTTTTACAATAAAATATTTTAGATTAATAAAGTTGCATCTCATATATGAATTCTTTTAGTTTGAATATTTCTACGATAAAATATTATAGAATAATAAAGCTGGCATTTCATATAATGGATTCTTTTAGTTCAAACCATTGTTGTCTTTGTATAATCAAATAGAAAGAAGATGAGAAATTGAAACTGAACAAAGATAATTTATTCGAAAACAAATTTCCAGAGAGTTCTAATCACAAAAATCTTATTGCATTTTTGTATTTTAAGCTATTGACTCAAATGTATACCACCTGTATTATGAAACTTAAGTATAAGAGTTAATATTCAATTCCTTTGAAACTATGGAAATGCCCGTGTTGGAATATATATTTGTGTGAAAATAATTAAAAAAAATTGTAAGAAATAAAACAAAAGAATTAAAGAATTCAGCTCCATAGTCCATACAACTTTTGATTGTCTTACATGTAGATCAATTACTAAAAATATTCTACACAGAGATTAATTACTAGAAATCATATAAATGCATGACATTTGTTTTGAATGAAGAAATAAATTACTATTGTACAAATAAAAGACCATAATTTCCTCTTGATCGATCTGCAGCTTTTCTTCATTCTGATATTTCTATACAACCTGTAAAATATTAACAATATATTTAAAAGCAATATATATGAAACATAAACATTCCCCATTTTGAAACAATATATATCAAGCATGAAAGAATAATAAAAACAAAGTTAAGAAAAATTAATACATAGAAAACAGAGCCACCGTTTGAACAGAGAATGAGGTCCTCCTGCTATAACTATTTCCATGTATTCTTTTTCATTTTCCTAACAATTAATTTAAAAAATTAAATAAAAAATGCAGTAATTTTTAGCATACTATAAATTTTAGGCAAATTCTGAAATTTTGAACATTTAAAGGAATACTGTATGTAGAAAAAAGTTGAATACGAAAGGTACTTTGTTTTGAAATGAAGAGATAAAGATGGCTTTTACATCCTCAAAAACCTCCTCTACTGACTTTGTTGCATCAATCTAATTAAGAAAAATATTCACATAAAATTGGTTCAAAAATACAGAAAAATGATAAATCATGATTAGAGGGTTAAGAAAAGTGAAATTACCTTTTTGACCTTGCCTATTTGATCATAGTATTTTATAACAGGCAAAGTCGATTCTATAAAAACTTTGAATCGTTTCCTTATTGTTTCAATATTATCATCTTCTCTTCCCTAATTTCAAAAAAAATAACAATTAAGAATTTGCATTTCACCAAAAAAAAAGAATTATTTTAAGGACCTGGTTGCGATTTAAAAGGCGCTTCTCCAACACATTTTCAGGACAATCGAAAAATAATAAAAATTCAGGTTCAATTTTGATCTACAAATATCCAAAATTAATTAAAAAAGAGTTTAATAATAATAATAATAATAATAATAATAATAATAATAATAATAATAATAGTAATAATATAAATTATTAATGCACCAAAAAATTAGACCATACAATTTCTTCAAAAGCAAGGCGATTTTCTTCATTGCGAGGAAATCCATCAATCAAAAATTTATCATTTCGACTTTCAAACATACCCTTTTGTATTAATCGCACTATTAAATCTGACGGTGCCAATTTCCCTTCTTTCATCAGATTTTCAATCATTTCCCTTCGCATAAACCACAAAAGTAAAAAATAAACAAACTTTCAAGTAGTTTTTTTCTAACTGAACATGTTATATTTATAGCAAATATGCAAAAATACCCATATTCTGAACCGGATTTAGACTCGGCGCGTAAAAGATCACCAGCACTTAAATGAGTGAATCCGAAATTTTTCACGATTTTTTCGCATTGTGTGCCTTTACCGCTTCCTGGACCACCTGTCAGTAACCAATTACTCAAATAATATGCATATAAATTGAAAATACTAATATAAATTGAAAATTAATCTAAAAACAGAGGGAGGAAATGAAGAATTGATACCTAAAACAAATACAATTTTGATCTTTCTGTCTGAAGTTAGAGACCCACTTGCATCCTGCTTTAAACACAGTAACATGAATCGTTAATTTCTTCAACAGATACTGATAAATTCAAAAAAAAATTAAACAAAAAACCCTTTTTAATCCACCTTAGATCCCATGAGATGATAATCAAATCAATGAAGCGAAAAATTTGAGTTTTTTTCTACACGGTGTGTTTAATTGTGTTGATTTTGCGAATCAGAATCCTTCACAACAGAAAAAGAAAAGGAAGGAAGGAACTGGAATTAGAAACGACGTGGCGCTCAACAAGGCAAGTCCTTAAATCCGTGATTTCAAATTCCGGATTTTAAGTCCGGATTTTATATAAAAACAGGATTTAAAATCCATATAAAAACCAAACTTCTAGGATTTCAAATCCTTGATTATGAAAACTAAACTCAGTACAGGAAGTACAACAAATATTAGAAATGCTAGAAATACACTATCACTGTATTACATACATCATCATATACAGCATTTACATTACATTCATTCCCACACATGCACATGTTGTGAATACAAAAGAAATATAAGAAAGTGCGTAAATAAAAAAAATACAAAAATGGTGAAATAACATATCAATTTTCTTTCTTTTTCAGCGATTTTTCAAAATCTCGCAAGCTTCAGAGCAAATGGGAATCAATTTCCTGATTTCTTCATAATCCAGGAACTCATTTACCAAGTTGAATCTCAGGAGAGTCTCCGTTGCCTTATCTATTGGCATCTAAATCTATGAAAATTTTAAAATGTTATTATTAATTCAATATTTTCATTTTATTTATAGAAGTTTTTGACTGGAAATTTAGTAAGAGTTTCTTTTTGTTAATATAAAAAGTTTTTGACTGGAAATTTATTAAGAGTTAATTTTGGTACCTTTTCGCAGAATTTTTCATACACGAACTGTTCACATGCAGCTTGAATTCGTTTAACAGAGACAACCTATAATAAAAAATAATTATTTTACAATGTATATTGAACATATTAATTCATATTTTTGTTTATTTACTTTTTTTCTGACCTTATATGTTTTGGGACTTGTAGAAGCGCGTAAACCAAAATTGCTTTTTTGTACTGTATTTATTTATATAATAAAACAAAAACATAATTTTTTTAAAATATATATAAAATTTAAATAAACAAACCAATAAATAAAATCTAACTTGTTGATGCTCAGAAGCATCTAGAAGGAAATGAACTGAACCGAAACCACTCTCCAAAGTTCTCTCATATAAAGTCTTATTCACCAACAGCTAGTATAAATTCCAAAAAAATCAACATAATTCAAATTATCATTTCACAATTTGAAAATAAATTATAAAATACAAGAAATAATTAATATTTAATTACTTGGTAGCGGTCTGAAGTGTTTATAACCCAAAACGACTCGAAAAACAAGCATCATAAGTGCAGTTGCTGCAACTGCATCTAATAATAATGTTGACCTGTCAAATTAATATTTCATTTCAAAATAATATTTTTTTACAAAATAATTATATATTTTACTAGATATAAAGTTAAAAAATGAAATACATACTTACGGAGAAGTGGCTGCTATGTTCTCAAATTTGTAATTCACAAAATAAGCTAATGAACCAACAATTGTAGTTATATCCAACCTTAACTATAATATTAAAATATAATAATTATATTATAAAAATAAAAAAATATTTCAGTATAATTTAATCTCAATTAATTAGGCTATTATATGTTATGAAATAAGAATGATTATTGTATCTAAGATCCGGAATGAAAGCTTCTTGTGAGGAAATACCACCTACAAAAAATAATAACAATAAAAAAATCACAAATTTACAAATAATTGACTTATTAAATTAATAAAATTAAAATTACAAGAAGATTAGGAATCGGAATCTTTTCATAAATCTTCAATTTTAAAGGCAAAATCTCTTCTTTATCTTTATCTCTCTCTATTCTGATTTTCTCCATCTGTATAAAGCAAGACCAGTTCTTGAAATAAAGCAAGATCAGTTCTTGAAATGGCAGCTCCTAACAATTAAAAATAAAAAATAAATCTTAAAAACTTTAGCATTTAAACAAATATATCTATTATTTTGGTAACTGAATTATAATTTATACCTGGAGAGTGGATACATTGAATAAAATATTAATCGAAGCTTTTAATATTTCCCAAAGATTATTTCCTCTTGTTGCTGGTTCAAATGCATACTACATGTATATTAGTTATATTCCTCTGAAATAATGAAAATGCCCTGTTATAAATATATTTGTATTAATAAACAGTCCATACAAGGACCATATCATAAAAAATATAAAGGATCCTTAAAAAAAAAATATATATATATAAAGGAGAAAAAACCCAGAAAAGATAGGCATTGTAAAAGTGCTTATAATTAAGCTCCACATCACAACATATCATTAGTTTACATATAGAATAATTGCTTATAATTAAGCTCCACATAACAACATATCATTAGTTTACGTATAGAATATTAATATAAATCATCAAGATACATGCATCACATTTCAGATAAAAAAATTATTAAAATCAAGTTTCCTTACTCTTATGTACATAAACAGACTATAATTTCCTCATAAACTGTGATTTTCTTCATTCTGGTATCTCTAAACAACCTGTAGAATATTAACAATATATTTATGAAAGATATATACGGAACATAAAAAATCCCCGAAAAAATATAAATAAAAAAAATTGCACGAAAGAAGAACAAAAACAAAGTTTAAAAAGGAATTAATACATAGAAAACTGAGCCACCGATTGAACAGAGAAAGAGGTCCTGCTTGTATAACTATTTCCCTGAGTTCTTTTTCATTTTCCTACCAATTAATTTAAAAAATTAATTAAAAAATGCACTAAATATATTCTGAATTTTATGTCTGAAACAAATTAGATGATAAAAAATGTACTTTATCTTGAAATGAAGATATAAAAACGGCTTTTACATCCTCAAAAACCTCTTCTATTGACTTTGTTGCATCAACCTAATTAAAAAAGTAATTCACAGAAAATTGGTTAAAAAAATGATAAGTCATGATTAGAGGTAAAAAAAGTGAAATTACCTTTTTGACCTTGCCTATTTGATCATAGTATTTTATAACAGGCAAAGTAGATTCTGTAAAGACTTTGAATCGTTTCCTTATTGTTTCAATATTATCATCTTCTCTTCCCTAAATTCAGAAAAAATAAAAACGAATAAATAATGAATTTGAGTTTCACCAAAAAAAAAAATGGAAAAATAAATTAATTAACGGACCTGGTTGCGATTTAAAATCCGCTTCTCCAACACATTTTCAGGACAATCCAAAAATAACAAAAATTCAGGTTCAATTTTGATCTACAAATATCCAAAATTAATTAAAAAAGAGTTTAATAATTAATGCACCAAAAAATTAGATCATACAATTTCTTCAAAAGAAAGGCGATTTTCTTCATTGCGAGGAAATCCATCAATCAAAAATTTATCATTTCGACTTTCAAACATAGCCTTTTGCATTAATGGCACTATTAAATCTGACGGTACCAATTTCCCTTCTTTCATCAGATTTTCAATCATTTCCCTTCGCATAAACCACAAAAGCAAGAAATAAACAAAATTTCAAGTAGTTTTTTTCTAACTGTACATGTTATATTTATAGCAAATATGCAAAAATACCCATATTCTGAACCGGATTGAGACTCAGCGCGTAAAAGATCACCAGCACTTAAATGAGTGAATCCGAAATTTTTCATGATTTTTTCACATTGTGTGCCTTTACCGCTTCCTGGACCACCTGTCAGTAACCAATTCAATTAAAAATTCAATCAATTACTTAAATAATATACATATTAATTTTTTTTTTTGAGTGAGTTGAGAATAATATACATATTAATTGAAAATTAATCTAAAAACAGATAGAGGAAATGAAGAATTAATACCTAAAACAAGTACGATTTTGAACTTTCTGTCTGAAAGTCCAGACCCATTTGCATCCTGCTTTAAAAACAGTAAAATTAATCGTTAATTTCTTCAACAGATACTGATAAATTAAAAAAAAATTAAACAAAAAAACATTTTTTAATCGACCTTAGATCCCATGACAGATCAAGTAAGCAAGAATTTTAATTCTTATTTTCCACGGTGTGTTTATTTATGTAGATTTTGCGAATCAGAATCCTTCAAAGGAGAAAAAGAAAAGAAAAAGAGAGAAGGAACTGGAATTAGATACGACATGGCGCCAAACAAGTCAAGTCCTTAAAGCCGGGATTTCAGATTCCGTATTTTAATTCCAGGTTTACATAAACACAGGATATCAAATCTATATAAAAACCAAACTTGTAGGATTTCAAATCCTGGATTATGAAAACCAAACTCAGTACAGGAAGTACAACAAAGATTAGAAATACTGGAAATACACTATCACTGTATTACATACTCATCATATACAGCATTTACATTACATTAATTCCCATACATGCACATGTTGTAAATACAAGAGAAATATAAGAAAGTGCGTAAATAAAATACAAAAATGGTGAAATAACATATCAATTTTCTTTCTTTTCCAGTAAATTTTGCCAGCGATTTTTCAAAATCTCGCATGCTTCAGAGCAAGAAACGGGAATCAGTT
Organism: Juncus inflexus; assembly: GCA_024447665.1. Classification (NCBI taxonomy): domain Eukaryota; kingdom Viridiplantae; phylum Streptophyta; class Magnoliopsida; order Poales; family Juncaceae; genus Juncus; species Juncus inflexus. Next base: position 6,345,392 of record JAJHPC010000017.1, read on the forward strand.
TTCTGATTTCTTCATAATCCAAAAACTCATTTACCAAGTTAAATCTCAAGAGAGTCTCCGTTGCCTTATCTATTGGCATCTCAATCTATGAAAAATTACAAAATTAATAATTGAATATGTTTATTGTATTTATAAAAACTTTTGACTAGAATTTAACAAGAGTTTTTTTTGTACCTTTTCATGGAATTTGTCGTACATGAATTGTTCACATGCAGCTTGAATTCTTTTAACAGAGGCAACCTGTAACAAAAAATAATTATTTTACAACGTATATTGAATATATTAATTCATATCTACGAAATTACAATTGTTTTTACTTTCTTCTGACCTTATATGTTTTGGGACTCAATAGAAGCGCATAAACCAAAACCGCTTCTTTGTACTGTATTTATTTATACAATAAAACAAAAACATAATTTTTTTAAAATATATATATATATAATTTAGATAAACAAACAAATAAATAAAATCTAACTTGTTGCTGCTCAGAAGCATCTAGAAGGAAATGAACTGAACCGAAACCACTCGCCAAAGTTTTCTCATATAAAGTCTTATTCACCAACAGCTATTATAAATTCCAAAAAACCAACATAATTCAAATTATCATTTCACAATTTAATAATAAATTATAAAATACAAGAAATAATAATTAATATTTAATTACTTGGTAGCGATCTGACGTTTGTTTATAACCCAAAACGACTCGAAAAACAAGTATCGCAAGTGCAGTTGCTGCAACTGCGTCTAATAATAATGCTGACCTGTCAAATTAATATTTCATTTCAAAATAATATTAAAAAATAAATTATATATTTTACTATGTATAAAGTTTTTGAAGCTTACTATGTATAAAGTTAAAAAATAAAATACATACTTACGGAGAAGTGGCAATGTTCTCGAATTTATAATTCACAAAATAAGCTAATGAACCAACAATTGTGGCTATATCCAATCGTACCTACAATATTAAAATATAATAATTATAATGCAAAAGTAAATAATTTTTTAATATAATTTAATCTCAATTAATTTTGGGATGTTAAATTATGATTACAGTATCTAGGATTCGGAATGAAAGCTTCTTGTGAGGAAATACCACCTACATAAAAACAATAACAATAAAAAAATCACAAATTTACAAACAATTAATTTTAAAATTAAAATTATTATTCTTATTATTATTACAGGAAGATCTGGAATCGGAATATTTTCATAAATCTTCAATTTTAAAGGCAAAATCTCTTCTCTATCTTCCTCTCTCTCTCTATTCTGATTTTCTCCATCCGTATAAAGCAAAATCAATTCTTGAAATGCCGGTTCCTAACAATAAAAATAAAAATTAAAGACTAAAATTTAATATTTAAATGAAATTTTATTATTTTGGTAAAATAATACCAAAATTATACCTGAAGAGTCGATTCTTTAAGTAAAATATTAATTGAAGCTTTTAATATTTCCCAAAGATTATTTTCTCTTGTTGCTGGCTCCCAAATATTCGCCAAAGTCACTCTTGGCAAAAAATTCGGTCTGACAAATTCAAACAAACAAATACATAAATAAATAATAATTATAATAATGCATAAATAAATATACAAATAATAATAAATAAATAATTAAATAAATAATAAGTAAATAAACATATACATAATTTTTATTTTTATTTTATTAACTTATTTATATTTACATATTAATTTACTTATTATTTATATATTTATTTTTAGTTATTATTTGAATAAACATATAAATACTTCTTCTTATCAACCTGAGATAATTCTCCAAATACTTCTCCTTCTCGGTCTCCAAACTCACGGAAGCTTCAGGAAGCGAGCCAACCAAACCCGTCCAGCTCAGCAATTTCCTGACGAGTCTGCCCCTGGGTCCCACAGGCGACAAGAGGCCCTCGTAACGCGATACAGCCTTCTGCGCGGCGATCCAGATTGGCAAATTGGTATTTGGATTCCCGGATTCCTCAAACCCGGATTTGGATTCCCGGTTTAGGAGCAGACTATCTGGCGAATACTGTTCGTTTAGCCAGAATTTGAGCTTTTGGAACCGGATTTGGAGGTCTTGGTTTCCAGTCGACCTTTTTACAGCCTATATTGTAAAAATATATGTATTAATTTATAATGTATTTAAAATTGTTTGAAAAATTTAGTTAAATGGTGTATTTAGGGGACCTCGTTGATAAATTTGCCGAGATTTTTCAAGGGTTTTGAAAGGCCGAAGAAAATACGTTGCAAGAGTTTTGATTGGAGATAATCTAATTTTTCTACTAGTAGTAATCCCTTTTGTCTCTCACTTGCATATCCTCTCCTAATTACAGAAAAAATTTAAAAAATTAACAAAAAGAATTGGCAAAAGATAAAATTGACAAAAAAAGGAAATAAATAAAGGGACATAAATATGTTATTTGTTAATTTGTGCTGACCTGAAAATGATGGCGTTGGATTCGGAGGCTTTTTTCCAGTCAACATAAATGGGAAGAGTCAAAATATAATCGCTATTTAATGCGTATGTTAATAACAAATCGCGAGCTGAAAGCTCTTCAAATTGAGCGTCTTTCAAAAGCTTCATGAAATTATGTTGGAAATTGGCCGCGAATGCAACTCTAAAAAATTACAAATAAAGTTAGCACAAAAAAAAGTTTTCTCACATTGAAAAAAAAAATTAATATTTTTTACTTGTTTTGATTTATCGGACGTTTTGAAGCCAACCAAGGAGATGATGCTAATAAGGTTTTGAAATCCAAACTTCGATTCAAGTTCAAATTCGAAAACTCCCCATTTAATTTGGTTTTTTGCCTACTTATTTCCGAATTTTCCATCTCTTCTTCTTCTTCTTCTTGATGAGTGAGAGAGTAATAAGCACGCATTTCCTCAAGCAAATATTTATGCTCCGCATGAAGAATCGCATCTAAACATCTATTGAAAAAAAAGAAATTATTCAAATTCTAAAAAATTCACTAAATTAATTAAAATGTTATACCTGGCGAATTGTTTGAAACTCTCTTTATCTTCTTCAGATTCAAACAAATCAAGCACAGCATCTAGTAATTCAGCTTTAGGCACCGCTATGTACTTCTGTCTCGGTACATCAATCCCACCTATCCTTCTCTCTTCTTCTTCAAATTTATCTCTCTCTTCATTGTAATCCTCTGCTTCAAATTTCTCTCTCTCTTCATTAAACTTCTCTGAGAGAGCTTCTTCTTTACCTCCATTTCCCTCCAATTTCAAAGGAAACACTGATAGCACTCTCTGTGGCGAGCAATGGACTGCCACAGAGCGAATACCATTACTCACACTGTTACTGCTTGAAGTGATAGTAGATAGGTGAATTACAGAGGATATTGGCTTGAAACAGAGCATTTTATGCTAATGAAATCATAGAAATGTTTGTTCTTCTTCTTCTTCTTCTTCTTCTTTCTTTTGAATCTCTCATTCAGTTCTTTTCTCGTTCTGAGAGGAGCGAGGGATGAACTGTTGAAGGTGCGGTGCAGAATTTAATGTGTGGTCACAGAAGGAAAACTGATTATATGATTATTTGGTTTAGAGAGTAAATGAAAGAACAGGTTTAGTTAGATTTTATGAAGCGGATGAACAGGGCGGTAACGAACACATGGATGGATGAAATTATTTTCAGATTGGACGGACCAAATTGATCCACATCACACTGTTTTGGGCTGAATAAGAAAAGATAAAAATTACTATTTTTCACCTTTTCTTCAATTTTGGGCCATAATGGACCAAATTTTCTTGGGCTAAATAAGAAAGTTTGATTATCACTCTTCCAAATGTATTTTTCTATTTAATTTTTTCTTTAATTTTTGCAGCAAAATAAAAATAAAAATAAAGATATAATAGCCCTTTGTTTGTTTATACATTTTTTTCCTGATATCAGGTCAAAAGACTGAAACAGAGATTACGTAGTGGATGACTTCCTAGCAAATATTAAAACCTTGAAGTTTTGAAACATTTGACATGGAAACAATTATGTAACAAGTAACTGTATATAAGGTCCAAAGTTGAATATGCCAGATCCGGTACACAAACTTCTAAACTGTGGGACAACATAAAAGCTTACTTCCCATTGAGTAAATGCACCTCGTGCAAATGCGTGAATTGTCAACCATGAAAAGAAGGTTAATTGTATTCAAACACTTAAATATAAAAGGCTAAAATTTATGCATATTTCATTTCTCTAGAACGAGGTTTTCCTAACTAAGATGAAGAGAGAAGATCTAGATTATGTGTTGGTTCCAATCGGTTTAGTTGCGCTTCTTTTGTACCACCTATGGCTTCTGTACCGGATCCGGTATCAATCCGATAAAACAGTCATTGGCATCAATGCCCAAAACCGCATCATGTGGGTCCAAATCATCATGGAGGTATATAAATAAACCTCTTTCTTTCTAAACTTCTCATTTCTCAGATTTAGGGTTTAGAGTTTAAGATTTAATATTGTATAATTATTTGTTCAGGACCCAATAAAGAATGGAATATTGGCAGTCCAAACCCTAAGAAACAACATAATGGCATCCACTTTGCTAGCCTCCATGGCCATCATGTTGGCCTCATTAATCGCTATTCTGATGACAAGTAACAGCAGCAACAACGACAATAATTATCGTCCGTTAAGAGGGCAAAGCATCGTGTTTGGAAACAAAAGTGATGTCACGCTCTCCGTCAAGTTCTTTGCGATTCTCGCTTGTTTTATGCTGGCTTTTCTGTTTAACGTGCAGTCTGTTAGGTATTACAGCCATGCTGGCATTTTGATCACAGTTCCGAAATCTAAGAGTCACCGGCAGTTGGGGTCCGCTTATGTGGCTCGAGGGGTCAATAAAGGGAGCTACTTTTGGTCTCTTGGCCTCCATGCATTTTACGTTTCCATCCCTCTATTTGTGTGGATTTTCGGCCCAATCCCTATGTTTACATGTTCTATTGTGCTTGTTGTTTTGCTATACTTTCTTGACATGTACCGTGGTGATGATGAGATGGTAGAGGAAAATGGTCATCAAAACTCGGAGGATGAGACGTTACGTGTCTAAGCAAGTTGATCAGATGGGCCTTACGTATTTCGATCTAGCCGTCAATATTTGCATGTGTTTAGTATGAAATGTATTAAGAATGTTTTTATGTTCTTATTTTTTTGTTTGTTGTGAGGAGAGTTTTTTTTTTCTTTTTTCTGGTTGTGAGGAGATTTTTGGTGATTTAATCTTTATCATGTTGATGGATCAATTCAACTATCATTGAATTGATCTATTTTTATATATTTTCTCAACAATATTTTCGAAATCCATTGCATATTTATTTTTTTGAATACTGAACCCATTGCATATTGTTTAAAGCATACATTCGATTATCGGCTAGAGGTTTTTTGTAAGTTCCTCAAATGAAGAATTATTGTAAGAAAGAAAGAAAAATGCTTATATATTATTTTCATTGTTTGTTGGTCCATATAAAATTTGAAATCACAACTGTTTGTATCTCAACTAAGACAGTGAAACAACTAAACTAAACTAAACTATGAGACTATGAGTTATATATTAACTAACGAATAAACTTATTTGTATTTGCATAAAATAAAAGAGTGTTTATTATGCTATCTTTTTCTTTTTGTATGTTTTGTGCAAAGGCTCATCAAATAAACATTAACATGTATAACAATATGACAACGCGAGCGTCTCGTAGTTTTCCTCAAAAAAAAGACAATTCATGTCATACAAAATCCATAAAAAAGAGAATTTAGACCTCCACTTGTCAATTATATTAACAAAATTTGACCTATATGCATCATTTTTTTTTCTTTGAAGCCCGTAGGCAGACCTATGCATCATTTAATAAAAGAGCATTTTTCGATATTTTCATATGGTTGACCTTTCGAGATCATGACACGAGAGAATCATGAATATACCTGGTACACTGTACAAGTGCCCATTTAATGCTAAAAAATTATAGATCTTTCATGGCCTAAGAATTCACAAGATTTATAGAACAAAATATGCAATCTAATTTCTTTTTTTAGGATATTATCTAATATAACTTCGATTAAATATTTCGAAATTTTAGTTATTCTAACTGTGATATACCATTTAGTAGATTCATTAGATGATGGTCTTGTTCATTTAAAATTTTAAATACATAATAATCTAATATTCGTTAACATGCATATATTGGAATGTAAATTATGTAATTAACATAAACATGACTACAAAAGAACTAGTTGAAAGTCAACAAAGAACGATGTGACATAGAAGATGACTTCATAAAATGGTCAACCATGCATTTGAAGTTCAAACGGCCGACCCACAGCAAGATGCCTTCTTTAATTGATGTCCATGTGGTTAATAAATGTCAACAATCAACCATTAGTAATAAGTTATAACAATAATTAATTTTTTTTTTGTCTTGCAAGGTTCAATATATATATAAAAAAAAAAACAAATTTCATGTATATCTCAATCTAAAAAAAGAATCAAATTTACCCTTTTAAAGTTACAAGCATTCCAACATACATATACCCTGCAGTTCTAACATTTGTATTCTCTCTTATCGTTCTTAAATAATCTCTACACATACATATGCACTAAATGAAGAGTGAGGACCTTGATTTTGTTTTAGTTCCACTTGGGCTTGTAGCCCTTGTTATGTACCATCTATGGCTTCTCTTTCAGATCCGTATTCATCCCGGACAAACCATTATCGGTATCAACGCTCGTAATCGCGTCACTTGGGTTGAGACGATCATGGAGGTACGCAATCACAATTTTAAATTGGTATCTTACTAGTCAAGGCTGAGCATATGTTTTAAACCAGTATCTTACTAGTGAGGGCCGATCATGTGTATTTGGATCTTTTGACAATCATTATTATGAGATCTGAAAAATTGAAGAGAGCCAAGGTCATTATAAACAACAACGGAGCCAAAACAACTTGAGGATTCTCCTTCCTTTTTTTAACAATTTTAGTAATAAAATTCTTTGTTTCTTTTTGTATTAATTAGTAATTACTAACTCAAAAAATACGCGTGTTTTTTTTCATAGGAACCCGGTAAAACTGGTGTTTTAGCAGTACAAACCATACGAAACAACATTATGGCATCAACGATGTTAGCTTCAACTGCTATTATGCTAGCATCAGTGATTGCAGTCTTAATGACCAGCAGCAACAGTAGCAACAGTAGCAGTAATAACCCTCATCCAATTCGGGGTGAAAATATAATATTTGGTAACAAAAGTGATGCCGTCCTCTCCATCAAGTTTTTCGCAATTCTTATTTGCTTCTTGCTCGCCTTCTTGTTAAATGTGCAGTCTGTTCGGTACTATAGCCATGCCAGTACTCTAATCAATGTACCAGCAATGAGGAGTCATCGTAAGCTACGGTACTCTGATTACGTGGCGCGTACACTAAATAAAGGGAGTTATTTTTGGTCCCTAGGCCTTCATGCATTTTACATTTCCATCCCTCTCTTCATATGGATTTTTGGACCAATCCCTATGTTTTTGTGCTCTTTTGTGCTTGTTGGCTTGTTGTACTTTCTCGACATTTACTCGGCTCATGGAGCGGCTGATGATGAGGAGATAGGAGAGAAGAAGAAGGAGAAAATCGACGGTAGTAGTGGTCATAAGTCGGACATTGAGTTGAGTTTAGCTTCAGATCCAGGCCAATGTAGCTTTGCCGGCTCAGGCCGTCGGTCCGCTAGGCTTGTGCCGAGTCTTCCGACCGAGATCAATTAAATATATAGTGTTATTTTCAATTTGGTTTGGGAAGGGATCCATCAAGTTTCAACACCTTGTTGAATTTGATTAATAATAAAGGGATTACATACATGCATGAGATCTTTTAGTATGTTATCATGTAAGTGTGTTTGAATTTTGATGTTCTGCTTTTACTTTTTTTTTTTCTAATAACTTGTGCTTTTAATTATTGTATGATTTGTAGTTGATATGTCATTATCAATAAAAATACCATACACTTATGTATTGTTTATATTGTACTTGACTAGCAGAAAATTATAAAAAACTAGATGCAACACTCGGTCCGCTTCAGGATGTTTATAATAAAGATAAATTGATATATTTAAAGGAAAAGAAATGATGTAACCCCCGCTCCACTTCAGGAATGTATTTTTCTAATAAAAATAAATTGATATTTGTAAAGCAAAAAAAAAAATGATATTAATTTTTTTGAATGAAGACATTTTTGAAATAAAATAAAATTGATATTTTTAAAGCAAAAAAATGTACAAATTCTTGCTCCACTTTGGGGATGTAGTTTTCTAATAAAGATAAATTGATATTTTTACAACAAAAAAATTGATATTAAAATTTTTGAAGGGATAATATGAAATATTTTCAAACAAAGAAGAGAATATAATTAATATTTTTCTGTGAGATACAATTTGGAGCAACATAATAAATCTCTTATATAATTGAAAATAATTTGAATCTACCTAATAAATCTAACCACAAAAGAAAATTCTCAACTTTATAAAAAATAACAATTATGTCACTCTCTTTTAACGCATAATAGTTGATGACATGTATGATAATCAAACTAGAATTTGAGTGTACTATTTAAAAGAAAATTGATGCCACAATAAATCCGTAAAATAAATTATTATGTAATTATGTTTATTTTGAAATGACCCGCTATATATTTGGAAGTATAAAACTTAATACAGAAGATTCCACAAAATGACACGTGTCACTTGGAGAAAGAAAGTTAATTTTCAACCGTTGGATTTGCTTGGATTGAACAGTTGTGATTTGAGAGTCTCATATTTTTGACATGTGGCAAAAATATGACAAAGTAGCGAATTGTGTATTATACTACTATATTTTGATACGTGGCAAAAAGATGACAAAGTAGCGAATTGTGTGTTAAATATTATGTTTACTTGAAAATGACTCACGATATATTTGAAAATATAATACTTGGCATAAAAGATCCCACGAATCCTCATATTTTGACACTTGTCAAAAAGATGAGCAATTTTTATATATATAGTAGTATAATAGAAAATTTCCCATTTATGGGCCTTAATCAAAGCCCATAAATAAAGAGGCTGAAGAATCTCAAGCCCGGTCCAATAAGGTCAACTCATACAATTTTTTGCAAAGAACCCTCAACTCTCAGAAATTTGCCATTACTCTGCTCCTCCTCCTCCTCAACCTCAACCTTCTGAAGCTCAAAACCACCGCCTTGCCTGGCCACATCGCCATTTCTCTGCAGGTACTAAATACTAATCTCTCCAGCTCTTATCTCACAAACTTTGGTTAATTTTCGTTTTGGGTCTAATCATGTGGTTCTTTTTCAATTCATTTCTTAATCTCCTTCTTCAAATTGAAGATTTGGCAATACCAATTATCCTGACTTGGACCATAAATCACAGAATTGGCGATACTCCTGTTTCTCCTTCTCCTTCATGAGCATTTCTTCGAACAGTTTGAAGGCGGCCTTCTCACACTGCGTGCAGCAAGTCCGTACGTATGACTACCACCACTACCTCTGTCTCCTCCACCTGCGACCCGCCACACGAAAAGCTGCATTCGCAATCCGAGCATTCAACATCGAAACTTCCCGCGCGATGGACCTCGCGTCAGACCCCAAAACCGGCCTCATGCGGCTCTTATTCTGGCAAGAAACCCTAAACAAGATCTACTCGGACAAACCGATCCAACATCCAGTCGCCCAGTCTCTCTCTTGGGTCGTCTCGAATCACAAAATCTCAAAACACTGGCTCAAACGGTCTTTAGAGGCGAGAATCAATGACGCGAATCGGGTCGGAGTTGAGGGTTTCGTACCCGGATCCGTTAGTGAGTTAGAGAAATACGCAGAAGATACACAGAGTACTATTTTGTACTTGACTCTTCAAACTGAAGGCATCCAGTCCACAGTGGCTGACCATGCGGCTTCTCATGTAGGTAAAGCGAGCGGTTTGCTTCTCTTACTGAAATCCATACCGCACCATTTGAGCCGGTACGGTAGGGTACCGTACCTGCCTGCTGACCTGGCGGAAAAGCACGGCTTGCTGGTGAAAAACGGAGGGAAAAGCGAAATTAGGGTTGGTGGAACGGGTCAAATGGGTCACGAGCTAGCCGATTCGGTGTTTGAGATAGCTTCTGTCGCGAGAGCCCATTTGAAAAAGGCGAGAGAACTTGAGGGGAAATTAAATGGAGAGGTGAAGAGGATTTTGTTGCCAGCTGTACCGGCTCAAGTGATTTTGGATCAGTTGGAAAAGAGGAGATTTGATGTGTTTGATTCGAGGCTTTTTAAAGGAGTTCTTGGAATTTCGCCGCTTTGGTACCAGTTGAAGCTCGGTTGGTACGCATGGAGAAACAAATATTGAATTTTTATTTGATTTTGTAATAAAAAGGCTTTTAGTTACTAATCGTATAATAAAATGTCAAAAACCCATGTATTCTTTTCCATTATCAGCACCAATTTTGTATTCCCACTACTACATGTCTACAAATATTGAATTTTGAGTTATTTTGAAGATTGGTTTTGTAATAAACTGCCTTTTAGTTACGATTTGTCTGATAAAATGTCAAAAACCCATGTATTCTTTTCCATTATTACTTATTAGCACCAATTTTGTATTCTCGCCTAGCTATAGCACTACATGTCTAAAAGTGATAGTTCTATTACATAATACAATATTACATTTTATATACCTTAAAATATTAAGTATTTAGTATACAATAATTATTATTTATCTAAAGTCCATTCCAGAAAGGTATGCCAGTTTGAGGAATCCACGTGTCACCATCTATAAACTTGAGAACAGTAAACGGATCCGCATCAAATGGATTGTTTATCACATGAAAGCCCGGCCATTTTACTCGGCCTCCTGTTGCAGCTCCATCTCCCGTGTTCATGAATTCCGCATAATACAGGGTGTTTATTGCAAAGTCGCCATCCCATCTCGCCCATCCTTCTCTGGTTATCATCCCATCTAAATCCGATTTCATAAATATGGTTCTCGCATATTTCTTCCATGGCCTACCTATTGTGTAAAATAAAATAAAAGATTTTGTGAAAAACCCAACAAAAATAAGTAAATTACATAACGGTCATTCAAGTAAGATGTTTTTTTATTATTATACCTAGGTAAGTTTTGAATGAACTTTTAACGGATTCAAAGTCAGGTGCTGGCCTTACACGAGACATGTGAATTGAAATGCCGGTGTTCTGATTCGGATCGTCTCTTCCATGAGCGGTGATCATATTCCCTTGATGGGCCATCGGTCTCCTTACATAAATATCGCAATTTTGAAGGGCGGCAGCAGCATTTCCAAAAATAAAGTCTATTGTGCCGTATGTTTGGCACTCGCGAAAGAACTGGCGCTGTGAGACTACAAATAATGTGTCTTGGTATCCTTTGAAACTGCAACGATAGAAGACCGACCTGTCAGAGCCGACTCTCAATGCAACCGCTTGGTGCTTGGACGGTCCGGCTGTGTTTTCAAATGTCATGTCTCTCGCCCAAAATTCATCTCCTAATATACCTAAATCAATAAAATATACACATAATGAGGCTTGTATATATAGGTCTCTAATCAAATTAATCTTGTAATTTACAACATACCGAAAGTTGCAGAACCGAATGTAGTGTAGCCATCCGGAACGTTCCGATTTCCGGTAACTATTGTCTTGTCAATGCCGTCTCCAACAAAAAAAAACTTCTTCATTTTTGAACTGATTTCTACGTATTCATTATAAATGCCTGACTTTACGTAAACTACGACTCGGTAATTTCCGATATTATTCCATTGGTTCAATGCGGTTAAGGCCTCATTAATGGTTTTATAATTGCCAGAACCATCTTGAGCGACAATCATGTCGGCTTTGATTGATTGATTCCATGCTTCTAGTAAACCATAGTTGATACTAGAAAAATTGTTTTCTTCCGGTCGTATATCGTCTGGAAAAAACACTAAAACTTAAGAGTTAACTATTTTGAGATGTTTCCTGAACAATTAGTAGTTAAATTGAATTATTACAACTTGACTTAAAACATTTTGGACTATTATTATATTATATATGTAAATGTTGATAGGTGACTGAAACTGTAACACCGCACCGAAATTCTGACCAGCCGGATTTACATGCAATGCTAGTGCTTTGCTAAGAGTCTCCCAAAGATGGTCATCTTCTGTTTTGTTTGCTCCGTTCGATACTTTTGCGCATAAGGAGTGTGCAGTCATAGCACCACTTAGCCACGTGGCAGCATCTGACATGTCATAGCCCTCGATTGTTAACCGTCGGATCCTTCCCGCACTGTCATCATACAATTTCCCGCACTCGACTAAATCAACATAATTATTTGTTCCTTCTCTTCCCTTCGACACATTCGCAAAATTCGACACCCAATTACGCCTAGCCATTAAAAGCTCCTTATACGTCTCTTGTGTTGCCTCTTTCCTTTCTGTCTCTAGATCATTACTGGTAGAAAGATAACAGCTGGAAATGAGAACAGAAAAGAGGAGCAGCAACTTAGAGAAATTATGTGTAATTTCCATGTCAACTACTTTTTGTGTATATTCTCTTTGTTGAAATAATGTTAGTTTTTGTAGAATTGTCAAAATGGAAACAGAGCCTCCACTCCAGGAGTACAGGAAGAGGTGCGTGAGGCCTACATGTCTGACACCTGGATAAATTGGTATGAACAAGTGGCTAGATATGGAAGTCAGTGAACAAGCTAGCCACATAGCGGCAATATTTGTCTAACTACACATAATTTTCCATATATTTATGCCGGGTTTCTCGTCCTATGCTTATTTTCTTTTCTTTTTTCTTTTGTAAATAAAAAATGTCAGCTTAATGATGGGCCGGTATATTTATACTGAAAACATGGGCCGGGCCGAATAATCCAAATATGTTAAATGGATCCTAAAATTGAGCATGCAGCAACATGAGAGTTTTGTATTTGCACGTGCAAGGAAAGAGAGGTGGAGCCGGCAAAAAGAGGTGTTGTTAATCATCCGGTTGAGCTCACGCCGGACACCCAGCCGCCCCCACTTCCACCATCCTATTCATCCTTCCCTGGACCCGGTTTGTGAGTAGATTATTTGGACCATTTGTTAGGTCTTTTAGGCTGGGTCTATTCAATACTTTGAAGAAAGGTTTATTTTCCACTTTCAACTTCTTGCTGATCACTGCTCATTATGGTTTCCTCTCTCTCTTCCCCTCTCTCTGCGTGACTAGGTTAATTAGACTAGGAGATGGATTGGGATTGGTTGGTCGGCTGGCTGGTGGGGTTGTGTCCTGAAAGAGAATGTGAGAAAAGTGCAAGGTCTTTGGAGAATGAATTTAATTAGTTGATCTTTCGTGATAAAGATGTATATAGTTAGTAGCAGTATATATGTGTTGTCTGTGACATAATATATATATATATATATATATATATATATATATATATATATATATATATATATATATATATATATATATATATATATATATACTCAGAAATAAGGGAGGTTGAATCACAAGAGATCTTCCATTAGAGAAACCATTTTTTTAATGAGGAGGAGACCAAGAATATTATTTTCTAGACATAAAATACCGGACGGATGGAGAGTGAAAGAGACAGAAGGCCCCCAAAATATTGTGTATGATTACCAAGGATCTACACTCCACAAACAAGACCGAGACCCCGTAATTACACCTACTTACTCTCTTGAATGGACCATTAATTAATTAGTACAAGTCATACAAGGCCATTAAAGGTGACCAGAGAGAGAGGAAAGGTTACAATAAAAATATAATGCAAAAGTTGATTCATGGAAGTTGTACATTATGTGGAATGCATTGTCCAGATTACTTGTATTGTATATTTAAACATATTTACTTCTCACTAATAATTAATATGTGATGTACTGATAACTGTTTCGTTAATGTTTTTTCTATAAAAACGAACAATAGAAAAACTCAGGAGAAAAAGAGAAGGCTATTTTAACCCAAAATATAGTGAAAAGGTTAATGGATGGAAGGGATTATGTTTGGTGGAAATGCGGTTTGGCCCCACTGGAGTTGGCTGTGCTCTCACGCCTTCTCCATATCTTCCTTCTTTTTCCCTTCCATTGCTTTCACCTCCCTTTCTTTCTCTTTCTCTCTCTCTCTCTATCTCTCTCTTAGGGTTGAGTTCCTTCTCCTATTTACTAGGTTTGTGATATCCATTTTTTTCTACTTCAACTAGGGTTGGTTATAGGAAAGCAAAGAATAAATTAATCTGTCCCTTTTCATTTCTTTTTCTTGTTTCTGTTCAAAGTTCTGATTAAGCCTTTTCCTGTTCTCCTTTTCCGTTTTGCTTCATTTCCATCTCTCCCTCTCCCTCTTTCTCCCTCTCTAGAGCTAGATGAAGGAGAAGAAATCTTGACAATTGTTATACTAAAAAAGAGGTTTCAAAGATAGACTTCTAGAGTTTTGCTTTGTCTTTTTTGTTCTTTTTTTGTTGATTTAGGTTTTGGGATCCGTGACTGATCATATAACTGATCAACTTTACAGGGAGAAGAAAAGACAGAACCAATTCGAAAAAGCTAATTATTTGGATCTCAAGTACAAAAACATAAAACATCTCAGGTGCATTTAAGTTTCATTTTTTTTTTTTTTTTTGAATACTTGTTTGAGATTTAAGTTTCAATTTCAAGGTAGATTTCTCTCTCTTTTGTATCAAGTGAGATATTATGAGAGTTTTTCGGGTCGAATCCATCTATCTGTTTGTCTTTATTTTGGATAGTCATCCTCACTTTTCTCGTTGTTATTTTATGCATGTATATATCATATTCTGAATGTTTGCACAAGCATAGATACAATGTGGTTTTTATAGGATATGTCTAAATCTAGATCATTAGAATTTCCTAGATTCATGCTAGATCTGAATAACCATAAGATGTATATACATAACCACATATAATTATCTAGATGTTCTAATCAAAACTACACATAATTAATGAAAAAGTGAGTGATTAATTAATAAATTCTAATTATAGTTTGTATTATATTGAATGTGATTAATAGGATCTTATTAACAAAGGGAATATGAGCACCTCATCTCATGTTCCGCCGGGATTTCGATTTCATCCAACCGACGAAGAACTTGTGGACTATTATCTAAGGAAAAAAGTTGCTTCAAGAAGGATTGACCTAAATGTAATTAAAGACATTGATCTTTACAAAATTGAGCCATGGGATCTTCAAGGTATATTTTTTCATATCCTCCCAAATATATATAATTATATATAATATGTGCATAAAAAGTAGATCAAGTTTGTGCATAATTTTTTTTTCATTGATCTAAATATAAATAAATATTTTTTGATACAAACATATGAAATTGAAAAATTTCAACAAAAACATATGTAATTGAAGGCATATTTTATATATTGCACAGGTTCAATTATGGAACCAACAATACACAATTAAACAACTAATGAAATAATATCATATTCTTATTCGACTATTTTCTTTTCTTGTTTTTATTGTCTATGTAGAAAAATGTAGGATCGGAACAGAAGATCAACAGAACGAATTTTACTTCTTCAGTCACAAGGATAAGAAGTATCCA
This sequence comes from Juncus inflexus, assembly GCA_024447665.1. Classification (NCBI taxonomy): domain Eukaryota; kingdom Viridiplantae; phylum Streptophyta; class Magnoliopsida; order Poales; family Juncaceae; genus Juncus; species Juncus inflexus. The sequence goes on from JAJHPC010000017.1 coordinate 6,360,962, forward strand.
ACTGGAACTCGCACGAATAGAGCAACCGCAGCCGGATTCTGGAAGGCAACTGGAAGGGATAAACCAATCTATACTAAACATAGTTTAGTTGGAATGAGAAAGACTTTGGTATATTACAAAGGCCGCGCACCAAATGGTCAGAAGTCTGATTGGATTATGCATGAATATAGACTCGAGACAAACGAAAATGCTCCACCGCAGGCAAGTCTTTAAAAAATATTTGGATTGAATTCTTATTGAAATGATAATCGAAGTCAAATTAAATGATCTTGTCCAAAGACATAGAGAATTGGTATGTTAGTTTAGAGAAATCATGTTTTCAACGAAATTGAATTAATCAATATTAAAACTACCTAATTAAAGTATTTTTTCTGTAAAAAGATCCAATTATTTCAGAAGACTTTTGTTGACATCATGAGACAAATATTACAAAATGGAAATTAAATGAATTACAAAAAAGTTTGCACTCTTTAAATAGACTGTGAAGAAGATCTAATCCTTTGGACTTCATATGAATTCCTCCTAAACCTTCCATGAATGCATTAAAGAATCTAAAATGTCTGGTTGAAATAATTTGTAGTAAATAATTATTTTCTTGGCAATACTCCTGATGAAAATTTTTTTTTTTTTGAATGAACTATGCAAAAAGCGTTAGTTCATTTTAATTAAAGTTATAAAGGGGTATTTACATAGATAGAGTTACAATTTCCTTCCGAAGACGTAAGGTGCATCTACCAACCCAAAAATAAAACCAAAGAAGGCTAACTATTTTATCTAGCACCATTCATTTCATTGGCTTGCTTCATCCGCCGCCTTCTTAGCTATTAGTAGAGGTGGTGCTTTTTCCTTACTGAAAATCGTCGCATTTCGCTCCTTCCAAATGTTCCAACACATCGCAATCCAAATCGTATCCCACTTCTTCCTGTATATTTTGTTATGTCTTGCTCTCTTCTTTTTCCATGTGGTATAGATATCTTCGGCTAGCTATTGTTATGTCAAGGCTAACTATTTTATCTGATGGAATATTGTTCCCTTCTTTGTATTTTCCTCCTGATGGAATATGCCAGGCTTGACCTTGGATTCAGGTTCCATTGGAAATATTATCACTTGATGGATAATCTTTTTCTCATCACTGCAACAAATAGTAATTAGTAATTTAGATTACGATTTGATATATTTCTCATCCCAAAAGTTAATCATAAGTGAAAAGAGGTAGCATTTCAGTACCGCAAGCAAATCGAGCAAAATGAATATCCTTTTTACTTTCCTTCAATATATATAAGGTTTTGGTATGCAACTTTAATATTTATTGTTTTTTAACATTTATTATAAAATTATGTTTAAAAGTATATTTAATATGTATTGATATCATGTCCAAAGTATCAATATTCAACAACTAATAACCTATGCTCTTACAATTCAAAAAAATAACCTATACTCTTATGTTCAGGAAATTTCTTATTTCTTTTCTTCTTTTCTTATCACCATTGAGAGGAAAATTATTATTTTCATCTTCAAGTCAATTGAAAAAAATCTACAAGTATCAAGATTTGGAAAATCCGAATCGGAGTCACTCCCTCCGGATAGCTATTCAGAATCAGCTAAATCAGATCATAACCAGTCGAATCATATGAATAGGACCAATTTATATATATATATAAAAAATTATATAATTGTGAGCTTACATATTCCGATATGAATTGGCTGAATCAAAATCACTGATTTTTCAAACGATGATAATATTTGATAAGTATAATATCACGCCCTTCATTTCAATATTCAACAACTAAGCTATTTTTTTAGGCTTTCCAAATTTTTACTAAGCTCTTTCTTTCCTACAAATATCTTTATATACTCCCTTTCTTTTGATTCCATATATAAACACTCCATTTATTATTTTATGCTTTTCTCTCAAAGTTTTCCTCAAATGTGCATTAATACCATGATTTAATGTAGTGTTAAATTTCTTTGGAAAGTCAATTTGTCCCATCTTATTTACAGGAAATAATTGATGTAAGCTTTTTTATGTCGGCTTGATGCCACTCAGGCACATGGTATACTCATGAGCTCTCATTCTACACACTACCATTTGTCACACTAAAAAACTACGACGTTATATAGAATAAATCAAGTATACATATATCATAATATTTATACCTTATTCTGAAAATAGTTAAGATTTTGACAATTGTATTGTGTCTTGTAGCTTTATTCACAAATAGCCCAAATTATGAGAACAGCTAAAAAACGAAGGGGTAATAATCATGGCAATGTAGGGGTGTTAGGTCATTTTGTAGATGCAACAAAAAGTAAACCTTATAATGGCAATTGCATGCATGCCAAGAGTTCTCAATTATGATAGAAGTAAGACACTTAAGAAGTTGATAAGCAGCATATTTACCATAAAGTATAACCTAATTGCTTATTTTGCCAGTCATATACATTAATAAATTAGTAAACATGAAGAAAAATATAATTTGTTGTTTTTCAAATTCGCAGACAGGAATCATGACAAGCTTGAAGGAATAATTTCAAATAAAAGGACTTGAAATCTTTTTCTTAAAACTTCAATAGATTTTCTAAATTTAGAAAGTAGAATAATGAGATAAGTTCGATGTTTTTTCATTTGTTCTCATCTGCAATGCCTAATTATTATATAATAGATAATTTAACATGAAATCATATATTGTTGTCAAATCTTGTAGGAAGAAGGATGGGTGGTGTGTAGGGTTTTCAAGAAACGAGCTCCGAACTCGAGAAGAGATTCAGACCATGGATCGCCACCTTGTTGGTACGAAGAAGATGTTTCGTTCATGCAAGACATGAACTCGCCTATGAGAATGATGATACCGCAACGGGGAATGCCCCTTTTTGAACCGCACCTCCAATTTCCCTTCAAAAGAGAACTTATGTTGAACTACCATGTCCCAAATGATCTTCTTCACCAAATGCCTCCATTAGAGAGCCCTAACAAGATGCCAAATCTTGTCATCCATGGAAGCACACTCCATGTACCATTTATTGTACCACAAGATGAAATTGTCAATAATCAAGTTCAAATTGCATTGGATTATACTAGCAATGGACATGAGGAAGAACCAGCAGATCCGGTCACTGATTGGAGAGTTTTAGACAAATTTGTCGCGTCTCAACTGAGTCACGATGCGTCTAAAGAACATGATTATAATACTGAGTCAACAGACGTTCTTCAGGTCTCAGAGAAGCAAGAGGTGGTTGGAGATTATGCATCGACATCCACCTCAAGTTGCCAAGTCGATATGTGGAAGTGATAATTGATTATACATACTTTTTAAGTAATACATGGACTACGAAAATAATTAAGTAGTGTGTATATGGACGCTTAAAAGCGCGGTAGTGTGATTATGTATAAACAATTGCCTACTAGATAATACTCGTGTAATAATGTAGTCGATGAAATGACATGCGTACTTTTATGATTGTAATAACTATTAATAGCAATATTCAATATTTTGTGATCATAATAACTATTAAGTAATTTTTATCTAGATATTATGTTGAGTTTATTCTCTACTTTTGATTGTTTAATGTGCTTTTTTTGGCGAAAATTGTAAGGTTAGTTTCAGAAGTTTATATGCAGAAAACTTAGTTTATAGTTTTGCAAAAATTATAAGGTTCTCGCTGATTTTTTTCTTCTTTTTTTTTCATTCAGAAAAGTTGTATAAGACAGTTAAGAATGGGAAATTTTAGTATAGTTTGCTAAAATAGAAACCCTTTCACATACAAACTAAATTCTTTTAAATCCTTAAGAAGTATGATATTTTATGTATTCATCAATGTCTTTGTTCGTGTATACATATGTTTGTAAAGATGCATGCAAAAACATAAAATTCATAACTTAACAGAATATAGGTGATATCAAGATCAATCTATTTGTAACTTCAAAATAAATAAAAAATATATTTGTAACTTGTATGCAATGTTCATATATACATAAAATAAATATTGACTTGTATAGAACTATTTCATTTTAGCGAAAGATCAATTACCTTACGTGTAGAGACTGAATAATTGAAAAAATTCGAGACTTGCATATATAGCAATTGGTTTCGATCTATTTGCAAACCAGCTTAAATTTCGAAGATAAATGTTGAGATAATAATCATTGGAAATTATTTGTAAAACAACATGTTTGGAAACACATTTTCTTTCATTTAAATACCGTAGTATTTTTTCTGCAAAACCTAGCTATCAAGTGGACCTAAGGCCATCATAACCGGATTTTTCATGTTATTTTCATGTAATATTTTGAAACCAAAGACATTTTAATGAAGAACTAGAAACAGAATTTGAAAGAATAAGAAATGCATAAAAAAATAAGTAAAAACAATGAAAATTGTAGGCACTATCTATTTCGCCACAGATAACAAGGGTAATTTACTTCTGCATGCATGATTTCTAGATTACCTTTTGAATATTAATCTGACTTGGAAAAAAAAGAATAATGCTGAAAGAAATGAGTTCTTGTGATACCTCGATGTTGATGTTTTATTTTTGAAAAAAATAAAAAGATAGATTTTTATTGAAATTCTGAAAGTCTCACTCTAGGGTTTCAGATCTTATTTATGAAAAAATAATATATTTGAAATGCAGAATGGCACACTCTAGGGTTTCAGATATTATTTCTCAAAAAAAAAAAAAGGTTTCCAATGTTTAGTTTCTAACATTATATTACCTTAGCTTTCAGAAAATTCACATAATACGTCTTAGAAAAATAAAAAATATTCAGATAATAAAATGCTTTATTCAATTCAAAAAGTTAAGGTTAGAAACTCTAGAAGAACTAGAAAATAGAAAGACAAAAATGCAAGAGATCAAAGCCAATAAAATGTTCTTACACTTTGTATCCTTTGAAAGCCCCACCATGCAAAACCTAGCTATATGGTTTAAGGACCATGCATGCATGCTAAACCTAGATTAAGACAAAACATTTAAATGAGAGACAGAGAGAGAGAGATGACATCACCAATGAGGGGGGGTTTGGTAGAAAGGAAGTCGAGGCATGGAGATAAGTAGCTCTCAACCAATGCTTTAAGGAGGCCATGCGTGAAGAAAGAAACACATTGCCTCCCACCAACTAAGCTTAATCTCTTTATATATAGGGTCGAGGAGAAACCCCACTTACAATCCATGCAACCAAAACCCTACCACAATCATTAATTTCATCTCCCATGCATTACAATCATCCATTTCTATAGTATATTAGTATACTCTCCAAATTATTAAAACACTTGGTCCACGTAATTTAAATTGTCTCTCTCTTGATATTATATTGGTCACTAGGATGAGGTAATTTGAGCTTAGTTCATTCATTGTTGTGAAATGCATGATAATGCAATATATATCACAGGAAAACTTCAGTTATTTTATAGTATGCATGTTGGTGTATAGAGATATAGATGATATGCTGAGTCTTTACATAAAGAATGTAGAGAATGAGTAAAAAGGGAGGGGCTGTTGGGGAACTGGTAGACAGGTAGACATGCATGCAGAGAAACGCATGAGAAGGGTGATGTCTGTGTTACTTAGAGAGAGAGAGAGAGAGAGAGAGAGAGAGAGAGAGAGACAGACAGACAGACAGACAGAGAGAGAGAGAATTGTATAGTATGAAAAGAAAAGATGGAGTGTGGTTTGTTTGAAGATGAAGATAACATGATGCCTGCGTGAGAGTCCTCATGTGATGCCCCCATCATCACATGAACCTTCCTTCTCCCAAAAACAATTACATTTATTTCTTTAATTTGTTCTCTCTCTATTTCGACAGACCCCTCCAGTGATCTAGCCCATCGTCACAAAGCTATATTGAGTATTATTCATGTATGGTATACCCGAAAAAGATTCATGTACGTACTGAGGAATATCATTACGAATTATGGTATTTTTTTAGCTGAAATGTACAGTATATATGTCTTCCAAATAATGATTCTGTCCATATATGCGTTCACATAAAATTAGCATAATATTTCTCACAAGTTCAACATATATATTGATCAACTTGAGCCTCTGAGACAAGCTCAACATTACTAAGGGAGCTCAAAAATACTGAAATTAGTATAAGTACAAATTTGAGTTGAACATTTTTGTTGTCAACTCCTTTAGTTTTTATTAATAAACTATATCCTTTAGTCATACCATTTCATTTCTTTTCTATCACGATGATCCTATTCCTTATTCGACCTGAAAATATTCCGTTCAAATATCCTTTTCAAAAGTAGCAACTTCATGTGTACCAGTACCACTGAAAAACTTCAAAATATCACATATGCCCCTACTAAATGGGAAATATCATGGATATCCTTACAAATTATAGAAAATATCATGGAAACCAAATAATAATATCATATTTTCCATAATGTTTCAAAAGATATCCAATTCACCATTTTAATTTGTTATCCAATTCACCATTACGAGTTAAGTAACTACTACAAGAACACACTACTACAACTTGACCCTATTGCAAATGGGGATTAATTCGAACCCAGAAATTCACGCTAGATTGGATGCTCCAGATGCATTCTTCCACCCGAGTGTCTTATCTTGGAACTTAGCCGCATTTCGGCATAATCATATGTGCCAACATGTCCACCTTCACCACACTTCCCATCTTCTTCTAAGTTGTTTATTTAATCCTACATTTGAGAGATCCCAATTGTCAGCCTGTATTGTTATTCCTTGTTGAAGAAACTCGGTATTCCTCATAATTTTGGCCCACACTGTTTTAGCAAAGACGCAATTGAAGAAAAGGTGCATTGATATTTGACAGTATTTAGGAAGACACATAAGCCGGTTCCTTCCCCACCATGTTTGAGCCAACTATCCCCAGTCAAGACCTTGTTTTGCAAAATCATCCAGGTTAAGAGTTTAACCTTAGCCGGTATTTTCCATTCCACACATTGTAAATTTTGTCAGCTTTGATGCCTCGATCAGCAAGAAAGGTGTAAACTCTCGAGACGGGAAATTTATTTGTGGTTAATCCTATAATCTCCCAATTGTCTTCAAGATGGTTCGGTTGCCAATAACTCTTCTAGTTCTTGTAGTTCGAGCGCGGCTTGGACGGAAAGGTCATCATCACGTAACCCTAGGTCCCAATTGCAATCCATGTAAGAGGAATGAACAGAAGGGTTGTTGGATTCTACAAAGGAGAAGAGGTTAGGGACTAATTTAGCTAAGAGGATCGAGCTCGCCCATGATTGAAACTAGAAACTTGTGTTTTAGCCGTTTTCAATCCTTGAATGATAAATATAAAAAAAAGAGATTGAGGATCCATGAAAGATCTTTCCAGAAAAACAACAATGATTGTCTTCTAACCTGATTCAAAGGAAACACCAGTTCGCCATATTTCACCCTTGCGACAAAAGCCCAAATAGAGTCCTTGGATCGATAGTAATCCACCACCATTTCAAAATGAGACAATTGTAATACAATTTCAAATCTTTAATACCGACGCCCCCATTCATCTTAGGAGTAATCAATAATTCCCAACTCACTAAGTGCATTCCAGTCTCTTTGTTGCCTTTCCAAATAAAATGGCGCTGAATTTTTTCCATCTCATGAATAACCCAAGCCGGCAATTTAAAACATTGCATATAGAAAGTTAGAAGAGCCGAGAGAACTGACTTGGCCAGCATTAAGCGGCCGGCTAACGATAAGAATAAGCTTTTCCAGCCAGCGAATGTAAGAGAATTTATTGATTAAAGGGAGAAAACTTGATTTCGTCGGCTTTTTTATGCTTAAAGGCATTCCAAGGTAAAGAATAGGAAATTGGGAGAGAGAACAGTTGAACAAGACAATTAAGTCTGATTGGTTTTGGGGTGATAAATTGATCGGTACAATCGCACTTTTTTCCCAATTAATCTTCAAACCGGAGATGAGAGAGAAGGTTTGAATCAAATTTTTGAACCTTGAAATCCTTTCTCAATCAAATCTCAGCAGAAACGTAGTGTCGTATGCATATTGAAAAGTCATGGCATTAGAGGCCAAGAAGTTACGCCCATAAGGAAAAGAATTGTTCATAATTCTTTGAAGGGCGTCGGCTGCCAATACAAAGATCAACGGTGATAAAGGATCACCTTGTCGAACGACTCGTTTGTGGTTGAAATTTTTGGATCTTTTTCCATTAACCATTATTGTGGATTTAGAGCTATGAAAGAGCGAGCTGATCCACGAGAGCCACTTTTGGGGGAAACCTCGAGAGTTCAACATTTTGAGAATAAATTTCCAATTTAGAGTGTCGAACGCCTTAGAGAAGTCGTTTTTGAAAAGAAACGACGAACAAGAGGAAGCACTTAGGTCGTGGAGCACTTCTCTTATTGCTACAAACGAGTCAGCAATGGAGCGAGATTTGATGAATCTTGATTGGAATGTGGAGACCAACTCAGCCATTCGAGGGTTCAGTTTATCTGGTAGAATCTTCGTAAGAATTTTGATCGGGCTGCTAATAATGCTAATAGGTCGATAATCTCCGAGTCCAGTAGGAAACTCGTTTTTAGTGTAGGATTAGTGCCCTAGGTCAAATATTTTTGTACTAGAAAATGGATTATGTATTAAGACATTATTATTTATTCAATAAAGGTTGTTTCTTATATATCTGTGTGTATGAGTTGTGAATGTAATTCTTATATCAACCAAGAATGATACTTCGGGTTCACGTCATCAGAATACGTGATTCTGATAGTAGAACTGTGAACCAACGAATGACATTCTAAACTGTCCCTAGTGATATGTAGGATGTTTATAGAGATAGACAAACTTCAGATAAGAAGCTACATATCCACACTAGTATATTCGCATGATGGAGGACCATGTTCTGCTGATCATGGATATAGAGATGCCAAGCTTGGAATATAGGTACGTGTTAGAGAACGCATACTGGACTAACCACACTATGAGAATATGCATGGTATAAGTCATTAGTGATTCTCATATGAATAGTGTGTTTGTTCCTATGACCTGAGTGTTGGGTTTCTACCGTTCATAACGCAGCGGAAAATCAAAAAATGAAACAAAATCGAATTCGAAACCCAAAAGAATGATCCGTGAATTACAATTAAATCAAAGAAAAGTTCATAACTTTGTACCTTCGGATTACGCTTAATCCGTGATGATCAAAAGCGAATTTGGTTGACGCTTTTCTTTGGTCGATTCCAAACCGGTTTCCAAACCGATCATTTGTATGTTTCGCCTAACCGGTCTAACAAACCGATCTCCAAACGAACGGATTCCCCAAGCAAACCGATTCTCCAAGCAAAACTACGATTTCAACCCGATTCACAAAGACGCCGGACTTCGCTTTGTCCTATACCGGTATCCACACGAACAACCCCTTTGAACGGATAAAGAACGATATATGCTAGTATCCGTTCTTTATTTCTCTCACAAGAAATAACAAGAGAATAATTTTCGGATTTTTCTCTCCTCTTTTTCTCACAAAATTTGGACGAAAATATAATGATCATTAATCTGATTTTGGGGTGTCTCTTGTGCCTACATAGTCCATAAGTTTCATATCCTATGTGCATGGTAACTATGTAACCATATATGCAACACACCTTATCATATAAGATGTAGGATTGGATGTGTCACTTGACTATATAGCTCTCCATACAACTTATCACATAAGTTATGATTTTTCTGTGTACGTCTCAATAGTTGTTCTTTGTGTGTGACCCTGTAGGTTTACTTAATGTTGGCAATAATCACAACGGATTATAAATCATGAGCGGCCTCTAGCAAGACATCATGATTACCCAAATTAAGCAAATATAGATGATTCGATCAAACCTAATTTATGTCATGCATTGTATCCTTTTGTTACACGATATCTATATCGTCCATAAGGCATGGTATGTGTCAACCTTATGTTGGTCGATAAATATTTCTTGACACCGAATTTGATTGAACATGAAATGACATTAATAACTCTTTATTAATTCACTTGAGCACGGCCGTGCATTTCTTCAATCAAATCATCAAGAGGCCTAAAGATATCTCTCTCAATTTATGAGAGGAACAAATCCTATCTTAATTAAACTCTTTCCTCCGCATAATTCATTATATACCTAATTATAATCTTTATGACCGCCCGGTTAAAGACGATGTTAGATTATATGAAAGTATAAAATTTCTCATGTAGGAAACTGAGATAATCTCAAGTCTAAAGATTACAGATACATTCTTTACTGAGAATAACTAATGACACGAACCATGTAGTATTCTCACGGTGGGTCAATCCAGTATATGGTCTCTAACATATACTTATGTTAATGACTTAATAACTCTTATTCATGATCAGTAAAACGTGACCATCAGTCAACTAACATACTGATGTACATTTATAGCTTATCATAATGTATGTTTGTCTCACAAACATACTATGAATGATCAGGGACAGTTTAGAATATCATTCATAATACTTTATAGTTTTACTATCAAAGTCACATACTTTGATGATATAAAGCTGAATATCATATTCAAGGTTCATTTTAGTAATAAGAATAAAATAACCAATACGCATTTATTATATAAAATATCTCTAAATAACAAAAATGCTTGTTTAACACAATCCATACATCTAGGTCTCAAATACATTGGCCTAGGGCATACTACTAACACTGAGGTCACCATGGATTCCTGTATGTGGAACTGCATACTTTAATATGATCCTACGTCATCTGTAATGGGATGACATTAGGTCATCGTTAGGTATGCACTGAATCATGACGAGGAATGTGAGTGACCAAGATGGGATTTGTTCCTCTCGTCATGAGGGAGATATTTCTGGGCCCCCTGATGAACTAGGACTGAAGAAAATGCATAGTCATGCTCAAAATGGATTAACATGTGTTGTTAATATCATTTTGTATTTACTCAGTCTAATTCTCGATCGGAAAAGAGGCTTTGATCAAACTCGAGGATGACATACTTTCATGCCTTGTGATCAAGATATATATCGTAGAACAAAAGGAATAAGCAAATGTCTATTCAGATAGGTTTATGATCGCTGATCATTTCATTTAACATGAGTAGTCATGACATCAGTCTAGAGGCTACTCATGACTTACGATCTTTAGAAGATCATAAATGGAACCTACACGGTCACACAACGAACTCCATTCGTACGGGATGAATATGCCTCAAAACAGTTATACATATGATGTATAAATTGGTGAACGAAATAATCATTTATTGGATAATTGATTGAACAAAACAGTATCATTCTGTTGGCAACGGAATAGTTCCGTTCCCAATGGAATAAACATGGAAACTGTAATAACCTTAGCTACCAAGTATTCCATTATGGAAATACATATTCCGTTGGTAACGGAATAGTTCCGTTGGCAATGGAATAGGCGCAGATTAGGATTTTTAGTTATGGAAACTGAGCAATCGTTCGCCTCTCTCTCTAGTATAAATAGAATGACAGAGTCTCTCTATTCAATACACAACTCAGAAGCCTTAGAAGCCGTCTATTACACAGAAAAAGAGAGAGAAAGTTTTGAGAGATATTCGGAAAGTATTTCCGGACTTGTCTAGCCAAGTCCGATTATTCAGTACGTCTGAAGTTCGCGTGGATACGAGTAGAGGTTCTCTGTCTTGAGAACTTGCGAGCGATCGATCTTCATCCCTAGGAGAAGCAAGGAGGTCGCGAGTCGAGCTTCAGGAAGGAGAAAGGTTGCAAGTCAGAAAAGTTCAGACCCACATCCGTTCTTCATCTCGCGGATCAGGAAGATCCGAGGTATAAATTTTAATAGTTAATCTCGTACTTTTATTCCCTTAACGTAGATCCTAGGGCGGGTTAAATCCATAGGTTCCGCTGCGCATGTAACGTACATGGCTATGGATTTCCCAACATTTAGGAAGGAGAATAATATCGGCCTTATTTATGGCATAAAGGTTCGCTTTTGTATTGAAGAAAGCCCGAATAAACTTCATTAAATCTGATTTGATAATGTCCTAGAACTCAGCCCAGAACTCCCCTGGAAGCCCGTCCAGTCCACTTGATTTCCAATTAGGAAGAGTACGGATCACTCGGTGTATCTCCTCTTCAGTGATTTCGGAACTGAATGATTATAATTCTTTTACTGCCGGAAAAAGGTCATTGAAGTTAAAAGAAATTGGGCTCGAGCTTTCCGAACCTATAAATTTTCTGAAGTGCTCAACAAACGCCTCTCTGATGCTCTCATCTTATGTGATTGTGTCATTTTCGATTGTTATTTCTGAAACTCGGTTCTTGCGTCGTCAATTTGAAGCGATAAGGTGGAAATAACGAGTATTCTCATCTCCTTCTTTAAGCCATTGACATTGAGCTCCGTGTTTCCATTTTCTCTCTTGAAAGTTGACTGAGTCATGGACCGCCAATTTGCATGCGATTATCAGTTTTCTTTCGAGAAAAGTTAAAACTCGGCTAACCCCCGTAACATCAAGCAACTCAATCATTTTTTTGCACTTTCTAATCCTCTCTTTTTCGGATCAATTTCTGTTTCTATCGGTGAAAAATTTGTGAAGACCTTTTATTGTTTTGTTCGCTTTAAGAAAAAGATTTTGACCTAGTTCTAAGCAGATCATTTCGGAACCCCAAAGATCCTTGACCAATTCTTTAGTTTCAGCTCGAAGCAACCAAGCAACCTCGAACCTTAAGATTCTTTGAGTTCTTCCTCCATTTCTTAAGGAGAGCTTCAAGGGTACGTGATATGAAGCAGTATTGCAAAAGGAAGTGAGAGAGATCGAAGGAAAGTCCACCTGCCAGCCAGGGTCAATGAACGCTCGGTCGATTCGAGAGAGAGAGAGGGGATTTCTCTCCCGTTTGACCAAGTAAACCTTCTCCCAATTAAAGGAACTTCCACCAAACCGATTGCGTTTAATGCATCATTATATCTTAAACACAAGCTTGGATCACCTGAGTTAGACGATCTCTCTGCCAATTTTCTCACTAGGTTAAACGATCAAAATCCAAGGGAGAGGGGTGAGTTACTTCACAACGCTTAGATCATCTAGAAACACGCCTTTCTCAGAGTCCGAAGTTGGTGCATAGACCGACGTGATTCGGAACTGATTACCATTAGAATTATTGCTCAGAATAACAGAGAGAGAGTACGGAGAAGTGTGAGAAGAGGTGAGAGTTAAAGAATTACGCCAGGCTATCATAAAACCGCCTTTAGAACCATTCGCATTTTTGAATTTACCTTGATGAAACTGAGGAGGACAAACTTTTCTTAAGGAAAACCGGGAACCATTTGCCCATTTCGTCTCTTGAAGACATACTATATCACAACTCGATTCTAATATTATACCTTTAATCTTATTACATTTTGATTCATCCCATAAACCCCTTACATTCCAATTTAGAATATTTAAATTCTTATTATTCACTAAATAAAAATACACTCAGCCAACTAATTCTTATTATTCATTTAGGCTCTTTATTTTCTGAAGTTTATTTAATTTTACTTGTTTAATCCATGCTAATGCTCTTGACAGAATATATAAATATTGTAACAGACAAATTATCATTTTAATATAAACTGCAAGATGTACAGGTTCAACCTGACATCTAATATTCAAAAAAAAACTAATTCTTATTATTCATTAATTTGTTATCTTTTATCTATACATGGATAAAAAAGAAAGAAGATTATTTAGACATTATTTAAAAAATGAGGAATGATACTAATGATATTTTTCATGTTTTGCAAAGATATCCATATTTTTCACGTTTTAGAGAGAACTACATGATATTTTGAGGTTTTGTAGGGGCACACATAGAATAACTAATTCCCCTTTGGGAAACAGTCTTTTTATTTTTGCTGGCCTTGGATCGGGGAGGAAAGCCACTTGATTTCTTCTGGAACTAATGGGGACCAGATAAGCACTAGCAATGAATTAATAGACAATTGCTTCTCTGTTCAGTGATTGCTGTTTACTCTTCCTCTTTGGCCAACAATGACCTAGCTAGGGTTTCACTTCTCAGATCAGTCCTTCTCCAGTTCTACAACCCTGAAGATCAATACTAACATTAACTAGCTATTTCATACTTACTGGTAATGGAATGATTAACCCTGGTGAGAAATGGAGGAGTTTGAGTTTGAATGTTATCCTTGGCTTTTAAGGTCAATCACACCTTCACATAATATAGCTTTAGCCTTTTATATAAGATTCTGACTTGTGACTTATCCAGAAAGAAACTTTGTTCAACTTTTGACTTTTTTAAGAGAACTATTTACTAGAGTAACACAATTTCACCACATAAAAGTCACACAATCATTAAAAGAAAAAAATGATAAAATAATATTACAGAAGAAAAACAATATATGACCTCTCCAATATCCTGAAAAAATAAATACAAATAAGGTAATAATAAATAGTAATAATAGTAATAAAAAATTAATAACAACAACAACAACAACAACAACAACAATAATAATAATAATTTTTTTGGGCCTTGTTGATCAAGGCCCAATAACTTGTAAAGAATGATCACGACATAAGTTTGTTTGCATAAAATTTCGGCCTAATTTAGTTTACTTAAACTATATTTAGACCCAATGTTACCAGCCCAAGATTATTTCGGCCCTATTTTAATATATGTTGCTAAATATAATAGGCCAGCATTGGGACTGCTTTTTCATTTTGTAAATGTTGTTGAAAATCATAATATTTTTTTTTTGAGAAAAGTCTAATTTTGTCCCCCTTAACTATTTAAATAGTTCATTTTTTGTCCCTCAATTTTTTATTATTCCATTTTTAGTCCATCAACTATTCAATAAGTCTATTTTTAGTCTTTATATCCGTTAAGTGGTTACGTGTGAGTTAAATTTAACATGTAAGCAATACGTGGCATATATTCTTGATACATATTCTAACGTGACAATTGTGACATGACAAATATTTGAAAAAAAATAAAATTTTCTTAATTTCCCTCTTTTCTTAAAATATTATTTTATTGTACATATTTGTGATGCATGTTTATTTAAAAATATGTTATTATTTATGTGACAAGAATATATGTCATGTCATTGCGTACGTGTCAAGTTTAACTGACACGTAAGCACTTAACGGATTGAATGACCAAAAATTGACTTATTGAATAGTTGAGTGACTAAAATTGGGCCAACAAAAAGTTGAGGGACCAAAATTATACTTATTGAATAGTTGAGGGTGACAAATTTAGACTTTTCACTATTTTTTAAGGATGAAAATCATAATATTTAAAGGGCAAAAATATTCTGATGGGAAAAAAAATACATTCTTTGTTTGTTCTTTGTATCAACACACATACCATATACCATATGAATCAAATTTCACACTAAAATCACACAAATCATTCATTCATAACATCACGCTCATGAAGAATGTGTGTCGAAATATCCTTTAAAAAAAAGGTGTAAATTTGATATTTTTTTATTTCCTACTTAAGGGAGCATTTTTTGACCCATCTAAAAAAGGTGTATATTTGATAATATTTTGCATCGTGATTACATGTTAAGCTTTTTTAATAAATTTAGTTTTTCACAAGATCCACAAAAATAACAAGTCTATGAGATATTAGAGTGAACCAACTTAGTTAATAGATAAATTTCGAACTTGGATAAAAACTGACAGAGATTTCTAAAGTAATATACAAATAAATTAGCAACTATATTATATATATATATATACCATCCCTCCAACTCAAAACGTCGACTTCATTTACCAGCTAAATTATTTATATACCCTTATTAAAACTCAAACATTTATATACCCTTATTAAAACTCAAACGTCAACATCATTTGGGGGCTATTTGGACTGATGTATTAGAAAATACAAGAAGAAAATGTATCTTATGTAGATCAAATTACTGCAGTTGTAAATTATTCTATGTTGTTTGGATGTAAAAAGCTAAGAATATTGTATTTGCAGGTCCAATGTTGGATTGATGTAGTATAAAGATTAGTTTCAATTCTCTCAAATTGAAGTAAAAGGTTGTACTCGTATTAAAATTGTTTGTTTTAAATTACTGTATATCATATAATTAATTCATAAACTAAATGAAATATAATAAATAATATAAATAATTTTCAATCAAAAATTAAAATAAAAATAAAAATAATTGATTTTTTTTAGTAATTCATATACCAGTTACCACTAAACAATTACATACTACTATTAATACTATTGTACACAAATTCATCAAACTCACATATTTCATGAACGAACAACCTTCTATTAATCTTCTCCATAGCATAAAAAATAACTTGGATCCTACAATATTTTCATCATTGTCCTTTAATAAGAAAAAACAATAATATTAAAACTTTTAGTATGTAACAATAATAAAGTTTCCCCATGAATCCAGTGTATTTTTTGCATTAAGGTCCCTCAATTTTTTTCGATTTAACATTTTGACCTAGAAGGGAAAGTTGCAATAAGACCCCTGCAAAATCAAAATCCATGATTAGGATCCTTGTAAAAATTGAATGCAAAATTGCATGAAGCTACAGACTTAGAGGAGAAATAAAGGAAAATGAATAACATAACAGAGATTTTTTTATTAGAGATAAATAGAGGCATAATAATTGTAAGTCTAGAACTATGCAATTATATGCAATTAATTGAGGCTATATTATGCACTTTTATGATGAATCAGAATTCAGAGGCACTGAAATCCTAAATTAACTATTAGTAATCCAAATTAGCTCTAAATCATCCAAAATTACCTCATAATAATCCAAAATTAGCCCTCAATTGACTCTCAATTGCCCTAAATCAGTTTATCATTAAAAAAAATGAGAAAGAAATCTCACTTAAAAGTCCACAAATGCTGACCATGCATAAAAGAAAAGAACCATTTTTTTATGCAGCAAAACTACAAGTTTCAGATTCTTCGGTGCTTTAAATAGTAATTGTTACAAAGCTTCCAAATTCCTAGATCTAATTACTCAAGAAAGCTCCCAAATTGCCAAATAGCACTAGAACAAAGAGTTAATCACTTACAAAAAGAGCTGCACTGAAGAAGAAAGGAGTTCAAAATGATGAGATGAAAGGGGCGGGCGGTGTTGAGGCAAAGAAAAGAGCTTCAGGCGGTAAAAGAAAGGTTGAGTGAGAATTTTCTATAATTTGTTGATTTCCATCGTAATTAGTTTGATTCAAGAACAAACAACATATGCATAATATTATTGACCCATAAAGGCTACAAAACACAATCATAATTATATATCGATAACATCAAGTTAAATCAATCAATCAAAATCCAAACACTTATACAACTTTTATTAAAAGAAAAATAACAACAAAAAATTTCTTAATTGACCAAACCGAGCAAAAATATCTTTTAAATGCCTAGTTCAGATTGGCACTCACGAAGAGTCTCTGCAGAATGCCTGAGCCGCTTTTCTTCCTCATCAGTGAGTTGAATACTAGCCACACCAAGTATTCCCTCACGACCAAGCTGAGCTGGAAGGCTCAAAAATATCTGTCATACATACATAAATTTAGTCTAACATTGCAAAATTAAGTGAATCAATAATCATTGGGTGAGGGATTTTATAACCCCTCCTCAATTCATTCAAAAAAAAAAGTAAGTGAATTAATAATTTGTGCATCATATAGAATACTTCATCAACATCTTTGGTCTTTTCTTTTTTTGAAGAGTAACATCTTTGGTCTTTCCAAACTTTCAAAAATAATCATTTTAATTTAGTAGGGCCTTCTTGCTGTTAGTTAATGAAATCGGGCATTCAAGGAATACTACGAATTAAACTTCAGTAATGTGAGGAGATTAGCATAATGTTCACTATGATATGACTAGCATTTCTAGAACCTGACTTGAACATTTTGAGTAATTGACTGAGTCAGATTAAGTATATTAGCAATTACCTCACTATCGTCAGGAATGCCGTAGAAACCCTTAGCTAGCAAAGAAACAGGATGGATACGACGTTGATCACGAAGCAAAGAAAACGCCAGGTTGGCAACAGAGTACCCAATAGCCCACGAAGTGTATCCCTTCAATTTGATCACCTCATACGCGCTGTCGACCACAGCTTTCCTTGTCGCTTCTAACGTCTGTAGCGATATCTTGATTTTATTCTTCTGTAGTGAGCTCAAAATCGGCACGCCTCCCACGCTGATGCTCGACCATAAGGCTACCGAGCTGTCGCCGTGCTCACCAACCATGTAAGCCTGCGTGAAAAAAGATATTATATTTATGTATTTAAAAAGGACTAAGATAATTATTTTGACATGTTTTGAAATTGTGGAATTTTAGTCAGGGGACAAGGAGATATAGGTTCTAGATATAGAAGACTGGAAAATCTAGAGGGCCACACTTTTTGGATACTTTTCTTAAGGAGTACTAGACTTTTAATGATAGATAATTTTGACTAGTCAAATGTCTATATAATATTTTAAATTTCTTAAATATTTAATCAATATATAATATACTATTTGTATCCAACAATTTTGGTTCTCTTCTCACACTTAATATCTAGATTTGATCCAATCCTTTATGTAAGGAGAAAAATTCTAGTTTCTGTACAAAAATGAAGAAAAATAAAAAACAAACCAACCTGCACATCTTGCGCATTGACCTCCAAATGATCTGCAAGCAGAAACCTAAACCTTGACGAGTCAAGATTGGTGCCGGATCCAATAACCCGGTTCGGCGGGAATCCAGACAATTTCCACGTAATATAAGCCATCACATCAACCGGGTTTGAGACGACCAATAGGATCGCGTCAGGTGAGTACTTGGCAAGTGGCGGTACGATATGTTTGAAAATGGCGAGGTTACGTTGAAGCAAGTTGAGACGTGTTTCTCCCGGATTTTGTCTCGCACCGGCCGTGATTATCGCAAGATCTGAATCGGCTGTTACGGAGTAATCCGTGCCTGACACGATACTACACGATGTAAATAATGAGTTAGTATATTATTCAATAGTTGGGTAAATTTTATTTTCAACAATATATGCATTTGATAGAAGAAATCAATGCTAAATAATATTACTTGAATAATTGGGTCAAATTTATCTGACAGCGAGTACTTAATAGAATACAAAATTTAAAATGAGTCTGATTTTTCTTTTTTCTTTTTTCTTTTCTAAACCTTATTGGAGAAATGTCAAAGCTTTTGTGGTGCCCATTTGGCCAGATAATTCAAAACTGAAAAATATTTACGAAATTTGCACAAACTGGGGATCAGGAAAGTCTTTTTTGTGAAAACTCAACTGAACCAAGTTCAAAACCTCTACTTTCAAGACGTAAATTTATGCATACTTGACACGCGGCATGAAGGCAGCAGCATGTTGAAGATCCAGCATCTCTCCTCTGAGTTTATCACCTTGAGTATCAATCAGAGCGATCTCATCCGCAACACCTTGCGTCAAGATGGTCTGAGCGATGGCCATTCCGACATTACCGACACCCACAACCGTTATTTTGATCCGCCTGTCGGGGCGAGAGGCAGGCGTCGCGTGAGCGATGGGTTGGAAGAATGCGCTCATGGCATCATTGCTGAATCCGATTTCACTCAGTGATGATGTCTTCTTCATGTTGGGTTTGGATTGGTTCCTAACTTCTCTCTGTGTGTGTGTTTTGGTGGGGTTTTTTGGTCTACTTTGAATTTGTTTGAGATGTGGATTGTTGTGGTTGGGCAGAAGAGAAGGTATATTTATTTATAAACCAATGGATGTAAAGAGAGAAAAAAGTGGAAGGGGAAATTTCTAGGAAGGTATTGAATTCTTAGATCTTTTGATCTAACTTAATGACAGTTTATTACAATTCACCCCTTGTGAACTTCATAATTTCATCGAAGTAAAATACCCTTATAAATTAAAATTACCATACCATCATGTGTATAATCCTCAATTTTGTTACATGGATAATTGATTACGAACAAACAAACATACTTGACACGTGGCATGAAGGCAGCGCCATGTTGAAGATCGAGCATCTCGCCACGGACTTTATCAGCTACCGCATCAACCAGTGCGATTTCATCAGCTAAATCCATTGTCAAAATGGTCTGAGCAATTGCCATACCGACGTTACCACATCCGACGACTGTTATTTTGATCCGTCCGTTTGCGTGAGAAGCAGATACTGCATCAGCGATCGGTTGGAAAAATGCATGCGCTGCCTCATCCTGAATCCGATTTCGCTGAGTGATGACGCCTTCTTCATCTTTATTAGATGATGTTTTCGCTTTGTTTTTTGTACTATTGTATGTTGATATGAATGGTTGACAATTTTAAGATGGTATTTATAAGACGATATATTATTATAAAATATATAAAAGAAGAATGAAATTAGAATACAAATATTAAAATATAAATATGAAATAAAAAAAGATCATGATGCCATGATTAAATAAAGAAAAATACATTTGACAAGTTGTTAGTTTATTGTTTAATAATGTTTATATTATGATTCTTAAAAAAAACATTCTAGTTTTGTCTATTATTATTTTTTAAACATGTCTATTTTTTATTAAGCTATATATAATAATAATAATAATAACAATAATAATTTAAAAACTCAAAAACACTTTGTTGCTAGAAAGTTACATTATTTATTTAAAATATGAGATGTGTTGTTATGTTATTGTTGTATCAGCAAATATACGATTCAAATAGTTACCGTCAAACCGACCAAAGAAAGAAAAATTACATAAAAATATCATGCATCTGGACCAATATGGAAAAAGGAAAGTCTATAGGGACATATATGAAATATTTTTTGTATAAGATATCACAGTACTTATCAATATTTTATTCTTATCGTAAGTAAATATATAAGAGCGGTTGAATCTAGCATTAATAAGAAATAATAATGATTAAAAAAATCCCATTAAGCATCTGTCAATGCAATTTATGACTTTCTAGCAAGCACTAACTATGCTCTCTCTCCATTCACCATACCGAAGATGTCCATTTATCACCATTTGTTATTTATAAAGAACTCCATTTATTTCAAAATGGAGGTGTAGAAACAAACTAATGAAACCGTGGGCAGGGATTACCAGTTGCTGTATGAAAAGGAAACCAAATTAATGCACAGATTTGTAACCTTAATTACTTATTTCAAAGAATCATGATAGAATATTCTTTCGGAATTTAAAGAAGGCTTAGAATCTTGACTTGATCAATAAGAAAAAATATTTCATTATTTTAAGTTTCTTTAAAGAGGCAAATTAAAACATGGAAAGCATTACAATACTGGCTGTGGCGAAATACAAGGGTTCAAGTTCAAGGCAGTTTCCTGCTACATAGCCGACAAAGTATTACAATTTTCAAACAGAAATTTTTTTTTAAAAATGCAAATATTCAGTACTAAATAATCAATATTCTAGAGGGACTTAAATGAAAAGTAAAAGCTGTAAGATAGGTACGGAAATCACGTTGTGAATCTTGACAATAGAAAAGTTATTTGATTTGACCAATGCTTAATAGAGAGAGAGAGAATAAAGAAACAGAAACAAGTGGGCAGCAGTCTGGTTTTGTTTTGTTTTGTTTTATTTTGTTTTGGGTCTTAGCTTTTAAACTTTGAGAATTCTATATTGGGTCTTGAAAATTAAATAAAATAAAATACGAGTCAAATTATATCTTGGACAAAAAGCTCAACTGGAGAAACAAAGATGATTTCCTATTACACTGGAGATTTGTATCCAACGGCTGAAATCTTATATTGGCATCCATACAGAATTTCTCAAAGAAAGAAAAAAATACAGGTTACAAAATTATTGGTATTTGACTCTTCCTAAAATGGGATATTCTTTTAAGTAATTTCATATACAGCTAATTAAAAGATTTAATATGCAATGCACCAAAAAAGGTGCTTGTCATAACCATATTATAGTTTTTTCCAGCCCAAGGAAATCAGCAGTGTGGATTACAATTCATAAGATGAGTCTCTTATCATTGTTTACCCACATATTTGACTATACTTCGAAATACCACCGTGTCTCAAAAGGTTCAAAATTACAAGTGGTTTACTAATCATCACTACTTTTTCATATTTGCAAGTGTAACACGAAATTAAGCCTCCAAAAACCATCCAAGATTTTTCTCGGTTTGCTTTACAAGGACATCGTAATATACAAAAATTAAAAAATTTTGTGTCATTTTCTTTTCACCTAAAAATCGCCTGAATTTTTTTTTTGGGGCGGCCTTTAGGTTTGATTGGGGGAGAGAGAGAAAAATATCTCGTTTTGTAAGAGGCTCCAATCATTGAACTAGTTCCGCTAGAAAGTCTGGCGGAACTAGACTATTTCTCAATTTTTTGAGGTCCAGATCTATCCATAAGAGACAAGGGCACGCTGAGACAGGTTCCGCCAAGGCCCCTCCAGAGTCAATGGCAGAACTTGTCTGTTTTTTCATATTTTTTTTTGGTCAGATGACAAATTTAAAAAATGTCCACAGTTCCGCAGGAGGGTCTGGCGGAACCTGTCATTTTTTTATAGTTCTGCCAAATGGACTGGCGGAACTAACCCTTTTTTTTCGCTCAGATTCAAGCCATATTGCAAATTAAAAAATGCCCATAGTTCCGTCAGGGAGTCTAGCGGAACCTGCTATATCAGAGGGACTAGTGGAACTAGCCCATTTTTTTATTATTTTTTTTTTTGTCAGATTCAAGTCAGATTGCAAATGACAAAGGCCTCAAGTTCCGCCAGACCCTCTGGCGGAGCCTGTTCTTTGTTCCAATTTCCGTCAGAGCGACTGGCGGAACCTGTTATTTCTTCAAATTTCAATTCAAAAATTGGAGTAATGCATATTCCGCTAGACTCTATGTCGGAACCTATGAAACCGTCATTTTTGGGCCAAAAATAAATTTTACCTAGTTCCGTTAGACCTTATGGCGGAACTGATTTTTTTTCTTAATTAAACGTGTTTAAGAATGCCAAATGGCCGGGATCAACAAAAATGAAAAAAATCACTAGTTATGGCGGAAGTGCTAGATATTGAATTATTTTCAAAATAATGTCATTTGATTAATTATTCTTGAAAAAAATGCTACCTTGCAAAAAATTCCTATATTGGATCTTGAAAGTTAAATAAAATAAAATACGAGTCAAATTATATCTTGGACAAAAAAACTCAACTGGAAACAAGACAGATGATTTCCTATTAGACTGGAGATTTGTATCCAACGGCTGAAATCTTATATTGGCATCCATACAGAATTTATGAGAGACAAAACAAATACAGGTTACAAATTATTGGTATTTGACTCTTCCTAAAATGGGATATTCTTTTTAAGTAATTTCATATACAGCTAATTAAAAGATTTAATATGCAATGCACCAAAAAAGGTGCTTCTGTCATAACCATATTATAGTTTTTTCCAGCTCAAGGAAATCAGCACTGGGGATTTACAATTCATAAGATGAGTCTCTTATCATTTGTTTACCCACATATTTAACTATACTTCGAAATACCACCGTGTCTCAAAAGGTTCAAAATTACGACAGGTTTACTAATCAGCACTACTTTTTCATATTTGCAAGTGTAAACATGAAATTATGCCTCTAAAAGGCATCCAAAAAATTTCTTTTTGTTACATTCTCTTCCAGGTCAAGGGTGCATTGAAAGTCTTAGCCACCCACCATTCTAGATCTATTAAAATTTAAAACTCCACAATACAAGGCTTTTCAGATTAATTTCCATTTCTTGCGAAGAAAGTTGTAAACGGTCCAATTTCAATTTCAACGGTTTTCTACTCCATTCATTATTTCTTGTGAAACAAGGGGCTACATTTCTGTAGTTTGTAAAAGAACCTTCCCTTTGCCGCCCCCACCCCATTTGTCTTTTCAATATATAAAACAAAATTATTTTTACAAGAACAAAATTGACCAACATAAAAAATCTTCATTTTGCCCAAACTAATAATGCCCTTTCAATAGATAAATAAAATATTCTTACAACAAATTAATTCACCAACACAAAAAAGACAAATCATCATCAGACCAACCATTTAAAATCACCTAATTTATCCCCCAATAGAATAGAATAGAACAAAATAAAACGTTTTCTCTAGTATACATAAAAATAAATAACACTACCAATACACCAAACCCTAATTTACCAACCCACCAAATAATAATCTTACGATCTCACAAACACAACGAAGCGGCAAACACAATATCCCCCTTAACCTCCCCAACCGCCTCCTCAAACTCAATAAAATATCATCACTAACCATTCAAAATCGCCTATTTCATTCCCCAATAGAATAAAACAGAATGTTCTCTCATTATATATAAAATAAATACTATAACTCAAACTAACTTAACCAACCAACTCTTACAAATACAACGAAGCGGCAAAAAAGACAACATCCCTCTTAATCTCCCGGCCCGCCTCCTCAAACTCAATAAAAAAATCATCTACTCATACGTCAAACCCAAAATTACTCAACCCCAAACCCTAAACAACTAATTTAATCTTTCAAAGTTCAAACACAACCAACCAACCAAGCAACTCTTACAAATACAAGGAAGCGGCAAAGACGATATCCCTTTTAATCTTCACAACGGCCTCCTCAAACTTGTCCTCCATCTCCTTCTCCCCGATGGATTTAGCAGCAGTGATCAGCTGCTGGAGAACCTCTTCGAGCCGTCGGATCGCGCGGATCAGACTCCCCTCGAAAACTTGAGTCGTCTCCATTATTTCGTAGAATTTCGCGCCGCGGGCCCACGAGTGGATTGCTTCCATTATGTCGGGACGGAATGAGCTCACGAACGACTCCACGTCTATTTCAACCTAGAGGAAGGAGAAAGCAACGAGGGATTATTAGTGGTGATTTTGTCTTGTGAATTTTAGGGTGAATCTTCCTTTTAATCTTAATAGCTATCTATCTCGTTTTATTTAAAAAAAGCCAGAATTCAACCATTTGTGTATATATAAAGAAAGATACCTTGGTATATATTTTTTCGCACTTTTGCCAATACCAAAGGCTCTTTTTTTTCCAATTTCGCCATAACATAGGGGCTTTACGACAAAATTTGCAAAAAAGCCCCTAAAAACTTCGCACTTTCAACAACGCATGAGCTTTTTTGCAATTTGGTCATAATGTAAGGGCTTCTTCGCAAATTTCCCTTAATTATAAAACACAACTACGATTAGAGTCTCCGTTACCTTGCAATCCAATTGAAGGTTTGCGACTCTTCGTGCAGTCTCCTGAAGCTGCGAGAAAAGCAGACTGAGCTCCTCTCTCGGCTTGGGCGCGTCGTGGAGCTTCTCGCGCCACACAAAGCAGGACAACAGCGCAACCATTTGTTCTGTCGTTGCGTCTTTTAAGACTCCGCTGAACATGAGCTCGGTGAGCGCCAGCTCGTCGGCCGAGGAGATTTCACAGGCGACTTTGCCTTTTAATTCCACCACGTCGTCAGAGGTAATGTAACTGGGTTGGTGAAAAATGATTTAAGATTGTGAATTTTGTGTTATTTAGGGTCAAATGTATAAAAGGAGAAAGACGAAACGTACGAAATGTCGTGTATGGACTAGTAACCGTAGTTGGTTTAGAAGTATTGGTAAAATACCCTTTGATTATCTTTTGTTGAAAATACTACACGGTATGATCAGAAAGCTAGCATGATGACAGTGTGACAGGGTCTATGGTGCAAATGTTACTTAGTTAATTAGTTATGAATTAATTTGTTATAATATTTGCACTACAGACTCTTATCAGACTGTCATCACGTTTTTTATGTTCTAGCTCTGTGAGGCTCTTTTATCTTTTTTTTCACGCATGAATAAGTGTGGTAAAAAGGTGTGGCTTAAACATATTTCTTTAAAAAAGGGCATTCATGATACTTTGAGGTTTTGTAGACCAACACACGAAATTTCATCTCATCAAATTATTTCAAATATCTAAAAAAAAAAAGAGAATTAATTTCAATTATTACCCTAATCGACGAAGAACGCGTTTCCGAGCCTTCAACTCGTCCTTAAAAGCGAGAGCCGTCGATTTACGCACCGTTTTCTTAATCAATTTAATCCTGGCCGTCAATTCGTATTTTGCATGTAACACCTTCAATTTCTGATTAATCAAAGGCGAGTTTCTTATTTCGTGCCTCTCAAACAAACTCTCCAACGCCTCTATTCTTCTCGCCGTTTTCTTAAACGCTTCTGATTTGATCTGAAAGTTAAATTAGTCAAAAAAAAAGTTGGTTAGTGGGATATTTGTAAATATGACCCTAGAAAAGTTGGTATTTGGGAAAGAGACCTTGAAATCATCTACAGGATCTAAAAGAGGGATTCCGTCTTTTTTGAATCTTGATTCGATTTCTGAGATTTGTCTGAGCGTATTTTCTCTTGATTCTTTTGGGATTAAATCTTTTGGTATGTTGGTTAGTCTTACGCTGCTTAAACCCTCAATCTTTAAATTAAAAATAAAAAATACGTTATTAGCAATAATAGATATTTTTTTTTAAAAGAAAAAAAGGAAAAAGGAGGGATTAATTACTTGGGAGAGAGGAACTGAGACTACAGCTGGATCGCCAGGCTGATTTAACGGAATAATTTTATTTAATTTTTTACCATCAGATTCTTTATTAGAAAAACATCTTGTGAGAATATGCACTGTATAATCCAAATCTTCCGGCTTTTTATCTATTAAAAAAATAATTTCATAATTATAAAAAATTATTTTAAAAAAAAACATAAAAAAGAGATATCTCATTATTTTTTTTTTTTTACCTTGGCCAGCTTGTTTTACTTGTTCAAAATTAATTATTACGCCCCAAGTGGTTTGATCTTCGAAAGAAAAAGACTCTGTTTCTGGTAAAAGTATTTTTACCAGCCTGCCAGGCTGTAAAAACTCCAAGCAATATTTCGGCTTAAAAACCATATTTTTCGCGTCATTTTTCAAGCTTTTGTATTGCTGTAATAAATTATAATAATCTTTCAGACTCTCTTCTTCTTCTATAATCATTGAGTCTCTCTCTATTTTCAACTCCTTCGCTTGTTTCTACATAAAAAAGAATGTCACATTACATATTAAAACGATTTAATAAATTAATATTTATCTTTTTAATGAAAATAATGAAATAATACCTCTAAATCAGGAATTGCGCGATCAGCTTGAAACTGATAAAAAGAATGTCTCAGTAATTTTTCAGGATCCCCATCCTCACACCTCATTTGATTCAACAACATATTATAACTCAAATGAAACGCACTACAAAAAACAATAAAGAAAACAAATAAATACAATTAGCACAAGAAACAAAATATCATTTTTTCAGTCTAAATGCACATTAGTCCAGTACTTTAATCGAATTGCAATTTAGTCCACATACTATTGATTTGAACTTTTTGATCCCTCTACTTTACAAAATTGTGCACGATTAATCCTGCACTTAACAAAAATGCAAATTTCATAAAGTACAAGGATCAATAGTACAGGGACTAAATCACAATCCAATTAAAGTACAGAGACAAAAACGGCGCATTCATCCAATTTCTTATCAATAACGCCAAATAAAACAACAAAAAATCATCAAAGCCACCCGACGGTTTTTATTCTGAAAATAATAATGCTAATTAAACAAACAATATTTCTAATTTTTTCAATTTTGCCAACCTATTTAAACTATCAGCGGATCCTTTAAGTATCCCTTTAGCCGTAGCCGGCTCCATTTTCTCATCAATCATGAAAATACAAACGCCACGTGTATCGATCCCTCTTCTGCCAGCTCGCCCGCTCATCTGGATATATTCACCACTAGAAATATATCTGAATTTATCGCCGTCGAATTTGCGCACTGAGGTGAACACACAGGTCTTGGCCGGCATGTTGAGACCGATGCTGAATGTTTCGGTTGCGAACAAACACTGCAATTGGAAGGATTGTAAAATCATAGAATTGGAGGAATATCCACTGAATTATGTCTACATTGCAAAAAAAGTGCCTAGGTTATTCAAAATTGCAAAAAAATCCCTCCGTTTTTAAGGAAATTGGAAAGTAAAATCGTACTGTTAGTTTGAGAGTGAGACCGTTTTGTGAATTTGGACGTGATGTAGGGTCCTTTTTGCGAATTTCACTTTTGATAAATTGAATTATTTTTTAGGAAAAATTATATACATGGAGATGAAATATGTACCTTGATGAGGCCTTCTTGAAAGAGAATCTCGATTACTTCTTTGAGAATAGGGAGGAGGCCTGAGTGGTGCACTCCGATTCCACGTTTTAGTAACGGAAGCATATTTGACACCTGTTATATAACATAAATATATTTTGTTGGTCATCAATTTTATGTGATATTTATATTTTATCTAATTTGAGTATTTAATATGAAATTATGAATTATTTATTACTTGAGGGAGTTTCTTGTCGTCGTCGGAAAGCATATCCATCGCGCTCCAAAATATCGTCTCGATGTTCACTTTCTCATCCTCGTTATTCAAATCCATCTTAGCCATCTAAAAAGACAAAAACAAAAAAAAATCACAACCCAAAAACCAAAAAATAAAAATAAATGAATCAATTAATAAATAAACAAACAAACAAACAAAAATTAATTAATTAATAAACAAACAAAAATAAATAATAAATAAACAAAAAATAAATAAATAAATAAACAAATAAATACATAAATAAATAAAGAAAAAAGATAAATAAATAAATAAACAAATAAATACATAAATAAATAAACAAATAAATACATAAATAAACAAAAAAATACAAAAATAAATAAACAAAAAAATACAAAAATAAATAAACCCTAAGCCCTAACCCTAAAGAAATAAATAAATAAAATAATTCCCAAACCTACCTGCATGGCGAGAATCTCGCACTCCCGCTTACTAAAACTGAACAAAATCACGGGGTCATACTGCCGCTGCACAATCATCCTCACCAGCTTAAAAATATCGCTCTCCTCTCCCCCCTTCCCCTGTCCAATCCCCTTCTGCCACCTGGCGCCATTCCCTCCCTTCCCCTCGCCAGCTGGCAGGAGAGCATTCAATCCCTTCTGGAAGCTGTCTTCTCGGAACTTTCCTTTTTCGTCAACAGTTAAGTAAAGACCGTCGCCGCCTGAAGGGAAGATGTAGTGCTGGAGAGGAGTCGGGCGGAAGTCTGTGTAGACTATGTGGCACGGTTGTTGATGCACCTCAAATGTTAAAAAAAAAAAGTTAAAGAAATGAAAATATATCAAGATAGGGTGGGAGTGTTTATGCCTAGTAAACATTACAAGCTTTCGTTTCGTTAACGTTTTGCCTTTTATTTTAAATAATTGCTTCAGAAGATCCCCAAATTACCCATGTATCAGTAACTTTTGTTCATATTCATATATGATATAAAAAAGGTTAAAAAAATGGGGGTAGAAGAAGAACATCATATATGCCCCTATAAAATATTAAATTATCATGTATATGTTTACCCCTAGAAAAGATTGGAAACTTTTGTTTTATTAGCTTTTATTTCTTATTTATTTATTAGGAAGCTTTGTTTATTTAGTTTAGATATTTGTTTGGAAAGATAAAAGGAGAGGGGTATTTACGATATTTCCAATGTTTTGCAAGGGTATTGATTATATTTCACATTTCGATGGGGGTAAATATGATATTTTAAGGTTTTTTATAATGTTACATAACTCAGGGGGTTTTATGCAAATACACCATCAAACTCAATAAAAAAAAGAATAACAATAACAACAAAATCCAACCTTGGCGACCCAATCGGCGAACTCCTTTGCATTGGGCACCGTGGCGGA
Source organism: Juncus inflexus (assembly GCA_024447665.1). Classification (NCBI taxonomy): domain Eukaryota; kingdom Viridiplantae; phylum Streptophyta; class Magnoliopsida; order Poales; family Juncaceae; genus Juncus; species Juncus inflexus. The sequence goes on from JAJHPC010000017.1 coordinate 6,390,688, forward strand.
CAGAAACACGAATCTCGAATTCTTAGGCGCCATCACGATGCTCTCCTCCCAAACGACGCCTCTCTCTCTGTCCCTCATGTAATGCACCTCGTCGAATATAATCCAGGCCACTTCCCTCATCACTTCGGATCCTCTGTACTGCATGCTCCGCCAGATCTCAGTCGTCATCACCTGCAATTGTTGGAGATTGTAAACTGGTAGAATTGGTTTGGTGGGGAGAAAGAATGATGGGAAATTTGGAAAAGAGGCTCTGCGGTATGACTAAGTTGCAAAAGAACCCATGTATTGTTGGATTTTGGTAAAAAAAGAATCTGCGTTATTGGGAATTGGAAAAAAGCCCTGCCATCAGATTGAAGGTAGTTTTGATTGTTTGATCATTTGAAAAATATTTTTTAAATATTAATTAATACTTTTGTTGCAGAAAAAACTTCTTAAAAAAAATATTTTTAAAAAAAATATTTCTTGAAAAAAAATAAATTTTTCGGAAAACTTCTATCAAGTGATTAAACTATTAAAATTAAAGGTGTTAGCTTCAATCTAATAGTAGGGGCTTTTTTTAGCAATTTAGGCATAAAGCAGGGGGCTTTTTTGCAAATTTCCCAAGAAAGAATGATGGGTTGATTGATTGTAGAATTACTCACAAGGCAGGAGGAGTTGGGGTCGATGGTGACGTCACCGGTCATGAGGCCGACATCACCAAACTCTTCCTTGAACTCTCTGTACTTTTGGTTGCTCAAGGCTTTGATTGGGGATGTGTATATCACTCTTTGGTTGTCTCTCAAGCACATCGCGATCGCGTACTGAGCCACCACTGTTTTTCCAGCCGATGTGTGCGCCGACACCTAGAATTACAAAGAATGCAATTCAGTACAATAACTCAGTTAAATTGAACAATACAAGATTCTACAAATTTCGAATCGGGACAATTTGAGGATACCATGACGGATTCGCCGATCTCAAGACAGCCGATCGCTTCCGACTGGAACGGATCGAGCTGGAACGGAAACTCCTTCGCCGGCTTCCGTTTCCCCCCGTTATCCTTGTCCTTTCTCTCCGGATTGAATCCGGCGGGGTAGGACACGTCGTGGAGGCACGCGATTGGCTCGCTCGACCGCACGGACCCGGCGTCTTCGTTCTCTTGCTCTTCCCTCGCCGCCTTGTTCGGGTACTCGGCATCCGCCGGGGGTTCATCGAGGGTTTTTCTCTTCAGAGTCGCCATGAATTAGACTGAAGAAGAGGGTTTTAGCGTTTTACGCGGGTAGAGAAGAAGAAGAAGAAAAGAAGATGAGTCTTTTCCATTTAGGTCAGACTTTTTATTGGGCCGGGTCCAAATTCTCAGCCCATCATCATAACCCTACTAAAGCCTTTTTAGAAGGCCCAAGCCCTGTTAAAAGGAATTATCCAATATTTGTAGTATTTTAACACTGTAAATTTTCAGCGATTAATATGTGATATTTTAGGTTCTTTGAAAGCTCACATTATCTTATAAAAAAAAAATTATAAGCTAATATAATTTTGAAGAATTTGTCTTTTTCGGAGACTAATATTGTATATAACGATAAATTATAATTTTGAACTCAATAAGACCAATTTATAATTTAAAGTAACATAATTTTTCGAGATTGAAGTATTTCAAACCTTTACTTTTGTGGAGCCGCTTGAATTAAAATTCAATAAAAGAATTGTTCACCCATTCAATTGTCATAATTTTGAAATTTTCAATTTACTTTCCTAAAAAAGGAGATAATTTTCACTAGACACTTTCAATGTTGATGAGAAAGAATTTAACTCGGCATCTTTTGCTAAAAATATTTTATATCTAAAATTACATTATAGATACTAATTTTGTTATTATTTATTTTTCATGTATTTGTTCAATCATAAAATATTTCTTAGAAATTAATTTAACATAAAACTGCAATAATAACAATAAAAGAATTACATTAAAATTATGCTGAGAAAATAAACAAACTATATAGATACTGATATTTAAATTAAATAAATAAAGGGATACATTGGTCACAATTTGATAAATTTGAAGCCTATATATCATTGTTATGCAAAAGTATTTTTTATATTTTCAATATATTTGTTACTATACAATTAATATAGTTAATATATTTTTAAAATAGTTTTTTCTATATCTGTTATTTCGTAAATAATCCATAAAAAAAGAAAAAATGATTTTATAAAAAGAAAAAATAATTAAAAAATATTTTTACATGATAAATATTTATGTACTAAAAAGCTTTACAAAAAATTATGTGCTTCGAAACTGAATTATATGGATATTTTCAGGGGAATGTGAAAATAAAATTGCACCTGTCCTTGTATTAGATAAATAATCCACCCAATAATATCATTAACAGGAGTGGGTCCTTATAAGATATTATACTTTTATCCATTCAAAATGAGTCATGCTTTTTCCCTCTAAAAGATGAAACCATACCACATAATAATTTCTCTGTTAATAGCATCTAATACGAAACAAATGAGTGGGGTCCACATTTTTTTTTTTTTTTTTTTGCCTTTGAAGATTATGGATACCATGGGATTGACTATAAATATAGAACAATTGTTATCTCACTAATTAACTTATTTTATACCTAAAAGGTCACAAACAATCTAGTAAAATTCCTTATAAGTGGGTTCCACATATTTTAATATCGGAATCATTATCCACTTCCAATTTTGTAACGGGTTGAATGGAACCACTTCATATTAGACTTTTTTCATATTATTGCATACATGAACGACACAAATGATCTTTCAAAAAATGACGTGTCAGAAATCTAGCTAAAAAATAAATACAAGTGCGAAGCATGTGAAAGCGATTAACTGGCAGCCCTCTAGAATCCAAAATTTGCCCTCAGTTTATTATCCCGTCTCTTTCTGCACACAGCACATGCATATTTAAATTTCCCTTTTGTTAACTGCACTCTAAATCTCAGCAACAACAACAGTATTGTAGGAGACTGATTGTGTTACTGGCTGAATAGGGGTTTGAATCTGTGCGTGTGGTGAGCAACAACATTAGTATGTTAGGAATGTGAGTGGAACTGCGGTCTCCGTTGGAAGAACCTAATCCATGATATTTCCAACGTAGAGTTTATTAATTAATTGTTAGTGGGACATTTGTGATTAGGCTGCTTTTGAAAAAGCCCCGTCACATCTTAAAAACGCGGCGATAGATCGTATTCTATTTCTATTCACATTATTAGTTCATTCATTTGGATAAGTCTGATTCTATATACGAGTAATGTGTTTTATACTCTTTCATATAATAATGTTATTAAGAGAAAATGCAGCCCACTGATTCATTGACAAATTTCAAAATTGGATCCTGAAAGTGTTAAAAACACAATAAAAGCATATTTAGTTTGAAACTTGTGGTGCGTATCACATGTTACTACATAAAATATTGGATTAGCTTGCAAGTATATCAATACATTTCAGATTTGGAGATCAGTTATTTATTTGTTTCTAGATTGAATGCTAGAATGTTCCGTTTACTTTAATTTTATATATCCCATTTTCTCTGTAGCAAATTTCAGTTTCTGCAAACTTATTATCTTACAAGATATTCAATCAAAAAAGCATTTTAATTAATACATAAATGTTGATAGCTAAATACAAAAAATACACAAAAGAAGCTAAACTACATTTATTAAGAAAGATGTCTTTTACTTTGAAGGGCTTTTATCAAAAAGTAAAGTCTAAATACTTAAATAGTAAAAGATGAAACTTGCCACGCCTCTCCAGTGTCTCCACGCCCTTATCTCTGACATCCCTCTATCCTCCCCTAATTAAACTATTCCCATCATATTCTTCTCATTTCTATTAACCCCTCAACACTTTCTTCCATATAACAACTCATTTACTTTACAAACCTTATAACCCATTACATAATCTAACACCAACATAAATTATACAAATGAATTACATAGATCCGACTAGATCACTCCATCTCTTTATATTTTTTTTGGAAAAGTGTTCAGTCATGTCTGCCATTGCTAATCCCAACATGGCACCAGCTCACATAAACTTATAAACCAAGCCAATGATCATCAGCCAAGTCAGAGAACATTCCACGTGGATTTCTCTTATTGGCGATATCACCACTAGTTGACCGTGCCACCAAACAATCTCTCTCTTTACACTCTCATCTTCATCTACAAAAATTCTCTCACCTTTCCCTTTGTTTCTTTCTTTCGTTCTTTCTCAGTTCGTCATCTTTCTTTCTTCCTTCTTTCTCAAACGTAACCAGCGGCAATGAGCTTCTCTCACCACCCCTTCGACGCCTTTGACCCTTTCTTCGCCTTACCTCCTCCGCCGGCCTGCCCCATCTCCTCCTCCTCCTCCTCCGCTCACTTCTTCCACCGTGAATCCCTCCTTGCCCTTCCCTTCGATCCCTTCACGCCCGATCTCGACCTCTTCTCTCCTCCTCCGCAGCGCCATTCATGCCCATTCTTCGAGGGATCTTCCCCTTCGCTGGAGCTGCTGGACCTGACTAGTCGGGTCGCGGCACTTGAGCTAGGCGCGCGCCGCCGCTGCCCGGCCTTGGGTACTGACAGGAAGTGCACGTGGACGACGGAGATCAAGGGAGATAGGAAGTACAAGTGGGTGCAGGAGTCCAAATCCTCCGGCGAGAAGAGCTACAAGTACGAGGCGGAGATCCGGAGCCCGCACGAAGATGGGTTTGATCGGAAGTATAAGTGGACGGCTGACCGTGATGGGTGTGTGAAGTGGACGAAGGAGATTAAAGGAAGAGGCTGCCATGAGGATTTGGTGCAGAGTTATACGTGTGAGGAGTCGCTGGGAGAGGACTGGAAGAAGCACGGCCACCTGAAGAAGGAGAAGAAGAAGTTGGAGGAGAAGAAGGAGGAGAAGAAGGAGAAGAAGAAGGAGAAGAAGCATTGCCCAGTTCGTGTGGTTGAGATTGAGGATTCCACCGCTGCTACCATTGCCATTAGAAAGGTCCTTTCTTTTTTATTGTTTCTTCTTTTGTGTAATGTTGATAACCTAAAATTTTAGACCCATCTAATTTATTTGTATAATTTAAAGTAAAATTAATATCTTTATGTCCAATGTAGGTTGAAAAGGTTAGTTTATAAGTTAAATCAGTTCTGAAAACTCTTAAATGTCACAATTAAATATTAAAAATGACTTAATTACATCTAGCTACAGTTTGATTTAGCTCTATATAATGCACTGAGAAGCTTTGCCTCACCAAAGGTTGAAATGGGCGTTTCATAAATGACAATTGTTCAACTTTTATATAATAATTGGTTAATTTCAGAGGTAATTGAGTTTGTGAATGGTTTTGCAGGGACGTTGTTGTCATTATAAAAAGTAACTTTCTCATTTCGCGACTTGCTTGCTTGTTGGATTTACACGTTTCAATTTGTGGGACTGTAATTTATCTTTGTTTTGTTTTGCTCAAGAGACGTTTTGATTATGAAAGACTCTCTCTTTCCTTTCGGTGTTAATTCAGCTAGTTTCTTCTTCCTTGTTGTTTTTCCTCTTTGTTTAAAGTCGTGTGTGACAAAATCATTTGTACTTGTATTTCCCTTCAATCAATGAAATAAAAATTTTGCTTTAACTTTTAACTCTCTCCCCTTGTTTATATCACTCATTTTATTCTTCCAGTCCTTGATGGAAATTTTATACCACGTCAAAAATTGAATGCAAATAAAAAAACACCCTATATTTTCCCATAACTATAAAAAAAATCCCAACTTTCTCAATATTAAAAAAAACTTGTACCTTCTAATTTCCCCCCATATCACAAAGTCCCCAACTTTTCACTTCCATTCATTACAAACCCTCCAAAATCTGTAAATTCTAACATAACAAAATTATTTCTCCTTTTCCCAACCAGGCTTACCACAAGGGCTGCACTAAAGGAAAACGAAAGGAATATTCCCCGCAAGATGCCGCAATGTTAATCCAAGAATCCTACAGGGCCCACCTCGCCAGGCGGTCTCAGGTGCTGAGGTGTCTCAGGGACATGGCCGTCGCAAAAGCCAAGCTGAAAGAGATCAGGACTCTGTTTTATAATTTCAGTTACAGGAGGAGGGTTGCTTGTGATGAGGTCGAGAAGCAGAGGTTTTCAGAGAGGATTGTTGTGCTGCTTCTGACGGTTGATGCTATTGAGGTAATTATGACCGAAGTTGGTTTTGGTGGTTGGTAAGTGGAGTGTGTTGTGGTGGTAAGTGAAAGGGGAACGTTCACTTTTGGGCCCTTTACCTTTAAGTAGTGAGGCGGCGGTTAAATGCCAACGTAGCAGGCACACTCGCGCCTATGGCATTTTTATAATGATGTGACTCGTGATAATACAAAAAAAAATTGAAAGAAATATTTTTTCAAAAATATATATTGTACTATTATGAGCCACATCATCATAAAAATGCCATGTAGGCGCTTGAGTATGCCTGCCATGTTGGTGATATGTGTGATGAGAAAGTGGATGTGCGAGCAGGTGGTAAACGGAATGTGTTGTAGTGGTAGGCGAAATATGATTTGCTGGTAAGCGGAATGCTTTGTATAGAGAGCAACATGTTTCGTTTACCATCATGTCACATTTCACTTACCACCTAGTCATATTTCACTTACCACGTTTCACTTGAATGGAAATTAATGGGACAAAACCACCATCCTTTTTTTTCATTCTAATTATGCATATTTCTTTTCCTAATTTTTTTATTTATATTTCTCTAAACACTCATCTTTTTTTGTTATTATTTTAATTTTAATTTTAATTTTTTTTTATTTGTTATTTGTAGGGGCCTGATTACATGGTGAGGGCCGCGAAGAAATCGATGGTTGAAGAATTGGAAGCGATGCTGGATGTGGTGGATCCGCAGCCAGCTGGCAAGCTCAGCCTTCTCAAGCGCCGCCGCTTCGACCTTCCGGAAGGTCCGATTTCTCCCGAAATTCACTCTGAGGTGGTCCGTATCGTCGAGGAGGAAGAAGAGGAAGAGTCCAAGTGAAGATTGAGTTTGTGTTGTTTGTTTGTTTAGAAGTTTAGTTTGAGTGTCTGTTTTGGTTGCTTTTCAATAAAGAACTTGGACTTGGATTGGATGCGTGTGTTTGTATTATTATTATGGGGTTTTATGTTATGCATGTCGGTTTTCTGTTTTTTTGCGGAGGATTTGGTTGTTTTCGTTTCGTTTTGTTTTGCTTTGGAGTTGGGACTTGAGTGAATTGTGTTGGGGTTGTTCTTTTTGTGTGTTAGAAAGTGGGGTGATGTGTTTGTGTTGATGTTTTGTTTATGCATTTTGTTTATTGGCTGTTGGTTAATTATTTCTGTATGTTTTTTCTTTTCTTTAGATAGTAAATCAGCTGATGAAAATCATGAGTGCCCTTGTAGAACCAGCCCAAAAAATATTCAGGTCCTAATTCTATTTGAAACCAGGTACATAGCAAGTACCAGCTTTGAAGTTTTAAGCAAAATACAGCAACAAAACATGAGGTCTCGGTGACACATCAAGAAAAGCATACTGTAAGACAACAAAAGGTAATTCACATAGAAACAACACAAAATGAGGTTTATAACAATTTCAACTCCACCATGAAAAAACTCGACAAGGCTACTTAAAGATGACTTGAGCTCTGGGAACTGCATTAAATGCTTCATACTATTTCAAAATGATAATGATAATTATGATGTGGAATTTGGGAAACTTTGGGCCTAAAGAGCCTCTCAAAATGCTACCTTATTCTCCATTGAGAAATTTCGAGCCTACAAATGTTCTCACGAATAAACATCAACTTTTCATCGGCCTCACGAGCTCGGCTTCCAAACCCATTTTCCAGCCCGCTTTTGATTTTGGTTATTCATTAACATCATTTCAACACTTGTACTTTTACCTCATTAAAAACGTTTACATTCAGTACAATGTTTCTTATTGAATAAACACTTGATTCATAATATCCTACTAATTTCTTCAAACAAACCGCTTTACATGTTGTACATTTATATGAACCAATTTTTCCTTTTTTTTGCTTCAAATTTACCCTTTTACATCACACCATTATGTGCAATTTTGATGTACATTTATACGAATTTAAAAATGACTTGTCAAAATTATGACAACATGTGTCATATCATAACAGTCCATCTTTTGAAATAAAATGGTGGCATGTGCACGAATGTGGGAGAGAATTAATTGCCATATGACTATGTTTTTCTCAAAAACTATGTGCACCGATTGTGGATTTTGGAATTTTTTTTTGAGGATATATTAGTTTTTTTAATATAAGAATATAAAAGGGTCATGCTTTAAATAAAATAAAATATTGGATTTTGCACATGTTGAATTTATATGATAGTGGGATCTGTAAATTAATACTTGACGTGAAAATTTCAAACAAACATAGTAAATATACATATATAACAAAATAAGCATTTACTAACCCAAAGTTTACATACATTTTCTAATTCAATGTAAAATAATTTTTTGATTATGTGTGGACAATGACCATTCCAACAAACATGAATCTTTTTTTGCCTGATTCCCCCAGAATTAAATGCAGAATTAGGTTGAATTATTGCTAAATTCCAAGGAAATTATTAAGATAAAGACATGATTGAGTATCAAATATTGCATTATTGGCCTCCATGATTTTCCAGAGAAACTCTTCAATGACTCAGTCACAAGTGTATGACAATCCATGTTTTCCAATTACAAACCATACATTGATGTTGTTATACACAACAAGAAACAAATGATGTGGAACACTTTTTGCAATTTTGCCCCCAATTATAAACTATTTGCAAAATTCTTTGTTTAATTTCAGGAGTTGTTTTCTGAAAGAACTTTATAGCAACAAAAGAATTTGTAAAATTATGTTTGTGTTTTTTTTACTTTAAAAGTTCGAAACAGTTTTTTATCATGTTCTTAAGTAAAATAATGATTTCAAACTCTTAAGATAATAAAATGTTATTTTTACAAATTTAAGCCCTTGAAAAGTGACTTTTTCAGTTCTTTCTAATTTTAACGTTATTTCAAGAAAAATAGCTCGCAGTTCGGGAATTTAGCCTTTCTGCCAAACTTGGGAGGATGTCAAATGATTCAAACTAGTTTTCGACGACAACACCGTTGAGATCATACAAATTAGAACATTAATTTGTGTAATATGTCTCATTTGTTTTAAGGGGTGTATTCATAATTTTAGTAGGAGAACTCTTCCAAGACGGGTCGAATGAGCTGGATAAATGAAGACCATGTGCTATGAATGAGCCTTATAATGAGATGCCACATAAGCAAGGGATCTCTTCCACACAAAAACTTGAGAAATCAAAAAGAACAAAGACTGATTGCATGATGGATTTCTCTACCAACCAACCATGAGACACTTATGTACAATAATTTAAGAAAGCAACAAAACATGAAGAAAGAAAAATGTGAGCTCAAAATTTGCTAAAACGGTATTATCACAAAATTGTTGGCCAAAATTATGACATTTGTCGGCCAAAACATGATTCATATGAGGCTAAGGGTATTGTCATACAGCCCTAAAACATTGTAAGTTCTCATTTCATTTAAGAAAACTTTCTCACGATTCACGAGTTTTTCCATTGAGAAGTTAAATTAAAAAAACTGTATTATGCTGAAATTTTTTTTGTTTGGAATAATTGCGTCATGATGAAATTGCAAAATCTCTTACAATCTTAAAAAGTTCAAAATATAGTCTTCTCTCACTGTAAAATCAAACTCAATAACTGACTTGATGGATTTAATTCGTAGGCTGCAAGTACAATAAATATGACCCAAACGGAATTTATTTTACTTCAGTAAATCAAAGGAATGCTTTACATAAATGAATTTTCAATTTAATTCTGGTCCTTTTGCTAAAATTATTACATCCATTATCATGAAATTTCAATAAAAGAATTAAAAAAAATTGTTTGCGAACAAAATTAACCAGGCAGCCACAATCTATGGTATGAGCTAATAATTCATCAAATGTGCCACATGTCATGATTTGCAATGCGTAATCCAATTCACAAAAAAAGACTTGTTCTGTTCTGTTGTTGACTCATAATAGCGGTGGATTTTAACCGAAATCTTTGAGGAGGGCATAATAGAAATTACACTAAAAATCTTAAAAGGTACTATACATATAACTTTTAATTTTATCACAAAATACAGTAATATATATATATATATATATTGATTACTCAAAATCTATGGGGTGACTGCCCCTTAATTCATATTAAGATCTACGACTGACTCATATATAAGATAATCATCACATCAAAAGAAAATTTTATTCAAAAAAAATTATCTGCATTTCTTATTATTAATTAAAATAATTCTGAGATTAATCCACTTGAACTTGTTATCTTTTTGGATAAAATGAACAATTGAGTTCCTTTCTCATATGTTAGCTTGCAAATAACTTGTTATGGAATTCTCATTTGTGACCGGATAGCTTCAAAAAGGGGAAAACACAAACCTAATTAACTATTTGATTTTTCATGTCAAATACCAACTTCAAATCTCGTAATCACAAAATCAATGCCTAATTTTTTCTTTGAATCTCTCTCATAGTCAGTGCTGAAACAGCAAAAGAATTATTAGCCACACAGGTGCAAAATCATTGCTCAGTCCCCTGTCCCACATACTGGTAGCCAAATGAAATTTGGTCCTTTTAGGGGCCCCAATTGGTAAATTATACGTTATATTCATTGTTGGTAATGTATTTGAGGTTTGTATGAATTCCTATTACAATGGAAGTCATTTGATTGTGATTTATCAATTTTTTAAGGAAAATTTTATTACCCACCATCTTTATTTTATGGTATGAAAAACATAATCTACGAAGTTCTAGCAACTAGAAATTAGATTATGCACCAAATTTTGAAACATGGTTGAATACACACACACACACACACACACATATATATATATATATATATATATATATATATATATATATATATGTGTGTGTGTGTGTGTGTGTGTGTTTTTTGAATAATAAGAAGAAGATGCTGCTTTCCTTGAAATTAATAAGCCCTTAAATAATAAAAAATGGAACCTCACAAATAGAAGAAGAATACCAGATAAAAGTAGTCTAGAGCTAGAGTAAGAAATCAATACGTAAAGGAAAGAAGGACTCGGTCAAAAACTTCTCATATATTTTATCAAAAAAATAATTCTCATGTATTTATCTTTTTCCACTGATGTGGCAGTTATTATCCACTTAATAACGAGATTTAACTTCTAATTATCATTAACTCTTCCCACTTAATTAACACAAACACAACACAATTCAACCGAGATGATTCACCGAAACACAACACTCATTTCATCCAATCTAATCACGCCACGTCAGATGCATAATTATGGAGTTTAACACGTATATCGACATCCACGTCAGCAATCTGTCTCGTCCTGACGCGTTTTTTTTATGCGTGTTTTAATCACCAATGTTTTATCTTGGGATTTTGTAATGACAACCTCAGAATTTTTACTTTTATGAACAAGTGCAGAATGAGAAATTAATGATTATTATGTGTAAATTTGAAGAAATATTATTACTAATAAGTGAAGCTTTACGACTATATTTGTGGACATCATTTGCTTTTAGGCAGAGCAAATTAGAAAGAATGAAAACTAATTTAGAAATGAATATTATAGCTAAAAAGATATATAGAATAATAGAATGTTGAAACTACACTCAAACATACCTCACTTTGTGTAGTTTGGATTGATGGAAGCGTTTGGATAATCTTTAGAAGCCTAACAAAATATCCATCTTTAATTATCCATGATAAATTGACAATTAATAACAAAAAATAATACTATAATAATAATAATAATAATAATAATAATAATAATAATAATAATAATAATAATAATAATAATACTAATAATAATAATAATAATAATATTATTATTATTATTATTATTATTATTATTATTATTATTATTATTATTATTATTACAAAAGTTGGTATATGTCAAGAAGAAGTTTTAATTAGATATTACATATCACAAGGTCCATCTAAGAAAAAGACCCAAAGCAAGCTATATATAAACCCTTCTTCCCTCCCAAACTGTCCAACCATTCCCATTCATCACATTCACGTTCTCAAACTAAAAAAGGAAGAAACGAACGAAACAAAACCCCACAAACAATGGATCCTCACGTTCTCCCTTCTTCCTACCCTCCTCTCCTCTCTCCCTCTCCCTCTCCCTCCTCCGACGACGACAATTCCACCACCTCCCGGCGGCGCCGCCTCACCGCCGCCGCAGCTCTCTTACTTCTCCTCTTCATTGGCGCTGCCTCAGTTTTTGTCACTAGGGATTTGAAGCAGAGTCAAGATGATCAGGTTGTGATGAAATCTGTTGGTGGGTCTGAGAGATCGACTGAGGCGGCCAATGTGGAGCCCGTGATCTCGCGAGGCAAGCAGCACGGCGTGTCAGAGAAGGTGTCGGGCGTCAGAGCTGGTGTAGATGGGTTTCCTTGGTCTAACTCCATGCTTCAATGGCAACGCACTGGATTCCATTTCCAGCCTGAGAAGAACTGGATGAACGATCCTAATGGTACGTGAGAGCTTCTAATTCTTCTTCCCTTTTCTTTTAATTTTCTGCTATAGATTTTCATTTTTTACTGTCCTATTTTTCAGAAGGTCTAATATTAATTAGTACATGTACTAAAAACAGCATTTTTCAACTTAAATTCATGCAAATTAGAAATTAGATTTTCAAAAACAAATTTTGTAAATTCTAGTGTAAAATCAGGATTATGTTAATTTTATTACTGTACAGTGGGAACTGATTCATCTTAATTCGAATTTGAAACTAAAACAAACTGGTATTTCGTTATAATTTGTCGGTATATTGTATATTTAGTTTGAAACGGCTACGTGTAAGTTTCTCACGTGGATTAAAATCATAACATTCATATGATCTCTTTTTTTTTCTTGCACTTTTCCATCAATCTCTTTTCATTGGGCCCATGGCCTTCTCTGAAAAAATAGAAAAGGATAATTGCATATATACTCCTCTCAAGCTCCCATTAAAAAAAAAAATCCATATATACTCCTGTAAAATTGAAAATGTTAGAAGCACTCATACTGTCTATATATAATAATTTTAGTCATATTTTTAAGACATAATTTCAAAATAATTCACTTTCAGTTAATGAAATAAAATAATAATACTTCAGTTCGGATTTATTCCAAAAAAGAATAATAATTGAGGGGTTTGTAAGATATTGTAGGTTTCACAAGGGCATGCATGCAATTACTTTCGCAAAGAAAGTTAGGATACGTGAATTTGTGATTGGCCAATATTGCTGTCCCATGTGAAAAATTGTCCACGACCAGCTCGAACTTTGGAAAAGACATAATTTGTCTCTTCACCAAATACATAAATAAATCCTCTCACTAAAATAATAATAAAATCCTCATACAGGAGATTAGATTAAATTAACAATAAAACTCACTTGTCAAACATATCTTTTCAAAACTTTTGAATTTTGAATTTCCAGTCTTTCTTCAAATCCCGTGTCAACCTTTGCCAAATATTGATTCAAATCTCAGATTACTAATTTTCCACAATCATATAAAATGCATTATTTTACCTTAAACCAGAAATATATTCCTCATAAGCAATCTCATATCTAAAATAAATAAATTCAAATAAAAATAGTAATCCAACTTATTCAACAGGACCCGTATACTACAACGGTTGGTACCACCTATTCTACCAATACAATCCAGACGGACCGATCTGGGGCAACATTTCATGGGGTCACGCCATCTCTCACGATTTAGTCAACTGGTACCATCTCCCGTTAGCCATGGTACCTGACCAGTGGTACGACTCCAACGGTGTATGGACCGGGTCCGCCACGATCCTACCAAACGGCCAGATGACTATGTTGTATACCGGTGCGACTAATTTGTCAGAACAGGTTCAGAATCTAGCTTATCCGGCTGACCCGTCTGACCCGTTGTTACTTAAATGGGTTAAATACGAGGGTAACCCGGTCCTTTCACCACCCAGCTATATTTTGCCTTCAGACTTTCGTGATCCCACCACTGCCTGGTAACAAAATTAAAAAACACATACACACACCATTTTTTGTTATTTTTGAACTTTTTAAAATTTAATTCTGCTTTATAAATTTTTATTTTGTTACAGGTTTGATTCATCCGATGCCACATGGCGAGTGGCGATTGGGTCGAAAGATGAAACCCATACAGGAATCGCGATGGTGTATAAAACAAAAGATTTTATCTCGTATGAAAGAATTCCAGGTTTATTACACCACGTGGCAACAACTGGTATGTGGGAGTGTGTGGACTTTTATGCAGTTGATACGTCAACTTTGTCTTCTAATCAGGCAATTGACACGACTGTTTTAGCCAGCATGGCAAATTCTGAAACTGATGTTAAACATGTTCTTAAAGCTAGTATGGACGACGACAGGTATTATAAAATAAACAAATAAATAATATATTAATATATCATTAAGAGTTTGTGAGAATTATTGAATGTATTTTTTGTAATAATAGGCATGATTATTATGCAATTGGAACATATGATGTGAAAAATAACTCATGGAGGCCAGATAATGCTGAACGAGACGTAGGAATTGGGCTGAGATACGATTGGGGAATTTTTTACGCGTCAAAAACATTCTTTGATCCAGTCAAACAGAGGAGAATTCTTTGGGGATGGATTGGGGAGACCGATAGCGAAAAGGCTGATATTAGAAAAGGCTGGGCCTCTTTAATGGTATTAATTATTTTTTTTTGAAACCAATTCATTTCATACCTTGAGCAAAAAGTTTAGATTACATAACATTTTTGAATGATGATGATACTTCATCCAATAAAAAAAAGTTTGTCCTGATCTAAGTACTTTTCTTTGCTACCCAACATTTATTTGGGACCTATATAATAATTGATAGTCATGTGAGAAGCCAAGTCAGCACAATAATTGATGGATCTTGATGGAATTATTAGGGCCCAGGTCATTGTCATACCAATCTCAGTTATGAAGTACAATAATTATGATTTATTATGGACCCCCCCTTTGTTCTTTTTCTCGTATTTGGCAGTTGGCACCTCCATGTGCTGCCAACTCAGCTTCTTACAAATTAAACAAATGAATATTTTGTAGTTAATATTCTAGAAGATTCCAATAAATGAATATTTCGCCTAATTAATAAATTTTTTTTGTGAAATTTCAGTCAATTCCAAGAAGTGTATTATTCGACATAAAAACGGGAAGTAATTTACTCCAATGGCCGGTTGAAGAAGTGGAAAAACTAAGAACTGACAGTACAACCTTCAGTAATTTAACAATCAACACTTCTTCACATTTCCGGCTCGCCACATCACGAACCGCCCAGGTACAAAACAAATTACAAACACAAAATAACTTCTAAAATTTTTTTTTGTGACGCCCGAATATTGAACTCGGGTAGCATGTTTAAGAGGTAAGTATTCTTGCCAATAAGTCACTGTCCTTTCTTAACTTCAACATTTCCAACCTTTTAATTTTTTCTTCTTTTTACAGATGGATATAATTGCGGAGTTTGAAGTAAAGAATGAAACGTTGGAAAATGTAAAGGAAATAGAAGGAGATTATGAGTGTGGTACCAGTGGCGGTGCAAAACAACGTGGTGCACTGGGTCCATTCGGTTTGCTTGTTTTAGCTGATAAAGGTTTGATAGAGCAAACTGCTGTGTATTTCTATCTCTCAAGAAGTTCAAATGGGGGTTTCAAAACCCATTTTTGCCATGATGAAACTACGTAATAATCATTTTTTTTTCCATTTGTGTGTATTTTTAATTGGTTGTTATTTCTGTATTTAATTGTTGGGTTTTATATAAATTGTTTTAATGTATTTAGGTCATCAAGGGCGACTGATATTGTAAAGAGTGTGGTTGGCAGTTCGGTGCCGGTTCTTGACGGGGAAACATTAACAGTCAGAATACTGGTAAGATATATTTTTCAAATTTTATATTAATGGAAAATATATTTCTAATTTGGAAAATAATGTACGCAATATATATTTACAGGTGGATCATTCTATAGTTGAGAGTTTCGCGCAAGGTGGCAGAGCGTGTATCACGTCGCGTGTATATCCCACCGAAACGATAAATAGTGGGGCAGGTGTTTATTTATTTAATAATGCGACAGCTGGACCAATCACAGTTAAGTCGGTTAAGATTTGGGAAATGAACTCCTCGTTTGATCGCACTTACAACGATATTTAAGGATTAATTACTTCTTCATGTGCATATTATTATTTAGTTTTTAAGTCCTTTAAGGGTTTTTCTTTTTTTCTTTTATATTTGATTTTCACCCCTTTTTTCCTCAAGCATAATTAGTTTGGACATCTCTCAAGGTGTTGTAGAAGAAATGTGTATTATAAAGAAAAATTTTGATTCTGTGTAAATCCGGGCGTTTGCTCTTATTATATTCTTTTTATGATTTCCCAATTATTAAAGATTTGTTTTTTACATTTGAGCCTTCCAATTGCTTTGTTATCCTAAATTAATTTTATACAATAAGATAAATCAAAATTCATCAAACGATCATATATATATAATCTTGATCCTAATAAAAAGGACTAAAAGCTTATGCAAGGAATAAACATGCATAAAGTGTGATAATATGGTGCTTTTCGTGTGATCTTGTTTTTATATATATCACGAGTATTGGTTGGACGATTCAACAACAAATAATGATTTATTCTCTCAATATACATTATGAGAAGTTTGAGGAAACTGACATTAGCCAATCCTCTCATTCACCAAGATGAAGGTTTTCACAATATAATTTAAGCCATAACTAATTATAAGTTGTTATAGTTTATTCTATCACTACAAAATAAATGGCATATGGCATGTGTCGGCATGATTGTTGATTTCATTTTACATATTTTATAATTTATCTTGTAATTGTAGAGAATCCAATAAAATAAAGTTTAATACAGGAGGCATTTTGTAATTGAACTATTGCCCAAATTGATTGTATTAATTAATTATTAGTGTTATAATAATTTTATGTTAGTGAAATTTTCTAATGGTTCTCTATCATGTTGGTTCTTAAGCTAAGTTTCTTATGATCATGTTCTAATATTTTTGGAAGATAATACACAAATTAATTCAAATATTTTTCGTCTTCTAAAATCACAAATATTCAATTCAATTGTTTTATAGTTTGTGCAAGTTATTATCATAATTTTGAACATTGTATTTGATCAGCCGATCCATTTGGCATTATGTTTCATTAATTTGAAAACAAACATCCATTTAATAGTATGACCCGTCATTGCACAACCGTATCGAGACTCTCTAATTATGCAACTAACAACAAAAAATTATAACAAGATCTCCCATATAAGGGCATTTTTGTGGTAAGGAGCAGAAACTTGTGGACCCGGAAAATGTCTTATGAATTGGGAAAAGTTATGTTTACCCAAAAGTAACGGAGGACTGGGAGTCACACACCTTGAAAGTAGAAACCACTCTCTACTACAAAAATTCCTTTGGAAACTAGACAATGATGAAGAGAGCCTATGGTCTAAGTACATGGAGACTCTTTACGGGATAAGGTCATCTGAGGACCTATTGGGTTTTAACACGCAAACGATGTCATTCTTCTTAAAAGACCTAGTCTCTATAGCCCCAGCCTACCAAATCTCGATAAATAGGCAACTGGACCAGACGCATGCCAATTGGAGGTGGAAAAATTTAGGACAATACATGGCTAGATATGCATACAACCTACTGAGAAACATGTTGGGTTTCTATCGTTCATAACGCAGCGGAAAAACAAAAACGAAACAAAATTTAATTCGAAACCCAAAAGAAGGATCCGTGAATTACAATTAAATCAAAGAAAAGTTCATAACTTTGTACCTTCGGATTACGCTCAATCCGTGATGATCGAAAGCAAATTAGGTTGACGCTTTTCTTTGCCTGATTCCAAACCGGTTTCCAAACCGATAATTTGTATGTTTCGCCTAACCGGTCTCACAAACCGATCTTCAAAAGAACCGATTCTCTAAGCAAACCGATTCTCCAAACAAACCGATTCTCCAAACAAGCCACGGTTTCAACCCGAATCACAAAGACGCCGCACTTCGCTTCGTCCTCTACCGGTATCCACACGAGCAACCCCTTTGAACGGATAAAGAACGATATATGCTAGTATTCGTTCTTCATTTTTTTTTCTCACAGAAATAACAAGAGAATAATTTTCGGATTTTTCTCTCCTTTTGTCTCACAAAAGTTGGACGAAAATAATATGCCTTCTTTTTTATTTTGGGGTGTCTCTTGTGCCTATATAGTCCATACGTTTCATATCATATGTGCACGGTAACTATGTAACCATATATGCAACACACCTTATCATATAAGATGTAGGATTGGATGTGTCACTTGACTATGTAGCTCTTCATACAACTTATCACATAAGTTATGATTTTTCTGTGTACGTCTCAATAGTTGTTCTTTGTGTGTGACCCTGTAGGTTTACTTAATGTTGGCAATAATCACAACATATTATAAATCATGAGCGGCCTCTAGCAAGACATCATGATTACCCAAATTAAGCAAGTATGGATGATTCGATCAAACCTAATTTATGTTCATGCATTGTATCCTTTTGTTACACGATATTTATATCGTCCATAAGGCATGGTATGCGTCAACCTTACGTTGGTCGATAAATATTTCTTGACACTGAATTTGAATGAACATGAAATGACATTAATAACTCCTTATTAATTCACTAGAGCACGGCCGTGCGTTTCTTCAATCAAATCATCAAGATGCCTAAAGATATCTCTCTCAATTTATGAGAGGAACAAATCATATCTTAATTAAACTCTTTCCTCCGCATAATACATTATATACCTAATTATAATCTTTATGACCGCCCGGTTAAAGATGATGTTAGATTATATTAAAGTATAAAATTTCTCATGTAGGAAACTGAGATAATCTCAAGTCTAAGGATTACAGATACATTCTTTACTGAGAATAACTAATGACACGAACCATGTAGTATTCTCACGGTGGGTCAATCCAGTATATGGTCTCTAACATATACTTACGTTAATGACTTAATAACTCTTATTCATGATCAGTAAACGTGACCATCAGTCAATTAACATACTGATGTCCATTTATAACTTATCATAAAGTATGTTTGTCTCACAAACATCTTATGAATGATCAGGGACGATTTAGAATATCATTCATAATACTTTATAGTTTTACTATCAAAGTCACATACTTTGATGATATAAAGCTGAATATCATATTCAAAGTTTATTTTAATAATAAGAATAAAATAACCAATACGCATTTATTATATAAAATATCTCTAGATAAACACAATGTTTGTTTAACCAATCCATACATCTAGGTCTCAAATATATTGCCCTAGGACATACTACTAACAAAACCCCGGGATAAAAAATTCATGGCAGAAGATGCTATGGAAAATAAAGGCGCCGGCAATAATCAAGTTCTTCTTATGGCTCGCATTCCACCAAATGATTAATACATCCGACCTCTTAGCTAGAAAGGGATGGCCACACATCTCAGAATGTTGCTTATGTTATAAAGAACAAGAGGATAGAGATCATCTTTACTGCATTGTTCCTACACCAAAGCAACATGGAGACAAGTAGAATGGAAAACATCGGCAGCGATTCGATTTTTCCCAAATGGCAACATCATAAACTCTTGGACAACTAATAGGAAGCGAATGTCAAAAGAAGTAAGGAAAAAATGGGAAAGTGTTTGGGCAGCTACAAATTGGATGATCTGGAAAGAAAGAAACGCAAGGATCTTCAATAACATCCACAAAACCCCGGAATGGACAGCAACTAAGGCAGCGGAAGAAACTAGTTCATGGATTAAGTATTGCTAGATACTGTCATTTTGTCTAGGAATGCTAAATTAGAATGAAAAGTAATTAACTCTCCAAGAGATAACAACAAATCATGTAACAAAATTTCATTTAATGAAATCAAGAGGGACTGCAACTTGCAATCCTCTCAATTAAAAAAATAAATAAATAAAAATAATAATAATAATAATAAATAAATCAAACAACATATTTCTGTGACCTTAATTTAGTGACTTCACTCAATATGATTTTTCTATTTATCACCTATTTTTTCATGATTTTTCATTAATATACTTTTGTTTTCCTAGTTCTCTCTGATATGTTTGCTCCTTATCTAATTACCTTATTATAGCTAGTATTACTCCTGGTTATATATTATATCATAAGATAAATGTGGTTCAGTAGTTACTTAACTGTATTTTAATATGATTTCAATTTACTCCTGGTTATATATTAGCTAGCTTTTTTGCATATTGCTGATCCTAAGAAAATGACTCACAACTAATGCAATGCTAGCAATGCGCTATAAGTATGACATGTGGTGCTTTTTGTGTGATTTTACTTCTATTTAAATATATTAACTGACAAGCAAATAGACGCGCTTAGCGCGAGATTTTCATAACTCATTTTTATATTTTTTGCACAGCTCCATCTTTTACATTGGATTTCAACTACAAAAGAAGCAAAAAGAAAAAGGAAAAAAATTAATGAAGCATCATATCAAAATGATATAATATTTTGCTTTTTATATAGGTTACATAGCATACATTAATTTTTTTTCCAAGTTGCATTTGCAATTATTGAAATGAATAGCATACATTATACTGTTTGATGTCTGGAACAAACTCATCAATCAGGTCCATGATCTACATAGATTTTAAATATGGTCTTAAGGTAAACTTCTATAAACTCATAAAATTAGCAATCATAAGATGATGATCGATGATGATCGAATGGTGTAGAATGATTGATTGGCAAATGACAGAAGAGATTGTATTAACTGACTTAAGAACAGAATATCAGATCATCTAAATAGAGAAAGAGCTATGGAGTAGAGAGAGAGGGGGATGAGAGTCGGAAGTAGATGAAGAGCGGTAGAGAGGTGAAAGAGAGATAAGAACGGAAATAAAGGAAGAGTGAAAGGAAGGGAGATATATTTTCGCCATTTTTTCTCGAATTTATTATCTGAATTTCTTTCTTTCTAAAACAGAGCATGAGAGGGAAGAGATGGGGACCTCCGTGATTCAACACACTAATAGTAGGAAAAAGAATTTTAACGGGGCATTTTAAGTTAATCAGGCATGATTATCATGATTGATCCAAGGGCTAAAGAGGTGCTTGTGTATAATTTTTTTTTTAATACTTGCTTGGGTATAATTTTTGCCCGTGCAATTGGGTATCATCCGCTCCCTTTATGATGTCCCATCATTTTCTCCACAAAAGTATCATATAGATCACCATGACATTATAAGAAGGATAAATACAAAAATCATGACATCATAAGGGGTGTAAATACAAAAATTATGATGTTACAGGGAGGTATAATTATAAAAAGCATGACATTTTAGGGCTTAATGATAATGTACATAGCGTTTTGGGAAATGTGCAAACACGATGATACTGTAGAATGACATCACTTTAGATATACTTTTTTTAAGATTTTATATATTATTTTCTTATTTTATATACTGTTTTGTCGTTTAATATATAGTTATTTATTCTTTGTGTATTTCTTAATTTTTTACTTTTATATACTGTTTTCTCATTTTTATATATTATTTTCATTTTTTATGTACATACTATTATTAGAAAATAATTATATATATTGTTATTAGAAAAAAAAATTATATATACTGTTATTGGATCATGTCGTGAACAGACATGCTATAGTACGTCGTACTCCATCAGCTCCATGACGTTTTTGTGAGGAAATGAGAAGACAAATTATAGGTTTCCTTTTCCTTTATTATCTAATATT
Organism: Juncus inflexus; assembly: GCA_024447665.1. Taxonomy (NCBI): domain Eukaryota; kingdom Viridiplantae; phylum Streptophyta; class Magnoliopsida; order Poales; family Juncaceae; genus Juncus; species Juncus inflexus. The sequence goes on from JAJHPC010000017.1 coordinate 6,412,566, forward strand.
CCCCAACAACGTATATACAATACTCCAAGCACCAATATCACTCACAATTTTTCTCAAAATTCTTCAATCTAACTCAAACTCCTATGGAAAAAAACCCTCCTTTTCCCAGTTTTTTATCGGTGGCCCTCGAGGATTATTTCAGCTAGCACATTGTGACTTTTATCTGAATGAATCCGGAGCACTCAGCCAAAAAATTAAATTTTGCTTCAAAAATGAAAAAATCCAAGTTAATTAGTTACTCAGCCTACGGGCTTTCCATCGGAAAAAGAAAAAAAAATTAGTTACACAGTAGCACATGTTTAAATTTTGATCTTAAAGTTATTCATACTTGTAAAGGAAAAAAATGAAACCAAATTGCGAGTCATTTTTCCTTCAAAAAATAATTATGAGTCATTTTGTCTTTTTAAAAATCTTTTCACATCTATGATTTTTCAGCGGATAGAGCTTATTGTTTTATTTACCTGTACATATAGGGTAATGATAGTTAAGATCCATGAGCCTAATTGCAAAAAAAAATATTACTTTTCTTCTTTTTGTATTGTGATTTTTTTTCTCAAGTATGAACTAATTCTCTGTCAGGCTCTTTCTATTTTTGGGCTTAATGAGAGGGAAAAAAGGCCAATGGGCTCAAGTATCAAGTGATTACATAAGCCATTGTTTATTTGCTGAGTAATAGATTTGCCCTATGTTGGTTAAATTCTGTAATCAAATACATGTACTACTATAACAATAACAATAATAGAATTGATACCTTTTCTCATAAAAGGTATAAATAGAAAGTGAGAACCAAGACTGGTAATGCCACTATGTCATCAAATCAGGAAAATATGACGAGGAAAGGAAAACAAATCATGGCAGTTTAGGCCAGCCAGTTTCTGTGGAAAGAAAGAAATAAATAAACTTTCCTTGAAATTCTCTCCCTTGTCTTGTGCCCGTTCACAAATGAGCTCTTCTTCCCTGCCTCTTACCAGGGCAAACAATAGTCGGCATCATGTCATTTTGGTCGGACCTGACAAATGACGTGCTTGCCCATGTGGCAAGCTTACTTAGTCGGCCAGATCAGCGCCAGTTTGATGGCGTCTGCCGGAACTGGCGAGTTGTTGCAAAAGAGAGGCTCGGTCCTCCTGATCCGCAGCTGCCATTGTTGGTGCTGGGAGAGGACCCCAAAACCAAGAAACGGAACTTCTTCAACCTGTTGAAACAAAAGCACTACTCAATTGGTATTCCTGAGCTTTATGGGCAGTTCATCTGCGGTTCATCACACGGCTGGCTGATTACCGTAGACAGCAGGCTGCGCTGCCGTGTGATTAACCCCTATATTGGGGAGTTTTAGAAGCTACCTCCTTTTTCGTCCTTCGATGAGAGACTTAAAATGATTTGTGCTTATACCGGTAGGTCGACTGAGTACTCCTTCCAAGTAATGCAAAAGAAGCTAGTCTCGAAAGCTGTCCTATCCCATGATCCAAGGCAGAAAGCCGATTTCGCTGTCATGATCTTGTTTGGCTCTTCAAATTAGTTGGCGATTTGGAGGCCGAGCGATACGGATTGGATGGTGCTCGAGTCTCCACGGTGCCCAATGGCTAATATCCTTTATTTCCAGGGAGAACTTTACGCTGTTTCATCTACGAGGGGTGATTCAATTTACGTTGTTGATGTGGACGGGCGTCAATCAAAATCAAATTTTACAGTTATACAAATCAAAACCCAATAATGGTGTCCAGTAGGGACTTTTAAGTATCTCATGGTTTTTGCAGGGAAATTATTACTTGTGTGGAGATTTCAAGATGGTATGACCCAGCGCACAAACGAATTCGCAGCCTGGGAGCTTGATCGGGAGAGAAAGAGATGGTGCAAATTTGGGGATGGTAATAATATTATAGACGGCCTTGCGGTGTTTTTAGGCACAAATTCACCCGTATTTGTTGATCCCCGCGTGTCTCCCCGGAAGCTGCGTTGGAAATGGTGTCTACTTCGGCGACGTGATTCCCAGTTACAAATGGATGTTGGATGGACATGATTTTGGGGTCTACGATATGGTTAAACGTACCGTATTCTCTTCTATTTCTATGCTTTCTGCTGATAATGACGATGATGTTTTGCTTTCTCCTGATGCGGCACTCATGTGGTTCATTCCTAGCCCATAACATAGATCGTACTGTATTTGTTGCAAGTTATTTGTCCGCCCAAAAAGCATTTCATTCTTTTTTGAGTTATTTGTAGTTTTAATAATCATGGTATTTATGCCTTTTTGCTTGGGAAAAAAAGCATTTCCCCTTATTCTTTAGCAAAATATACAAACTTCCCCTAGTATGTATGTCAGTTGAAATAAGCATAAAACAATATTTAAAAGTACATGTATAAGCTCAAAATAAGCATAAAAATATTTAAAACTATTCTTGGCCGGTCCGTTTCTTTAACATAGTAATAAAATCGTTTCTTTCTTGCTCTGTCATTCCTACAGTCGAGCAATCGCCAACTCCCCATTCTGCTCCCCGCAAGCAATACTTGTCTTGAATTGATCTCTCGTTCCTAAAATTAATATCATTACTCAAATTGAATTAATCACAGAATAATAATCTTCAGTTTTTTGAAATTTTTCTTTTTTAAATGATAGTACTTTTCTTTGTTTTGCTTGGATTTCTCTAATAGCTCTTTCAGCACTTTAGACGATTTGAACTTGGAATCCAGCTCCGCATATCTCTTTTGATTTTCCTCTTTGAAATAGACAATAAATAAGCAAATATAATAGAAATTATTTATTTTTAAATTTTCTTTTTAAGTTTAAGCGAATATAAGATGAAATTTTATTGATAAATAACCAAATTAGGATAAGACATGCGTACCGTTCCATTTATTTAGAAAATCGATTCTAGGCAATTGAGGGCCAGGTATCGATTCCAAGCCAGTGGAACCAGAAAGAATACCAGCATTTACTGCAATTCATTTATAAAACTTAGTTTATCATAATTCATATTTGCATTTTAAATCACAAAAGAAGCATAATTAAGTTGGAATTTTTATGAATGAATAGCAATTGATTCATAAAAGAGAATTTTTTTCAATTCATGCATTTGAACCGTTCGCTCATATGTCCCCTTAGTAAGTTTTTATATACAAATGGTACTATAACATTTTATTCTACATGAATTTCTTTACTGAAAGTACAAAGAACTACTATCATTACCAACAAATACCTGGATTCGCCCAAAGAAGAAAGGAAACCGAAGCGGCCAAAGGAACGGCCACAAACCGATTCTTCGAATTAGAAGAACTACTAGTCGGTAATGAAGCACTACTTCTCTTTGATACAGCAGTCAAGGCGAGATTAGAGCAAGAAGAAATCATGGTTCTTCTTCACTTATTTTTCCACTGTTCGTTCATTCTACTTTCATAGTTGTATAGTGTAGTGTATGGATTTTGAATGGATAGAATGAAGAGAAATCAACGGCTCATATTGATCTACTTACGGAATTTACAGATATAACCTTGAAGAAATTAGAAAACATTAATTATTTTTTAAATAACCCTGAAAAGTTCGTAAATATGAAAATAACCCTAAATGTTTCCTGGAGTTGCGGCGTGGATTGATGCGATTCGGTGCAGTGCATTTTCTTTTTCTTTTTTCTTATATTGTGCTGATCGGTGGTAGGACTTTAGGTCTCCCATTTTTTAATAATATAGGTGGCTACTAGTTATCACCCATTTCATTTATGAGGGTACTAATATTTCTTGGAACATGATGAATTTTTTTTTTTTGAATCTCAAGTAGAGAGTTCTACCGAGCTGCTTTTATCGGAGTTTCGAACTCACAATCTTTCCACTCTACTAGAGGTGGATTGACTGAATATGATGAGATTGAAATGAATAATTATCATTTTATGTCTATTTTATAACAAAAAAAAAAAAAAGAAATATCTCAATTCCAATCATTTTTCATTAAATTTAAAATATTTTTTATATATGAACCAGATTTCATACTACATAAGAAGAAATGTTATTTTTTTATATCTGAACCAAATTGTTAATTAAGATCTTGCTTGGTTTGGAGTTAAACTAGAGGAAGAAAAGTAACAATAAAATATTACCTATACTTGGTTTGAGGGTAAGATAGGAAAAGTAAAAGGAATATAGGGAAACTATTATAACTATTTAATAATGAAAATGTCAAGTAATAAAAGAAATGGAGATGAGTATATATTCCCTTCAAAATATATGCTTCTTTTATTCTACGGGAAACTATATGCTCATTTTATTCTAAAATAGTTAATCTCCATTTATCCTTAGTTCACCTTCATCCAAACCAAGCAAAGTGAAAGAGAATTTTTTTAACCTGAGTTTCCCTTCTCTATTCCCCTTACTTCTCTTTTCCTAATTTACCTCCAAACCAAACAAAGCTTAAAATAACTAAATACAAATCCTCAAACCGCCTAGTATTTTATATCTTAATTACTAGGTATAGATTGATACGTATAATATTTTCATAACAAACTCATAAAACATATCATCTTAACAATCATATGTATCTTATATAAGAATACAAGAATATGATATATATATTAGACTAGAAATTTTGTATGCTACTTCTCTCATATGTTTGTTAATACGATTTCATTATCTATATATATATGATGAGATATATTACATGATATAATATTTAATCATTATAAATATCAATATTTTGTGTCTATTTTATTTGTTCTTTTTACGTTTTGACCATATATATTCACATAGATGAGGGGGAGGCAAATCATTTTGCGAATAAATAAAGATCCCAACATGTTAGACTTTATAGACATTGAATGCACATTACGAATATACGGCTACTAATGGAATGGATATATCCCACCTTATACTATTAACATGGGGCACATGGGCCCAGCATGTTGCACTTTTAACGAAAGGAATTTCAAAATAACCTCAAAACAAATAAAATTTCCAAAAAGTTAAATTTATCATTGACTTATGCATCTATATTTTCAAAAGTATCAAGGTTATCTATTAGTATTTTGAGTTGTTTAATCTTAAAATAAATGTTTTTAATCAATATGTAACCCTAAGCGGAACTACGTAAGATAACCGGACGCCAACTTAAACTATTATTTTTAGCTCCCATTTATTTGTACCAAATGTATACAAAACAAATAAATCCCAACCCCTTTATCTCAAATATTCACAATCTCAAAGCAGTTTGTAAATCTCAAAAAAAGGAGCACTTAAACAGCGCGGGTTTTATCATACTGATAGTGATAGAGACTGAAGTAGAACCCTGAAAAGGAGAGCAAAATCCAGCTAAAGTAGTCCATAGTTTGCATCTTTGACCACTCTTCTTTATTTCTACTACTTGCTCTCTGTTTGTTTTTCACATTCACATACACAAAAAAAGAAAGAAGAAGAAAAGAAGAGGAACGAGAGAGAGAGAGAGAGAGAGAGAGAGAGAGAAGTGCATAAATAACCCTTTTGTTTCTTGTAATGTAACAAAAAGCCACTCAAGAGAGAAGAAACAAACAAAACCCAACACTAGTTATTAGAGTACACAAACAAGTACATTTCTCTTCTCTCTGTCTTTGAACTGAAAGGAGGCAGGATGCTGACGTGGAAGGCGGTGGCGGCGGCCGTGATGGCGGCGGCGGTGCTGACGTGGCAGTCGGAGGCCAGTGACCCGTTTGCTTTCTTTGATTGGGATGTTTCTTACATAACGGCTTCTCCTCTCGGCGTCCCTCAACAGGTTAATATTGCACATAAATCTCCAGTCTTTCTTCTTCCTTTGTTTTGGTTTACCATTTTTAAGAGGAAATGTTTTTTTGTTTCGCATTTTGTGGGTTATTTTGTAAAGTGAAAATTAGATCAAAATGTTTTATTTTCTCTATTTTTGTGACCCTTTTTTTTCTAATTTGTTTTATTTATCGTTATGGTAATTTTTCTCTATATTGAGTAATAATATGGCTTTCTTTTATACAAAGTTTAGAAGTAGTTCATTAAATGGTAATGATTATTGAAGTGGATCCATAAAAAAGAGTTAAACTTGCATTAAACAAGAGTTAGAATCAATCATATTTTATCATGAAAATTTATACTGCAACTTAATTTCCACCCCCTTAATTTTTTTCCCTTCCTATTTCACAGGTGATTGGAATCAACAAACAGTTTCCCGGCCCAATAATGAACTTAACCACAAACTGGAACGTGGTGGTAAACGTTCTAAACAGCTTAGACGAACCGTTACTTCTCACCTGGTAATTAAAAAAAAAAAATAACCAACTCAAGGCCGTTTTTAAAATTTCCGACTTTTCTAGGGACGGAATCCAACAAAGAAAGAACTGTTGGCAAGACGGGGTTTTGGGCACGAACTGCCCGATTCCGTCCGGCTGGAACTGGACGTATCAATTTCAAGTCAAGGACCAAATTGGGAGCTTTTTCTACTTCCCCTCTTTGAATTTCCAACGGGCGGCTGGCGGATTTGGGGGCATAACCGTAAATAACCGTGCCGTTATTTCCGTCCCGTTTGGAACCCCGGACGGAGACTTCACGGTCTTCATTGGAGATTGGTACAAGAAAAACCACACGGTATAAATAAAAAAAAATTAATAAAAAGAATTGAGAAATATATGTTTAGTAATTTTTGTATAATTTGGTATGTTTTTTCATAATATTGTGAAGGATTTGAGGAAAATGCTTGATGATGGAAAGGATTTAGGAGTCCCGGACGGAGTTTTAATGAACGGAAGAGGACCGTATCAATATAATACCTCACTTGTACCGGCCGGAATTGAATATCTAACATGGAATGTTGAACCAGGTACAAATTTTATTTAATATTATAAAATGTACGTTCTTTTACTCTTTATTTTATATTTTTTGTGAACTTCAGGAAAGACGTACAGAATTAGGGTGCACAACGTGGGGATCTCGACCAGCTTAAACTTCAGGATCCAAAACCACAATTTACTTATGGTGGAAACCGAAGGAACCTACACAATGCAGCAAAACTACACAAACCTAGACATACACGTTGGCCAATCGTATTCGTTTTTGGTGACCATGGATCAGAATGCTAGTAGCGATTATTATATTGTTGCTAGTCAGAGGTTTCATAACGGGTCGGGTTGGGATAAGGTAACGGGCGTGGGGATTTTGAAGTATAGTAATTCGAAAGGGAAGGCGAGCGGGCCGCTGCCTGATGGGCCGGATGATATTTATGACAAGACTTGGTCCATGAACCAAGCCAGATCTATCAGGTGATTTATTGATAAAATTAATTAAGATTATGGATTTTAGTGTCACTTGTGTTTTTAGATTCATTTTTTAGAGTTGCTTTCTAGGATCTAGTTTTATTTATTAATGGGGAATTTTTCAAAAATCGCTTGATTTTTCTGAATTATTTAAAAAAACCAACATTTAGTTTGCTTCTTTTAGTTCCAAGTAGATTATTTTCGAGCAAAAAAAATTCAACCCTCTTTGTAGCGACGAAAACAAGGAATCTAAAACTCAGTGTTTTATTTAAAAAATATTCAAAAAGTTTGTGCTTTTGAAAAAAAAGATTCTCTATATTTTTTGTTTATGTACATACTTTTATTTATTTGTTTAATATTTTTATATTTATTTCAGGACGAACGTGACAACTGGCGCAGCAAGACCGAACCCGCAAGGCTCGTTCCACTACGGCCAAATAAACGTGACTCAAGTTTACGTGCTCCAAAACTTACCTCCCGTAACAATCAACGGTAAAAAACGAACGACCCTAAATGGAATTTCTTACATTCCGCCAGATACCCCTCTGAGGCTGGCCGACTTGTACGACAAGTCGGGGGTATATTCGTCCGATTTCCCGACCAGGCCAATCGACGGGCCGCCCAAGATGGGCAGCTCAATAATTGACGTGACTTATAAGGGCTTCATGGAGATTATTTTCCAGAATAATGACACGATCGTGCAGACTTATCATATGGATGGATATGCCTTCTTTGTTGTTGGGTATGTTGTGAGATCAAAATTGAGTAAATATTTTTGAGTTAAAGGTTTATTTTTTTAATTATTTGATTAATAGAGTAACAATAAGTTATATATTTTTTTTGGTTTAGGATGGATTATGGAATGTGGACGGAAAATAGTAGAGGCACGTATAACAAATGGGATGGTGTTTCGCGCTGCACAATTCAGGTATTTTATTAGAACGTATATATTTGCTTAAATATACTTTATTTATGTATATATTTGTTTAAATGTACTTTATTTGTATACGTAGGTATTTCCAGGTGCATGGACAGCGATATTAGTGTCGCTAGACAATGTGGGGATTTGGAACGTACGTGTAGAGAATCTGGATACGTGGTATTTGGGGCAGGAAGTTTACGTAAAGGTCTCTGATCCTTCTGGATATAACGTAACCGAAATGGTTGCCCCTAACAATCTTCTTTTTTGCGGTCTCCTCAAAGATAAACAAAAGTATGAAAGGAACCCTAATTTCTCCATTTTTTCTTTTCAAATTTATTTAAAAAAGAAAAAGAAAAACGAAAGAATCATAGTAGCATTTTTTGTATATGATTTAATTATGTTTTGTTTATTTTTAATAAATTTCAGGGCACAAGTGCCACATGGTAACGCATCGTCTTCTTTTTCTGTACGGGGAAATAGCAAGTTTGTCGGATTTATGGTTCTCTTGATCCTGCTTGTGTGTTAGGCCGTAGATGTTCTTAGTTCCTTTATTTTATTTTATTTTCTTTTCTTTTCTTGATTTAAATGAGAAATTGGCCTGATTTGACTACGTTTAGATTTAGGGATTTTTTTGGTGTGCATGGAACTTTGCTTCTGATTTATTCAGCCAATTGTCTCACGCGATTAATTGTTCATGAAATTGTTTCGGTATTTTGTTTTTTGTAGCAAATTGTTGTAGTACGCCCGTTACATTCGATCAGTGGAAGGACACGATTGTTTTTTGTTAATCATTTTTCTTTAATTTGTTCTGATTAGTCATCTTTCTTTAGTATTTTTTTTATTAATCATTTTTCTTTAATTTATCAAAAAAAAATGTTAGAAATTGTTGATTTAATCCCCTTCTGTGTGTTGGTCATGCAATGAATTATTTCTTTTCATAGATCAAAAGAACCAGTTTTCATAACAATTAAATAAATAAAGTTGAAAGTATATAAATATTCTTATCATTCAAAAAGCTTAATTAAGAGTCTTAACTTATTTTAAGGAACAATGCTGGATGCAAATCACCCATGTAAAACGAAACTACAACAAACTAAAAAATAGAAATCCTAACATAACCAAACAAAAAATGGTCCCAAAATCCAGCTTTCTTTCCAAAAACCAAAAAATAAAAAGTCCATAAATCCTAATTTCTCACTTCATTTTCTGCGAATCTTAACGTTGAGAGTCCATTGAATTTTTCCTTCGGGTTTTGGAATATCTCTTGGCAAGCGAAGCGGCACCTCATATTCTCCTAGGGTTTTAAGAGGGTTTGGGAGGTGCAGATTTTCTGGCTGTATATTCACTAATAATTGTCTCGCCACCTAAATAGACAAAAAATAATGAAGAATAAGGTTCATTTGGATAGTGAAATGTAAATATGATGTAATTGATAAAAAAAGATGAAAATGCCATATTACCTCGGAAACAATTTCTTCTTTGGTGACGGGATCTCGTATTTCATTGTCCACCTGGATAAACCTCTTCAAAACCTTCATTAAATCATCATTTATTTAAGTAAAATTATCATTTTGTAGTAATAATTAGAAGTGATGGAAATTATGTGGATTGATATGGTTGAGGGTAAACTTTTTGTATAAATAAATTTAATAATGTTTATGCTGGTACGGACAGTCTTCAATTTTTTGTTGTTGTCATTTTGGACTGTTTTGTGCATATTTATGGTCTTGTAAAAAGATAATCACCAAATCATACTTAAGTAAAAAAATATGAAAAATGGCAAAGAAAGATTACTAACAAGGCGAGCATTGTCAAGACGTTTTGCTGCCATCTGATACTCTTTTATTTTTTCTTCCTGTTCCTAAATTATGTAACAAAAAAAGAAAAAAAATAGCTGAAAAACTTTACGACAAAAATGATTATCCATCCAAAATTGATACAGTTACATAAACTAAAACCATCTATATAGAAGCATTTTTTTCAAAATATAGAAGCATTTTTTTCAAAATATAGAAGCATTATTTCCCAACATAAACAAAGAAAGGGATGAATTTTAGATTTTAAGATGAACAAATTTAATTAAAAAAACTAACCTTTGTTGAATCATCTGGTTTAATTTCTTTCACCGTCTCCTCTTCTTCCCTTTGATGCAGCTATTCGTTACTCAATCACAAAAAAAACTCCAACATCAGATAACATTTCACACAATAACTTCAAAAAAATAAATTTTTTTACAAACCAAACCTTGCGTTGTTCCTTAATCAAGAACGCATATTTATCAATATTAGGCACGGCCAACAATTTGGGCATCAAGTGGTTCCTGAAATGGCCCGGCGCCACCTTCACCATTTCCCCAGCTTTCCCCAGCTTGTCTATCGTCTGCTCATTTACGCAAATAGTGAAGATTACAAGGGCATAAGTGAAAGAGAGAGAGATCAGAGGGGTACCGTGGTAAGAATGACTTCTAGTTTGCGGAAGCGGAGGCCGTGGCCGGCGAAGAGGTAAGGGTTGGTGATCTGATCGCCGCCGCGAGAGGAGGCGGAGGCGAGGAGGCGGCGGAGTGTGGCGTGGCCGCATCGCGCTTGAGCCATTGTTTTGTACAGAGTTTCTGCGTGGGGTTTTGAGGGAGTGAAAAACGAAACAACTGTTGTGAAGAAACCAAATACGGTTTGGAATTAAACTTAAAAATCCACGAATTCAAATTACTGGAGAGTGAAATTTGGAATGTAATCAAATCCAGGAATTCAAATCTTAACAGTTGATTTTGTTTCCGGATTATCCAATAATTTAACTATGGTCAAATATGGGATATATAATATCGCTCAGAAAGCAATCCAAGAACGCGAATCTTAGAAATGTTGGTAAAAAGATTTGAAATATTTGAATTCTTTACGAAACTCATATTTCTGAGAATCAACCAGTCATTTTAAATAAAAACTATTTTAAGTACTGGAAAGACAAATTTCAAGCATAAAAAATGGCACGAGCTTATGTTGAGAAGTTTATTAGCATGCATAACATACATCAAAATAAGTACAAAACCGAATCAAAATGTTCATCAGATGCACAATTTGCGCCTTAAGAGAAAAAAAATATCGTACACCGTTCATGGCTCTCAGTTTCTCTCAGCCTTTCTAAGAAGGCAACAAAACATAAATTCACAAGAAATAAAAACAAAAGAAACAGCAAAGCGAGCCTTTATTTAATTGAAGCTACAAAAATTGTTTCAATCTCAATTTTGTCTTTCTTTCTTTTCAGATTTAAAGCAGCATGGATTGCGGGTTCTCAATGTATCCTTTGAACGCCTTCAACCATTCCGCTCCAACCGCACCTATTCCAAAAAAAAAAAACACATTTCAACAAACAATCTAGAAAGAGAAAGAAGAGAGAGAAATATATTTTAGAGAGAGAATAAAATACCATCAATAACACGATGGTCACAGCTCAAAGTGACAGCCATGAAAGAACCGAACTCAAACTGCTCAGCTTCCAAACCAGGTAACACTCTCTTCTCAGCTGATTCATCAAAAAATACCACATTTTATTTTATTTATTTCAAAACTATAGAAATTTATTTTATAAAAATATTAATTTAATAAGTGAAGTGTACCAGATCCAACGGCCAGGATCGCGCATTGTGGCGGATTTACGATCGCACAAAATTGCTTTATTCCGAACGGACCTCCCAAATTTGACACAGTAAATGTCCCTCCCTAATAATAATAATAAATCACATTTTTTAATTTAAATAATAATATGTTGTGATAAATGATTAAATTAAATAAGTACCTCATAATCATTGGGTTTTAGGGTGTTTTCCTTGGCTTTCTGAGCGAGTGTTTTGACCTCATTTGCTATTGTTGATAAACCCTTTTTATCCGCATCCTGTATTGAAAAAATATAAAATATAATATAAGTGATACGTAATTTAAATATACTGTATTATAAATAAACAAATAAATTAATGAATTAATCAATAAAAGAAGTCTACCCTAACGACTGGTACGAATAATCCATGTTCGGTTTGGACAGCTACATTGATATTTACATTGTTGTACCTATAAATCAGAAAAACAATATTTAATAAATGCTGAGTTATTATATATCCATAATATTTGAGTTTGTAATTCAAAATATAAATTTCATTAATAAATAAAAAATACTTACTGGCGAATGAAATCATTCATCCAAGAGCTGTTGCACTGTGGAACCTTCTTCAGAGCCAAAGCAGCAGCCTGTATATAATACATTATTAATAATACATATTATTTCTACCATGTAAATCAATCTATAAAACTTTTCATATGTTTTAATTACTTAAAATAAACAAACCTTAATGACAAGATCATTCAGAGAAATCCTCTTGCCTCCAGAAGCCTCTTGCAAAGCATTCAACTCGCTCCTCAACCTAATTAAAAACAAGAGCAAAATCAAAATTATAAATTATTAAATATTAAAATGCGTTTTTTTTCTAATATTTAAATAATTTAGGTATGTGACAACTGACTTCATGAGATTGTCAACACGAGTATCGACAGTCAAATAGTAATGAGGAATGGTCTGCTTAGATTGCAAGAGTCTCGCTGCAGTAATCTGTTCAAAACGATATATTATCAGAACATAACAGTACATCCACATAATTTAATCGAGTATTAATTGAACATTATTGCAAAAAAAATTAGGGTTAAAAACCTTTCTAATTTGGGCATTAGGAATATCCACATAATCCAAATCAGAAGACGGGATTGCTTCCTTCGTCTTTGGTGCCTTCGCTCCAGATGCTTCAAACATATAAAAAAAAGTTAAAATAATACATAGTTAATATAGTCAAAAAATAGTTGAAGAATTTCATATAATTAATCATTATTTACCCAAGTAATCTTCAATATCAGCCTTGACAATCCTTCCATCAGGCCCAGTACCCTTTATGCTCGCAAGTGGCACCTAATTTAAAAAAAAAAAATCATTAAACAACATAAGAAACAGCTTAACAAACCACATCAAATACCTAAACATTTCAAAATAAATAATTAAACGAAAACCCCTCACGTTATTATCCTCAGCTAACTTTCTAGCAAGAGGGCTGGAGAAGATCCGATCGCCAGATTTCGTCTCTTCTTCTGCCTTAGCGGGTTTCGGGTCGGGTTTGGAAGACGGAGCGGGTTTAGGCTCTGGAGCTGGAGCGGGTTTGGATTCCTCGGCTGCAGAGGAAGAAGGAGAAGAAGAGGGTTTGTAGTCTTTGAATTTCGGTATGTCTTCTTCTTCTTCTACTGTTATCGCGATTATCTGGTGAATAGTGAAGAAGGAAAAGTTGGAAATTGTTTGTGTGTTTTAAGATAGTTTGGAAAGAAGTATGTGTGATGAAGTATTTGAGGTATAATACTCCGGACTTATTATTGATTGCATGTGCATCGAGATCGGTGCTATGTGATAAACAAGGCATTTTTCTCTCTTTGAAATATCTGAAGACCGAATCTCGATGCATATCTAACACATGATCAATCCCGAGTATTAAGCCTCAGATACTTTACTAAGTATTTTAGCATATATGTAAATATATATAAATAAATATTAAATACCTCGCCGACTTGGATCGCTTTGGATCCCTCGTCATGAAGGATCTTAGCAAGATAACCTTCTTCCATACACTCCAACTCGACCGTCGCTTTGTCCTTTTCAAATAGAATATTCACATTTAATTATTATTACTATTATAATTATTAGGTCAATTTAATTCAATGGTGTATTGTTTGACATACGGTTTCGACTTCACAAAGGACTTCGCCGGGCGAAACCTTCTCTCCTTCCTTCTTCACCCATTTTACAATATTACCCTGGTTTTTCATGAAATTACGAAATTATTTAGTCATAGATAATTAAAAAGTACATGTCTGTTTTGAAGAAAAAAATGAATGAGTGATACTTCAGTCATGGTGGGAGAAAGTGAAGGCATGCCAATTGCCTGATGTGGCGGTAAATCTATAAAAATACAATACATAAGTTAGAGAGAGAAAGGGAGAGAGAGAGAGAGAAGTGGAATACATCATATATGTAGAAAATTATATAGAAAAAAGTACCAGAAGAGAAGAATCTCACTGAAGAAACTCTAGCACTAACAAAAGAAGAAAAAAATTGAATAGAATTATTTATTTTTACAGAAATATGCAACATAATTTGTTTTGAAATTAAATACCTAGAAATTGAATTGTAAAACCCCACATGAGCTGGCTGTCTGAAATGACTGGTTTCATTTACTCCACTTGCAAAACCCTAGCAAAATAAAGACAATTATAATCAAAATCAACTGAAAATAAAACACTAATTAGTATGCAAAAGTAAATTCTGATAAATAAAATAACCTTGAAAGTACGAGCTGGAGTGAATCTGGCTAGATTAGGCTTGAAACTCGACATATCTGCACAAAAGAAGGAAAAAGAAATTGGAAAAGGTGAAATTTATACAGAGAAGAAGGGAAATTGTGAAATTTGTACCGTCTCTTCGGATATAGTTATTAGCATCTTTTGAAAAATACCGAACCAAACGAGTGTTTCCATTTTCCAGAATGTTCTGAGCATTTCTTAGCTGCAAAATTTGAGAAAAAACACAAGAAATCTCGTAATTAGATGCATATGTTCTTAATTCAAAACAAATAATACAAAACGAATAATTGGAAATTCACGCAACTAGTGTGTGAACTGTAACTCCTACAAAATCGGAAATGGACAAATCGAGAAGAAAAATAAACCTTGCGAGAGTGGCGCAGCAATTGAGTAGCGCAAGTCATGATCGGATCCGATCTGATCAACTCGATTCAAATTCAAATCTCTCAACACTACACAAAAAAACAAAAACTACCAAAACAAATAAGAAATTCACTGTGCGAGTAAGAACCGTGGTTGATTATTGATTATATGAGAACACTTGAAAATGCATACTTCACCTTGATTTATTTCGTCTCAGCAGGACAGTGGGAGCGAATGAGAGAAAGAAGACGGAATGTTTGCGAGCGAGAGAGAAGAAGAAGAGAAGGTTGGGTTTGGCTATGGCTTTGGCTTGGACTTTCTATCGTGGGCTTTTTCAATCGTTTTTTGTGCGGCGTAATTTCATATTAGTCCCTGTGAAATGGAAGATTGCAGCAGCGTATGGTGACATGAGGGAGAACTACAGAATAGCTGATTACCCGAGGGTACGAGTGAAAAGAAAAGCTTACTAACTAAGCTGGTAATCAATCTATTTAGCAGCCAAAGCGCAATTTGGAGCTATTTAATATAGTTCGATGTATAAATACTATTCGATTATATATTTATATGCAATGTACGAATTTAATATAGGTTTTGTATTTACATAACAAAGCATCTAAATTGATACAAAAAAATATATAGCAAAAGATAACAAGAAAGCGATTCAATTTTAATTTAACAGAGAAAAGCAAAGACAAATCAGAATTTTCTTTATTCAGGTCAAATCAATCCCAAAGCCGATTTCACATTGCTCAAATTCAAGACACAGTCTATTAATCAAATCTCAAATAACTTACGGTTAAAACTTAAAAACAGCATTTCAACAGACATTACAATCCAATTAGTGCGCTCAAATTCTACAAAGAGCTGACATAATTTTCGGTTTTTCTTTTTTTTTCCACCCTTCAATTAAAAAAGATCAATAGATTTTGCTGCTCTTCAATGCATTTAGAGGCCTAAAAAATAATTATTTATTTTCGGAGAAAATAACCGAGCAGGATTCCGATGAGAGCAAAAAGGACGACATATAAGAGAGAGAAACTGCCGGCTTGCTGCTTTGCTATCTCCCTCCTCAAATTATCCTACAAAAAAATAAAAAATAATATTAATGATCAATTAATTAAATTAGCTTTCTAGTCTCAAATTATGTGAAAAAATTGAAAATGGAAACTAACCAATTCTTGTTTGAGAACCCTGTTTTGATGAACAGCTGAGTTTTTCTCCTCTGTCAGCTTTGCAATCATTGATGCAGTCTACAGTTAATAAAGACAAACTAATTAATTAATTATTCAATCCAACTAATTTTAAACAGCACAACAGGTTGATTCTTTAGTGATCTCATTATTCTCACCACTCAGCACATAAACAAATCAAAAAGGAAAAATAAAGCTTAGTACTACAAGTGGCAGTTTTTCAACAAAAGTAAGTAATTTATTTTCTTAGAGAGAGAGAGAGAGAGATGAACCTCAGCGGAACTATTATCTGACTGGCCAAGGAGTGCCCTTGTAGCCTGTTTTTTTATTAAAAAAAATGAATCAATTACTTCAAATAAAAGAAAAACCTCTATTTTCAATTTCTTTTATTTTTCTATCCTAAGTTCAAATTTTCTATCCTATATAGAAAATGAAATAAAACAAACTTACAGAGACATCAGAAGTTCTAGGAGAGGTCCCTTCTTCAGATTCTTCTGGAACCGGAGACGGAGGGTTAGCTGGCGCGATATACACCACACGTAATTTCACCTCTTCCACCTTATTCCCTGATTCCTTTGTAAACTACACACAAATTACAAAAATTAATACAAAATCAAATTTTATTTTAATTTTAATTTTAAAATGAAATGTTCTTAGAGAGAGAGAGAGAGAGAGAGAGAGAGAGGGAGTTACCATTTCTTGAGAGATGTCTTTAGCAGAGACGCCAGGACTGGTAATGATGCTCTGCACAAGAAACTTGTCTTTGCATTGCAAATCAGGAGGAGCTTCCTTCTGTGCTTGCATGGTAACTAAATAAAATGAAAAATAATTAAATAGAAAAAATAGAAAATTTAAATTTAAAATAAAAGAAATTGGGAGGAAAAGAACGGACCGACAACTTCGCAGAAGGATCCAGGTGCAACGACACCTGTGTTAGGCCTCACACAGTACTTCTTTGGGCTTGTTGTTTTCACCTAATAAAATTATCAATTAAAGGGAGAATTTATAATATACGCCTTTGAAAGATGGAAGTATGTTATTTAGGGCAGATTTGTGAAGTAAATCGTTGTTTTTGTTTGGATTTGTGATTAATTGGGGTTTTATGAATGAGTAGTTGATTATTTGTGGCTTAAATGCAAATCATGACGAAAAAACTCCAACTCTAGTGGTAATTTGCAGAATTTGTGCCGTGCATGTCAAGTCTGGCACCAGTGACTGGTCAAGATTGCAAAATCCACGGAAGAATTGATCTTTTCTGATTAAAAATCGTGACAAAGTTTGATTCTACAACCCAACTAACTTCACATGAAAATACACAATCAAAAATTTCAAAAAATAAATGGAAAATGAGAAGAAAAAAGCAAAACCTACCTTGAAAGCGACGTGATCTTCGGTTTTGTTCGTGAGCTTAATCGTGCACGAGATCTGCTTCCTCAACTCAACTTCAAAACAAAAAACTCAAATTAAAACCAAATTAAATCCAAACTCAACTAACAAATAACAAATTTCAAAGGAATATGGAAAGAAAAGAAAAGAAAATGGCATCATACAAGCGAATTTGAGCTCGAGCGGCTCGATTCCAAGCAGTTCGCCGGAACTCATTCTGATGGCGAATTCAGATCCGATCGGCGTGAAGAGAGAGAGAGAGAGAGAGAGAGAGGGGAATGAAAGAGCGGGATTTGATTTCCTTCGAATAGAATTGGAGGAGTGGGATTTCGCTATTTATTTATAATTATTAGTTTCCTTGGATGAAAGATTGGACGGAGTGGGATGAAACGAGAATCCGGGCTTATAGGGGAACGGGAGAAAAAATCGGCTGCTATTGCAACTTGCAACTTGCTGGGATGGGATCCACATCCACCGCTCAGGATGAAAATAATAATAAGATAAAGGGTAAATTTGTTACATGCCACTTAATTTTAAAAAATAATAGATCATATAATCTGGAGATCACTCAATTTTAAAAAATTATCAGATAGATTCGGCAGCGGTAACCTTATTCATTATGAAATTCCTCTGGATTTTCTCTAGGTTCACTTCAACTCGAGATATATTGTTGACAAGGCAGATTCGGTTCTACTCGAGACTATGCTTTAGTTAGAATCGAAGATGTGAAGAACATTTCCAAAAAAGAAAAGTAGAATGAAAAGAGGTGCAAGCTTCACAGCGAGATAGACGCTCATCATCGGAACTCTCACTCAACTTTTAATTGTCTCATATAAGTCACTCAATTTTCAAAAATAACTAAATAAGTCATTTAACTTTCAATTAATCGTATGACATATTTATTCATTTTTTTTAAAGTTGAGTGACCTGTAAAGGACAATTGAAAGTTAAGTGATCTATTTGATAGGTTTTGAAAGTTCGGCGACCTTCTACGGGACAATTGAAAGTTGATTGATTTATTTAGACATTTTTTAAATGTTGAGTGACATACGATGAAATTTATCCTAAAATAAATTTGAGTGACAACTTTCAATTAACCGGATGATCTATTTATTCATTTTTTTGAAAATTGAGTGACCTGTAAAGGGCAATTGAAAGTTGAGTGATATATTTGATAAATTTTGAAAGTTGAATGACTTCTACGGGACAATTGAAAGTTAATTGATTTATTTATACATTTTTTAAAAGTTGAGTGACATACGATGAAATTTATCCTAAAATAAATTTGAGTGACTCACCAAACGTAGTAATTTTTAAAGATGTTCATAGAATAGAAGATCTTAGTTTGTGTTTTCTTTTTGGATTTTTGCACCTACGGCCCTTGATAAAAATAAATTTTGATAGTTTTGTTTTTTGTAAGTTGTTGATTGCATAGTTGGAAATTTAATTATGATGATTTGCTCTATATGTCGGCGATATGCAATCATGCATTTTGTTTTTTTAAAACTACTTTAATTTTCAATAAGTTAAGTTGAATAATAAATTTTGTAATTAAATATATATCTGTATTTTGAGGTTATGCAAATATTTTTACAAATTTGTGAGAATGATTAAATATACTCACATTAACACAAAAAAAAAGGCATTGGAGTAAGCATCTCACGTCTAATTAAGTAAATATAAATAATAGTGAATTGTTGCAAAAATTGAACTTTGAATTTTTTTCTTATTTTTTGATTGTATAGTCTCGACTCAATTTGATTTATATTATATAAAGGATACTACTAGTACGATTGTGAAATTAGTGTTTGTTCGTATTGTTTGTTTACATATATGCTAAAAAATAACTTACTTTTTTTTTTTTAAAATACTTTTTTGTCCAAATATTCTTTATGTGAATAAAAACATACAAATCAAGCTAATATAATCTTGCACCATATAAATTGTTTTTTATTTTTTAATCATTAGATCAAATTATATTTCTTATTGTTCTATGTAATATTTTATGATATATTTTTTCGTTACTCGAGAAGTAAATCTCGTTATTTATTAACTCACTTACAATTAAATGGTGCAAAATTATTATTTCTATGCAACATCACGAGATTGCAATAAATATAGTTATAAGTAGCAACAATTTTATAATATTATGACATAATCAACCGAATTTTGTAAAAACTATTCTTATTAATATGAACATTATCGGATAATTACATTGTTTAAATTACATGACACTATTATATCCAGATGAAATGTGCTATACTTCCTCTTGATAAAGTTGATTACCAAGGAAAGATCCATATGCAATTGTTGGATTAACAATCGTTTCGATTTTATTTCCTCACGGAATATGCAAAAAAAAGATTCTAATGTACTTATAGAAAAGAACTCGAAAATATAATATATGAATGTCCTCAAAATTTCAACTTGTTCCTTGGAACAAATATTTAAATATAGTATAATTCTGCCTCAATTATTTTTGGTTCACATTCATTTTTTGAAGTTTTAGCAATATTGATTATACGTATGAATAATCTCAGCACAAATAAAATTCCCAGACTATAAAATTGTAGAAAAATTAAAGATCTCACTATGCCTCTAATTATATATCCATTGCTTTATCTCCCTCGTACTTACCATCATTTTAATACTTTGATGGTATGGTTTTAACCCCACTTTTCTATACGTGAAGGTTCTAATTTCATATCTATCAAAATTACTTAAAAATTTACGGAGAATATATGAGCTCATCCTAAAAATAACGATACGGAAGATCACATTTTTTTTATCCTCCTCATACTCATACTCATAGGGACCTGATATGCTATTCTAATTTTTAAAGGGGGGGCATGAATATTTGATACATGTAAGTACCAAAGTGCAAATGCTTGCCCGCCAAAAGGAGAAACGCCCGGTCCACTGGACCATTCAGTCTCTCTTCTTCTTCTCTAAACAATGGTGGTGGTGGATCTAACCGAGTTCAGCTCCGAATCCTTCGACCCGAAGCGCTGGATCAACGCCTCCCTCGCCGCCCACCGCCGCCGGAGGGCATCCGCGGAGGCGGATCCGGCGGCGGAGGAGGACGCGCGGCTGCTCTCGGAGCTGGAGGAGGCGCTCCGGCAGGAGGCGGATGGTGTGGAAGCCGCGCTGGAGAGGGAGAGCTCGGATGCGTTGAGGAGAGTGCCGATGGCGTGTAGGGATGCTATGAGATTGAAGGATGATGCTGTTGTTTTGAGATCTCTCGTTTCCTCGTTACTTCTCTCTCTCAAACAGGTGTGCATTGCATTGTAGAATTCTAATCATCATGAATCAGAGACATTTTGATTGATTTATCCAATTTCAGGCTGAGGGTTCATCTGCTGAATCAATTGCCGCTCTAGCTCGGATCGACACAGTAAAACGCCGCATGGAATCTGCATACACAACATTACAAGTATTATCACTGCAATCAAGCACTTAATTATAACAAAATTCACATAATTTCGTAATTTAAAGCCGCGAATTCAAAAAATTCTTTACAGGATGCTGCTGGTTTGACTCAACTGAGTGCAAGTGTGGAAGATGTGTTTGCAAGTGGAGATCTCCCTCGTGCGGCTGAAACTCTCGCTACAATGCGACATTGTTTGTCAGCTGTTGGCGAGGTAATAATTTTTTTATATTTTCATTTAACCCTTCGAAAAATATTAATTTGCATTTAGTTTGTGTTTTGAAATCGGATATTTTATTTATTTTTAGGTGGCGGAATTTGCTAATGTGAGAAAGCAACTAGAGGTTTTAGAAGACCGGCTTGATGAGATGGTTTTGCCTCGTTTAATTGATGCACTTACTAATCGCAAGGTCTCTTCCCTCTCTCTCTCTCTCTCTCTCTCTCTCTCTCTCTCTCTCTCTCTCTCTCTAAATATTAATAATTTATTTTATTCAGATTGAGGTGGTACAAGATTTAAGAGGAATACTGGTACGTATTGGTCGGTCGAAGTCTCTCGAATTACAATACACAAAAATACACGTCAAGCCTTTGAAAAAGCTATGGGAGGATTTTGACTTAAGACAGAGAGCTAACAAGCTTGAAATGGAAAAACAAAGTGAAAATTCAATTTCCTTTTCTAGCTGGCTTCCGAGTTTTTACGATGAGATGCTTCTGTACTTAGAGCAAGAATGGAAATGGTACTTTGATTTCATATTTTGTTTTATTATTTACCAATTTTAATGCCCAGGTTAAGAAAATAGGGAAAATTCAAAATTACAAGAGAGCCCCTTCGTTATGATTAAATTGCAAAAAAATAACAAATGGTGGGGGCTTTTTTGCAATTTTCAATGAGGGAGGTTTTTTGGCAAAAAAATTAAACCTGTATATATTTTTACAGGTGCATGAGTGCACTTCCAGAAGATTATAAATCTCTCGTTCCGAAATTATTAATCGAAACAATGAACGAATTAAACTCAAGCTTTGTTTCTCGCGTTAATTTAGCAACAGGAGATGTGATTCCAGAAACAAGAGCTCTTGCAAAAGGTTCTTTCTTCAATATTTTTACTAAAATAAAAGAAAACATTCATATAAGTATATTAATAGTTTTCTTTTATTTTTGAAATTTGTCAGGAATAATTGATATAATATCAGGTGATTTACCTAAAGGCACGAAACTGAAGAGCGCGCATCTTGATGCGCTTATTGAGATGCACAACATGACTGGAATATTTGCAAGGAATATTCAGCATTTATTCGCTGACTCAGATTTATCTGTTCTTTTATCTACGCTCAAATCTGTTTATTCCCCCTTTGAGACTTTCAAAGTCAGGTCAGTCATTTCTTCATGTAAATGTTGTTCCAAATTGTGAACTTCAAAGTAGGTTTCTTCTTAGGGGTTTGGTTCAGATTAAGAATTTAATGCTTATACACAAGAAATTAACAAGCTGTGGTTTTTTTATTAAAATTCTAAGGAATGGAAAAATCATTAACTTGATTCTTTTTCGAGAAAGATGGCAAAACCGTTGAGTGGATAATTTTTTTTCTTAATTCTTTTCAAACCAATTTTTTTTCACTCATTTTTATTCTTTTCAAACAATCTTTTTGTATTGCTTACTACACCAATGAAACCAACTAGCTGTCTTTTTTCCTCACCAAAATCACCCATAAATAAATAAATTGACCAAAATAAAATCATTTTCTTTTTTTATTTATTTTTAAGGTACGGGCAAATGGAGAGAGCGATTCTCTCCTCAGAAATAAACCGAGTGGACATAAGAAACGCTGTCTCGCGCGGAGTAGGCGCGCAGGGGATCGAGCTGAGCGAAACAGTTAGAAGAATGGAGGAGTCCATTCCACAAGTCGTGGTCCTTCTAGAAGCTTCTGTGGAAAGGTGCATTACTTTCACTGGAGGCTCCGAGGCCGACGAGCTCATCCTCGCGCTTGATGATGTCATGCTTCAGTATATCTCCAACCTCCAGGTCAGAAATTGTTGGTTTTTTAATTAGTTTCTCCATAAAAAGCTGCTACTTGATTGGGTTACAGGAGGTTACGAGCTCAAATCCCATGCAAGCATTTCTCTTTACGAAATATTCCTCACTTGAGGAGCTTCAAAAAATAAAAAAGCTGCTACTTTAAACTTTCTATTTGTCAAAACCATCTTGACTTTTGAAATACTTAACTAAGTCCCTAGTGTTAGATTTTTTATTTTCAAAATTTGCCTAGCTTTAATGTATAATTAAAAAAAAAAATTTAATGTTTTTTTGAAATAACAGAGAAATAACATGTCAACACCTTAATTTATTTTGAGATAATAGATAAATAATTTGCAACATTTGTTTACGTATTATTTATCATTATTTACATCTTATTTGAATATTATTTAGGGTTGCTGAAAATAAAAAAACAACGTAAAGTTTTTCCTTCAAGAATGATAATTAGAAGATTTTTGGAAAACATGAAGTCAAAAGTAGTTTCTTCAATATTCCAAAAATTAGTTTTTTTCTTAAAAAAAAACTCCCCCTATTAAATAACTCTCGTTTATTCATCCAACAGGAAACTCTAAAATCACTACGCACAGTATGCGGTGTCGACTCCACACATAATAATGAGCCTTCCAAAAAAGAAGGCTCAGAAGACGAGGAATGGTCGATAGTCCAAGGCGCTCTGCAAATACTCACCGTGGCCGACTGTTTAACAAACCGCTCCTCCGTTTTTGAGGCTTCTTTACGCGCGACGCTCGCCAGGATCGGCACGAGTTTGTCATTGTCAGGTACGAACGCTAGCGCCGGTTTTGGCGAGACGGCGCAAGGGATGATTGTGGGTAAAGCGGGCGCATTGGATGTGGCGGCCTTGCATCTTGATGACATGCCTGAGAAGTCTAAGAAACTTCTCAGTCTGTTAGAACAGGTATGTGAAGTAAATATTGCGATGATATGAGTTTATTTTATTTTATTTTATTTTTTAGGCGGTATATATACCCCTACAAAAGGTAAAAATTTTATCATGTTGACCCCTCAAAAATGTTAAATACGATAAATATCTCTCCTCTTCTTCTACTTTTTTTTTTCAACAAAAAATCCTAAATTACCCCTCCCATTTTATGCTTAGGTTTTGAGAGAATCTAAAAACTTAGGGTTTTTATTAAATAGTTTTGAAAAAAATATCTGATAAAAAATAACAAAGTGTATTTCTTACATTTTACCCATGACATTTCTCATTTTACTAACATTATCTTCTTAATTCCTTAACCCAGTCAAAGGACGCTCGATTCCACGCGCTACCCCTAACTTCCCAACGAGTCGCTCAGTTCTCCGACACGGTGACCGACCTAGTCTACACGGTGCTCATCTCCAAAGTCAAATCCCGACTCGCTGACGTGGCGCGCATGCCGGTCTGGTCCTCGACTGAGGACCCCACCGAGCGGCCGATGCCCAGCTTCAGCGCGTACCCGCAGAGTTATGTCACGAGTGTTGGGGAGTATTTGCTGACTCTGCCTCAGCAATTGGAGCCGCTCGCGGAGAGTGTTGGTGGTGGACCAGAAAATAATGAGGAGGCGCAGATTTTTGCGACTGAATGGATGACAAAGGTAATTCTTGGGTGGAAATTTGCAAAAAAGCCCCTGCGTTATGCCTAAATTGCAAAAAAGCCCATGCATCATTGTCGAAATTGCAATGAAATAGCATGGGTACCACTAGAAAACATAAAAAATTATCGAACTATCATGTATGGTATAGCACTACAAAATGTGAATTCATAAAATTAAACACTCCTACAAAACGTTGGAAATGTCATTTAAAGCCCCTACAAAACATTAAAAAATCATGTATATGGTAGTATACCCCTCATTTTTCAAACTCCAATCACGATATTCGTACATTTCATTGGGGCACTCCACCCAAACAGATTAACAAACAAACATTTCATTAACTTCTTTTCTTTGTAGGTGACCGAAGGCGCAACAACGCTATTCATGGAGCAACTCCGCCAAATCCACCACATCACCGACCGCGGGGCCCAGCAACTATCTGCCGACATAGAGTACTTAATCAACGTCCTTTCGGCTCTCGCCGTGACAGCTGTCCCGCCCTTCCTGTCGACTTACCACGCGTGTTTGGCCGCGCCGCGGGACCAGGTTAAGGAGCTGGTGAAGAGTGGGGGGGAGGGGAATGGGATTGATTTGCCGACGGCCATGCTTGTTTGTAAGATCAGAAGGATTTCGTTAGATTAGTTGAGATGAGAGGGATTTGTGTTTTTGTTGTTTTAGTGTTTTTTTATATATATTTTGTACTTGCTTATATGGTTTTATGTTTTATATATATTTTTTTTCTGTTTCACGTTGGTTGTTAAATACAGCTGCATGAAGTCATGTTCTTTGTTTTTTCTTATTTCGTTTTCTTTTAAGAACAGTATTGAATTATTATTAATATTAATGTTGTATAGTTTATTCAGTATTTTATCTTTAAAATACCATAATTATTATACAATTCTGCGACCCAGCTTTAGCAGCAAAGTTGGACCTGAATACAGCCCAACCGGCCTATTTAGGAAACCAAATCCGGACTTGACATGAAGAAAAGATGGACATTAAATAATCCAGATTATCTTCTTACATGTGGGCCCCGCTTGACAGTGAGACTAAAAGAGAAAATCTGAACAACGTGGGCTTGGCTCACTTCTCTTCTTCCTCTCCTTATCTCCATTGTGGGGACAAAATCGGCCACGTATCACGAATCCGAGCCGTTAAAGCCTTTCCCTGCTCTTCCATGCTTCCACGCCAAGGAAGGGAAAAAACGAAAGAACACAAATAAATCCATTTATACTCACTCACTCGGAAAATCATTAACCTCTCTCTGTTCAGTGGAGTCTATTTATACTTTCCGTTCAGATTCTGAGCTTGCTTAGTTTCTCGTTTCAGTTTGAGTGATTTGTTTAAGAAGGTTGGGTTTCTACTTTTTTTTTTCCTCCTTTTTCCTACTTCCTAGTTTGATTTTGTTCTAATTTCTGTTCTGAGCTTCTGTCTTGAATTGGCTAATTTCAAACGTGCTTTACTGTGAGAAATAATTCCAATTTCTCACAGTAATTTCAACTCTTTCAGTGAGCACTTTATGAGAAATCTTTCTCGATTAGATTATCTGGCAATTTAAGTATTAGCATATAATTTGTTAATTATAGGAAAATAATCCTGTTAATTATAGTACTAATATTTTATCTCCTTTTCCTTTTCCTTTCCAGTAATCAACCATGGCTTCACCAACTCCATCAATCTGCCTCACATCAAACCCCACATGCCTCAAGCCAACATCCAACAAACGCCACTCAAAACCGCGCAATTCAATCTCCCCAACCGCCTCCTTAAACCAGCAAAACCAGCCCCAAATTGCAAACCGGCGCAATTTCCTCAAACTCCTCACAATCCCCGCAATCTCGACCGCAGCCCAAGCCCGCGCCGATGAACAGCAAGGCGTCTCCTCCTCTAGAATGTCCTATTCCAGATTCCTAGAATACCTCGACAAGGACCGCGTCAAAAAGGTCGACCTTTTTGAAAACGGCACGATCGCGATCGTCGAGGCGATCTCGCCCGAATTGGGCAACCGGGTCCAACGGGTCAGAGTCCAACTACCCGGTTTGAGCCCCGAATTGCTCCAAAAATTCCGCGAGAAAAACATCGATTTTGCGGCTCACAACGCGCAGGAAGACTCAGGCTCTCTGCTCTTCAACCTAATTGGAAACCTCGCGTTTCCACTTATATTAATAGGAGGTTTGTTCTTCTTGTCTAGAAGAGGAGGAGGAATGGGTGGGCCGGGCGGGCCCGGATTTCCGCTAGGTATCGGCCAATCAAAGGCCAAGTTTCAAATGGAGCCTAATACTGGCGTGACTTTTGATGACGTGGCGGGCGTGGATGAGGCGAAACAAGATTTTATGGAAGTGGTGGAGTTTTTGAAGAGGCCGGAAAGGTTTACTGCTGTTGGTGCAAGAATCCCCAAAGGAGTTCTCCTTGTGGGCCCGCCTGGCACAGGTAATGCTAGAGCTCAAATTTTTTACTGTCTCGCACGCATCTAGTCCAAAATGTTTACAAAATGTTTGATCATGTGGAACTTTGTCTTTCTGATTTCATATTGCTCCGTTTGCCAATTAATTAATTCTCTCAATTTTCCCTTCAAAAATACTACACAGTGTGACTACAAAGCTTGACAGGCTCTACATTGTAAATATTTGCACTGTAAACCCTGTCATGCTAGCATCATACTTTCACATCTATTCATCATGTTATAGGCTACCAAAGCCCGTAGACTCTCCGAAACACTTGACCCGAGTTACAACAACAACAACAACAACATGCCCGTCTAGATATCCAACTTGCATTTTCTCAACAACTCACTCATTGTATGTATGACTTCTAGGTAAAACCCTCCTGGCAAAGGCCATCGCAGGCGAGGCCGGCGTGCCCTTCTTCTCGATCTCCGGTTCCGAGTTCGTCGAGATGTTCGTCGGCGTGGGCGCCTCCCGCGTCCGCGACCTCTTCAAAAAAGCCAAAGAGAACGCGCCCTGCATCGTCTTCGTCGACGAAATCGACGCCGTGGGGCGACAGAGGGGGACGGGAATCGGAGGCGGAAATGACGAGAGGGAACAGACTCTGAATCAGCTGTTGACCGAGATGGACGGGTTTGAAGGGAATACGGGGATTATTGTGGTTGCCGCGACGAATAGAGCGGATATTTTGGATTCCGCCTTGTTGAGACCGGGGCGGTTTGATAGACAGGTGTGCTTGTTTTTGCTACTTTTTGATTTTTTTGTTGGAGTTGGTAGTTATAAAGAGTGTATTGACGGCGTTAGTTTTGCTAGAATTAGAGGGTCGAAACTCTGTTGATATTTTTTTTTGTTCTAATTGATAGAATTAGAGAGTATACTGTATACTAACAGAAACTTTTAATAGAATTGTATTTAAATTTAACCCAAATAACAAATATAAAGTACATATAAATCTTAAAATAATAAATACTAAACATACTTAACTAATAAATCTCATTTTAACCGTTGGAAATCAAAATACCAATCATTTTATTTCTTTTCTTTTCTTTTATTTTATTTCTTTTCTTTTTCCACCATCCAGGTATCAGTTGACGTGCCGGACGTAAAAGGCCGCACGGAAATCCTCAAAGTGCACGGATCGAACAAAAAGTTCGACTCCGACGTCTCCTTAGAAGTCATCGCCATGCGCACGCCCGGCTTCAGCGGCGCTGACCTGGCGAATCTCTTAAACGAGGCCGCGATTCTGGCCGGACGCAGGGGCCGATCCGCGATTTCGTCAAAAGAGGTGGATGACTCGATCGATAGGATTGTGGCAGGAATGGAAGGAACTGTTATGACGGATGGGAAAAGTAAGAGTTTGGTTGCGTATCATGAGGTCGGCCACGCGATTTGCGGGTAGGTTTGATAAAGAAGTTTTTTTTTTGCGTTTGAGCCCATGGAATTTTCTTTATTTGCGTATATTCACATGTGAATTGTGGTCTTCTATATTTCTGGAAAAAATACATAACTTTTGCATAGATGCGCTTGCAAGCGTTTATAGTTTTTGGAAAGAATATAAATTTTGCATATACGCTCTTGCAATGTTCTGTATTTGCATATATGCAATGCCTCTGTGATTTTCTATATTTTGTGTAAATAAATGCCCTTGCAATCTTTTATATTTTGTTATGGTTTGAGCATAGAGTAGTTCATACTTTACAAAGGTACCACCATATACTCTATTCCCAAACTAATTTTTCATTTTATATAACCAAAACTACATCAACAGTCCTCATATAAAAAAAAAATACTTCGGAGATTTCTTTCAACAATTTTTCGTTTCTTCCGTACAGAACGTTGACGGCGGGACACGACCCGGTGCAAAAAGTGACTCTAGTCCCGCGCGGGCAGGCGCGCGGTCTGACGTGGTTCATCCCGAGCGACGACCCGACATTGATCTCCAAACAACAATTGTTCGCCCGCATCGTCGGCGGACTCGGTGGAAGAGCCGCCGAAGAGGTTATATTTGGAGAGCCCGAGGTTACCACTGGAGCAGCTGGGGATTTGCAACAAATCACCGGGTTGGCCAAACAGGTATAAGAAATAAAATAATAGAGTAATTACAGACATGGAATTGAACCATAGAACCAGCCCTAGAGAGCTTTATATGATAAGTTGGGGGGCTTAGTATATTTTAAAATCCATGTCAGCAATTTAAAGGAAACATTACTAAGCAAGACTGATTTTTAAAGCTGTCTAGTTCCCAAGTGTATGTCCTTACCATTACCGATAAAAATTGGTAAAACAATATTGATTTCATTATAAAAATGTGTTAAAAATACAATAAATAAGTCGATTAACGTTGTTAAATTTGAAGTAATGTCCGGGACCAAAACTAGAATTTTCTTAAAAATGCACGACTCCTTGCAATTATACTGGGGGTTTTTTCGGAAATTTCCCAAATATATGTCGTACTAAAAATCATTTTTCCACTCCCCAACAGATGGTGACGACATTCGGTATGTCTGAAATCGGCCCGTGGTCCCTAATGGACGGCAGCGGGCAAAGCGGTGATGTCATCATGCGCATGATGGCGCGGAACTCGATGTCGGAAAAACTCGCAGAGGACATCGACTCCGCCATAAAACGCCTGTCGGACTCTGCATACGAGGTTGCTCTAATGCACATCAGGAACAACAGGGAGGCGATGGATAAGATTGTGGAGCTGCTGGTTGAGAAGGAGACGCTGAGCGGGGACGAGTTTAGGAGTATTTTGTCGGAGTTTGTTGAGATTCCGGTCGAGAATAGAGTCCCGCCGGCTCCAACTGCGACGCCTGTGGCGGTTTAAATTATGAATTAAATAGGGTTGCAATGAGTAATTATGAATTTGTAATTTGTTAATTTGCTAATGTTTTGGGTAAGTGGGTGTATTTTTGACGTATGGTTTGTTGTACATTTTATGTGGTCATTGAGTATAGATTTGGCATTCGAATGAGTTTTGGAATGTTTGATGGTGGTCAAATATTTGGCTTCTGCCTTTTAGGGAACGTGAACTGTTTTTTTTTTTTTTTTTTTTTTTTTTGCGAAATTGCGTTTTATGGACCAGAAAAGAAAATAATGAAGGAAATACATTTGGATATGTTGATTAAATAACATAATCTCCTAAAGCAAGAATAAAAAAAATACACCAGTAAAACGGCTCTCGGACAGCGGGGACGAGTTTAGAGGGATTTTGTCGGAGTTTGTGGAGATTCTGGTTGAAAATAGAGTCCCGCCTGCCCCTACTGCGATGCCGGTGGCGGTTTAGATGGAAGTTGTATTTAATAACTAGTTATGTAGTTGTAATTTTTTTGCTAACATTTTGACATGATGGTTTTGTACATTTTATGTAGGGGTTGATGAGTATAGATTTGGTTTTCTAAGTGAGTTTTGAAGTACTTGCTTCAAGTCAGTGGCGGAGCTATATACAGATCGGAGGGGATCATGACCCTCTCAAGATTTTTAACGTAGTAGTGTATATTATAGATGTTTAGTGAATAAAATTATGAAAGTTACGTATTTCTACGTGTATTGCCCCCCCCCCCCAACACACACACAAAAATTTCTGCATAAACTTAATTAGTAGTATCGAAATTTTCCTGGCCACCCAACAGACTCAGACACTCGTTAGGTAGAGCATTTTATCGGTATGATTTTGATCAGATATCTTCTTTGCCGAATTACATTTTGCTGACTAAAAGAAAATAAGAAATGAAGTACACTTGAATATGTTGATAAAATAACATATGCTTAAAGCAAGAAAAATAATCCACTATGTTAAGAATGTTAAGCCGTTCTAAAAAATGAGCTTTTGTGAGAAGTTAGAGATTCCCAGCTTTTGGGAAACTAAATTTTTTGACCGGTGTTACAACAAAGGCAAAATTGATAAATAAAGAAAAATAATCCATATTTTTTTCTATACAATAAATTAATAAATAAAGAAAAATTATCGCAACTTCTGTTTATTTTTATAACCGTCCTTCATGTCTCCTTCCTTAATCCTTCCTCATTGCCAAAAAAGCTTAACAAAAGCCTGGATTTAAAAAAGAAACTTTACTTGGAGTGAAAATAAAAGTTAAAACATAAATAAAAACATAATTAACAAAATGAAGATTTCTTACCTTAATATATATGAAATGATTAAAGTACAAGTATATCCATATTTTCCAACCCCATTTGTTAGTCAACACTACCAATTGAACCCACAAAAAAAAAAAAAAAACCAATCATCTTTCGCCACCTGGCAAGCCATCACTCGGCTCAATACCCCTTCTTTTCATATCATTCTTCAAGTCCAAAACTGTATTCAAATCCCCTAATTTAAAATAATTACTAATCAAACAATTATAAACGGCCTGATCAGGTGAAATTCCTTTTTTGCCCATCTCTTCAAACATTTCCTTTGCCTTTTCAATTCGCCCAATTTTGCAAAACCCCCAAATAAAACACGTATATCCAAACAAATCCAATTCCAAGCCATAATTTACCATTTTACCCCTAACCCTAATTGCATCTTCAATTCTTTGTTGCTTCAAATATCCGTCGATTAATGAAGTACAAACCACTAAATCTGGATTTAATTTATTCAAAAGCATTTCATCGAACAGCTCTTGTGCGGTTTTCAAAGCACCTTTTTTGCAAAGCCCGCCAATTAAAGCTGTGTAAGCTTGTAAATTAGGGTTTACGCCCAATTCCTTCATTTTTTCAAAATGGAATTTCGCTTCATGAATCGATCCCTCTTTGCACAATCCGTCGATTAAAGAACAATAAGTGAATAAATTGGGAATAATTCCAAAATTAATCATCTCATGAAAGAGGGAAATTGCTTCTGAAGCATTTCCTGATTTAAAATATGCGTCAATTAAAGTCGAATAAATCACAAGATTAGGTTTTAATCCAAACCCTTCCATTTCATTAATCAAACTCTTTGCCTCTTCAATTTTGCCCTCATTGCAAAACCCCCAAATTAGGGTTCCATATGTAGATAAATCCGCTTCAATCCCTTTATTTTTCATCTCATTTAACAAATGTTTAACCATTTCACTCTCTTTATTTACGAATAAACCATGAATTAATGCGGTATAAATTAAACAATTTGGAACCACTCCAACTTTTTCCATTGATCTAAAAACCTCTTGAGCCTCATTAAATCTTCCTTCTTTACACAATCCATCTACTAAACAAGTATAAGTCACAATATTTAACTCAACTTTTTCTTGAAGCATTTCATCGAGCAGTTTGAGTGCATCTTCAAATCTTTTTCCTTTACAAAACCCGTCAATTAAACATGAATAAGTATACTCATTTGGCCTTAAGCCCCTAATTTTCATCTTTATAAATAAATTTCTCGCTTCACGAATCATTCCCTCTTTGCAAAATGCATCAATAAGCGTGCTGTATGTGACCAAATTAGGGTTTATGCCACCCCTTTTCATCTCTCTAAGATACCCAAATGCCTTTGATAAACTACCGAATTTGCAAAAAGAGTTTATTAAAGTATTAAAAGTTATTACATCTGGTTTGCAATTCGCCTCTTTCATTTGATTAAAAATTCTTTCAATTTCATCCAATTTACCGAATTTGCCATTTCCATCTATTAGAGAATTATACGTTACTAAATCAGGGCAACAACCCAATGTTTTCATTCTTTCATAAAAACCCATTGACATATCCAAATCACCTTCTTTGCACAAAAACCCAATCATAATATTAAATGTATAAACCGAAGGGCTCAAACCCAAAACAATTAAATCCTCAAAAAGCTTCAAAGACTCTTCCTTCTCGCCTGATTTATTAAGCCGGTCAAGCAAATTATTGCAAGATCTCAACTTTGGAAAAACGTTGAAATCTCGCATTCTGTAAAACGCCTCTAAAGCCTCATTTACAAACCCTAAATCTATCAAAACCCCAAAATACGCATCGAAAACCCCTCTTTCAGGGTTCCCACACGTAATTGCAGTTTGGCACAACACATCAATCAAATTGTGAAAAATCGGAGACGATTTCGTAATGAGGATCAAATCCCGGATAATTTCGCGCGCTTGAAAGTACATTTTCGCACGGAAAACAATGTGGGAAATCACGCAGCGTGATCCCACGCTGATGTGGCGATTGTCGGAACGAATGAAATGCCGGTACGCTGCTGGTGGGTCCCGCTTGAGGGATAATAGCTCTTGTGTGAGGTCTAATGGCGCTAATGGAGAAGAATCAGAGCGATTAATGTTGTCAGAAGAAGAAGAACAGTAAAACGAGGCACAAAGAGGGTAAAAGAGTCGTCTTTTTGTGATCACGTCCATCGAGAATCTGGTATTTACCCAAATGTCCTTGTGAGAAGAAGGAAGAGAGTAACAAAGAGAGCTTTTTGCGGAAACAGTTCCAGAAAATCTGTGATTGAAGCTAACAGACTTATAAGACTTGGAGAAGATGTGTCTGAAAGAAAGCATTGCGTGGGAAACAGCGAGGTCAAGAGGGGAAGAGGAAGAGGAAGAAGAAGAAAAGTCTCTCCTCTTCTTCCATCTGAGGATTGAATGGAAGCTCAGTAATGGTGATATGATTGGTGCTTGATGATGATGGTTCTTAATAAAGCTTGCCAATCAACACAAATGGCGATTCCGTTTCTTCTCGTGTGTTTCACTCAATAGGGTTTTTGGTTTTGGTGGCTCTGGTTTTGGTTTCGGAGAATGAAAATGGAGGAGATGAATTCGAAAGGGTTTATAGAATTTGGGACAGTCATGGTTTTCAACTCCCGGTTTTTACAAATCCAGAATTCATTTCCACATGATTAGAAGTTATTGAAGTTTATCATATTTTATCAGAAGTAGAAGAATTATGTTGTGGGAATATGAATACGGTGTGGGATAATCGATATTGTGATTTATGATACTGCAATTTAAAAAACATATAATATATTACTATTATATATATTATTTTATTATTGATAATATATAATTTAAAGTAATAAAGATGTATGTTATATACTTTTTTTTTTTAATGCAATATGTTGTATATTATATATAATATTTTATTTTATATATAAAGTATATTTTATTAATGTATTAAAATGCATTTAATTAAGAAGTTTTTTGTGAGAATTTCAGGAAATATTTTTAAATACATGCAATTGCTTTAAAATAAAATATCTAAAAACTATTACGTCTCATGCGGTATCCGACACGATTCGGTTATCTGATGTCTTGAGATGAGTTTGTTAATTTCACGGGATTTGAAATCCTGGATTTGTTAAACCCCGAGTTTCAAACTTTCACGGTGATGGCTCGTTTGCTCTCTTCTTCCTTTCTGAAGCGAATTTCCTGCTGTTCATCAATGGCGACTCAGTCCTTCCAGCTCCGGCTCAACCCTCTCACCGGCGATTCTGAGTGGCTCGTCATAAACGAAGAAGAGAATATCAGCTCAGATTCCAAGTGTTTGTTGGCGAATACTTCTTACTTGGATATGCTGAATGATTCGTACAGAAATTTTGTGTATAGACGAGCCATTGAAGCGGCTATCACCGAGCCCTGCCACGTCATTGATATTGGGTAATCTTCAGTTTTTATCTTCATTTTTGATATTGGGTGATCTTCAATTTTGATCAAGTTTTGGAATTAGAGCTGGTACTGGATTGCTGTCAATGATGGCGGCACGAGCAATGGAGAAAGTTGGAGGTGAGAGAGAAGGACACGTGTCAGCTTGTGAGTCATACCTGCCCATGGTGAAACTAATGCGAAAAGTGATTCAATTAAATGGATTGAAACATAAAATCAAATTATTCCCTAAACGGTCTGACGAGGTTCAATTCGGGGTCGAACTTGATTCACAACCTGATGTATTGGTAAGAGAGTTTCTTTTGTTTATTCCGTTTTAAGGGTTAATATACCTTTTGTATTGACTTTTTGTTTGTTGTTTGATTGAAGGTAAGTGAGATTCTGGATTCTGAGTTGCTAGGAGAGGGATTAATACCGACTTTACAACACGCTCATGAAAATTTACTGGTACGCAATCCAAAGTCCGTACCGTACGGAGCCACCACATTTGGTCAGGTTTGTTTCATAAAACTTATCTTCTTATATTATTATTATTATTATTATTATTATTATTATTATTATTATTATTATTATCATTATCATTATTAATATTATTGTTGTTGTTGTTATTATTATTACTATTATTTTATTTATTTATTTGCTTATTATTTTTTAATCTTATAGTGTTGTACAGTTGTACTATATATTTGACATATTGAATTTTTTTATATTTTTGTATAGTTGGTTGAATGTGAATATTTGTGGAGAAATAATGATTTACAAAGCCAAGAAATGGAGGCCTCAGATGGAATATTTCTCTCTCCAGTTGGGACAGAAAATTTCCTCTCAATTTCAAAAAAACAATACGCAATGCATTGTGATCCTCTCTTTCAAGAGATGAAGCTGGTAAATAAATAACTTGTTTTTAAGTTGTTAAAAAATTTTTTTTTGCTCTTTTTATTTTGTAAAAAGTGATTTTTTGTGATTATTTAGTTGTCAGAGCCATTTGAAATATTTGAGTTTGATTTTTGGAGGCGGCCCGAAAGTAAAGGAGAAAAAGAGATTGAAATAAAAGCAAGTAATGAAGGAAAAATTCATGCTGTTATTTCTTGGTAATGGTAATATATATATTTTTTTACATAATTTACTAAGGGTGTATTTGAATAATAAATGATTGAAGGAGGGCTTTATACTAAATTACTATATTTCAAGGGTTTATTTGTAAAAACTACTTTTACAGGTGGGTCCTTCAATTGGATGAAGAGGGGAAAATATTCTACTCAACCGCCCCTAATTGGATTAATTCACAAAATAACCCTAATTTTTCGCCAGGTAACTTATATTAACTATTAACTCATTTTATGTTGTCAATATTTCATACTAAATAAAAAATGATTTCATATTATTAATAGGAAAAAGAGAGTGGTGTGATCATTGGAAGCAATGCATGTGGTTCATTCAAAATCCAGGAAATGAAATCCCAGTTTTTAAAGATCAATTTATCTCTTTAAGAGCTACTCATGATGAAACTAGCATTTCATATGATGTGAATCTCAAGACAAATAAAGATTCTTACAATAATAATACTAATAATAATAATTTACAAAAGGCTGAAAAAAGTGGTATAATTACACTTTTGCCAGAAAGAATTGCTCTTTATGGTGATAAAAATTGGAGAGAAGCCTACATTAAAGCAATTAAAAATGCTGTGAGTTTTTCCAAATATAATTATAAAACCCTTTTATTCAAGTAACTCCTCTAATGTTTTATATATATTTTTTATCTCCAGTTGGATTTGAAAAAATCGTCTCCAGTTTGTTTAGTGGCTGATGATAGTGTGTTTCTCACAGCTCTTATTGCTTCTCTCTCTAAATCTTCGGATTTAATCGCGAGTTTTCCTAGTTTGAAAAATAAAGGAAATGAGTTTATTAAATCTCTTTCAAGTTCGAATGATTTTTCTTTAGAGAGAATTAGGGTTACTGGTGCAAGAGCCTCTTGTTTAACTGAATCAGAACTTGATCATAAAAAGGTAATTATAATTCTAGTTTCATTATATATATATATTTATTTATTTATTTATTTATTTATTTTTTTTTTTGAATTTATGTTTAGTCTAAGCATTTATTATTTTTTTAGATTGATTTATTTGTTGGAGAACCATTTTATTACGGAAATGAAAGCTTGTTACCTTGGCAAAATCTCCGATTCTGGTTAGTTGTATATAATGTTTTTATGCTTTATAATTCCGAAAATCAAATTTCATGTAGTAATTTTGGTGTAATACTAAATTTGATTGATTTATTATTTATTTTTCTCTGAATTAAAGGAGGGAAAAAATCTTATTGGATCCAGTTTTAGCCAAAGACGCATTAATCTTGCCTTGTAAAGGAATTTTGAAAATTTGCGCCTTTTCTCTTCCTGCAAGTCTTATTTATTTATTTTTATTTGTTAATTTATTTATTTATTTAATTGATAATAATAATCAATTAATTAATTTGGATAGGATTTGTGGAGGAGCAGAAGGTCATTAAAAGAAATAGAGGGGTTTGACCATTCAATAGTGAATGAGACTTTGGGAGCGTGTGGCGACTTGCCAGAAACGGAAAATACCGGCCCAATGCTTCCTTTCTATTTATGGCAATGTGGTCAAGTTGAGGTGATATATATAATTTCTTTTATTTTCATCAATAGAAATATTTCAGTAAATGAATATGTTTAAAGTTTTAAAACATGAATAAATCATTTTTAGGAGCTGAGTGAGATATATTCTCTCATGGAATTTGATTTCTCAGAGCCTTTTCAATCTTGTTTTGGAAAATTAAAGGTATATTATATTTGTGTGCTTTGCATTTGAACTTTTTTTTTCCGATTTTTTTTCTTTCTGATTTAACTATATTTGTGTTTTTAATTTTATTCCTTTGTATTTGAACTTTTTTTGTTAGATGGAATTTTCCAAATCGGGGATTTGCCATGGCTTTGCGCTTTGGATTGATTGGAGTTTAAATAAAGAAAATTCAATTATAATTTCTACTGGACCAGGTTATTTATTAATTATCATTATTATATCTCTAAAATGAAACTAAGTAAATTGTAATTTCTTAAATGAAAGTTTAATAATTTAATATGCTGACTTGTTTCAGATAGTAGATACTGGAAGCAAGGAATCAGGCTTCTTAATTCGCCTGTATTAATTAATAATAATATAGCAGGTTCTTATGCGGAGCTGGAGGCGTCCTTTGATCATTTAACTGGAGAGATCACCATGAATTCCTCTTTCTCACCATCCTAAAATTCACTTTTTTCCTTGTTTTTAGTTTATAAATAAATTTCGAGACGTTTTTATATGTTTAAGAGTTGTTTGAACTTATGTTCTTGTTCTGTAAAATTTATGACATTATTAAACTTTAAAAAAAATGCAGAGTTCTGAAATTTGATATATACTATAATGAAATTTTAATGAAATACTCAAAAAGAAATTATAACGGACATGCCTTTATTCAAACGTTATTAAAAGCCCACGGGCCTTGATACATAACAAATAATTCAGGATTCAGTTCCCAGGGAATAATCCTAATTCCGACTAAAACCCGGAATTGTATTCCCGGGAATGAAAGTTCAGACTTCTCGCCAGCGTTTGATCGGCCGGCAAGGCAACGCAACTCTCTCTCTCTTCTTCGGTGCACAAACACCGAAATGAAACAACCACCAAAACAATGGAGACTCGGCAGCAACTCCTCGACTCGTTAACCTCCCACCTCGCCCTCTTCCACGCCTCCAAACCCTCAACCACCGCCTCCTCCTCCCCTCGCTCCGCCATTCTCCGATGGTTCTCCGCCCTCTCTATCCCCGCCCGCCGCGCCGCACTCACCGTCGTCGATCGGGACCTCGTCTCCGTCGTGTTACACATGCTTTCGCAGCTCCATCGCCATGGGCTTGGATTCTTCTTTTTGTTGCCGGATGTGCCGTCGGGTTTTGATTGTAGGGTTCCGTCGGTGTTGTTCAGGCGATCTGGTGGATTGTTGGCGCGTGTTGAGGAGGGGAACAAGGCGGAGTTGGAGATAGGAGAATCTGTGCTTCTGTTTTGTTCTGATGAGTCTGTGAGCTCAAAGGGGCTTGATGCTGTCACTGTGTCGGAAGATTTCGTCTCTGACATTGACAGGTTCGTTTTTTCTTTTCTGCAAAAATTACAAAATGACATGAAATTAAGAATTGGGGCACTACAAATTATGAACAAAATTCCAAAAATAAATTTAGATTACCAATAAGTCGGCTCAAAAGTAAAAGCAGAACATTTGCTAAATTCTGCTGAAATATTCTATCATTTGAGCCAATTTTCTCCATTCAGCCTGTAAAAAACATATTCCGAAATTGCTTAAAGACCCCTAAACTATCACAGATTAACGCAGTTACCCTCATGAATAAAAATTAAATAATAATCACAAATGATTTGATACTATAAGCAGGCTTGTTGAAGTAATGGATAAAATATCAGGCGGGAAATTTCTGATTGGAGATGAAGATATTAATTCCAACAAACCAACAAAATGGCCAGAGCTGACGTGGCTACAAGACATTGGATATTACAGTCTTGAAGCTTTTTTAGTCAACAGATTGGAAATCGCAATTAGGGTTTCGTGGCGAGAGTCAACTGGAGGGGGAAGGAAGGGTAAAACCGTAAATAAAGGAATTATTAAGGATAAAGTTGGAGTTTCTTCAAATGTTTTTTGGAGGAAAAAAGGCTGTTTGGATTGGTGGGCCCGGCTCGATCAGACAAAGAGAGAGCATATTATTAATTCTTTTTTGAACCAAACAACTAAATCCATGGTGAGTTTTTTTTCTTTTCATTTTGGCCCCTAAAAGTTGTCTTTTCGCGCATTGACCCTTTTGAGTGTCTAATTTTTCAGGCTAATGAAATAGTAAAGAGATACGAAAATGATTCAAAAAGAAATTTTTATTTCTTTAATCATAAATCGGGCTCTGATTGGAAAACCACAAAGCAATCTTTCTTGAGAAAAAATAGGAGTTCCATTTCCTTAGATGACATCAGCCTGCTTCCTTACAGAAGGAAAAAGCCCCTGCCAGGTGTCGTCACCCGATTGGTCGCCCTTTTTGAGATCTCTTTATTGAAAAGAAACATTTTGGAATTTAAAACAGATGCTCTGTTTTTCACAACTCTTTCAATGGCTGGCTCGGTTTCAGATTTTGTGTTGAGTAAATTGAGAGGCGTTTTGATGGCTATTTCTGTTGAGTGTGTTAATTTGGAGCTTCTAGAAGATTCTGGTGCGTGTAGACCAAGTCCACCTGTTGAAAATAAAGCGAAGAAAAAACCAAACAAGTCTAGAAGGCCCAAATCCAGTTCTAAGCCATCAAAGGTAATTAAAAATATTTTCTTTATTATTTATTTTTTATAAAAATATAACATTTAGTTATTGTTCTTTTTTGAAATTGAACAGGTTGAGGAAAATAAAAATAATTGTTCGACTAGTTCTTCAAGTCAGAGTAAAATTCCTTGTGTTAATAAGGAGCCAGTTTTGGAAGTACAAGAGAGTTCTAACAAGATTTCTACATCAAAAGAAAACAAGGTTTTGTTTTAAAATTAAATTATTACGGCCTTTTTTTAAAATATGAAATTATTCAGGGGCGTATTTGATAATTCGTCATTTAAATCAGGAGAATAATGAGGCTTCAGCTGAAAACAAGGCTCCATGTCCATCTAGTAAAAGTAAAACGAAAAACAAAAGAAAAGGGAAGTATAATAATAAATCAGCCCCCTCATCAAAGTCCAAAACCCTAGAATCCTACAAGGCCAAAAACCCTAACTCCTCCCTTAATAATACTCTATCTCTTAATAATAATAATACTACTAACTCACCAGCCAATTCTCCCTCTAATAAACATTCCAAAAATACTATTCAAAAAAATAAACATACCCAAAATAATAATAATAATAATAATAATAATAACATCCCATCAATATTAAACAATTCAAATAATTCCTCCGATAACAACAACTCTTTCTCCAAAATGCAAACTCGCGATAATCCATCCAATTCCAACAACTCAATCCCCAATACAAGTCCCAACAAAACCGAAACACCTCAACAAGCTGCTCAAATCCCTCCTCCTCAAACTCACCCTCAAATCCGGGAAAACCAAACCCCGTATTTCGAAATCCCGACTCCTCAAATGATCTCCACTCTAAACCTGCCTCTATCCTACGACTGGCCTCCAGTCTACCGAAACTTCAACAAATTTATGGGCCCCGCACAAGAATATAATCACTTTTTTTCTGACGATGCGTCAGACCCGTACTGGTACTACTCCGAAGAGGAATCCGACTCGAAATACGCCAACTCAAACTACAATTCCAAATACAATAACATATTCGGCGGAGGTGTCATGTACTGGAGCCCTTCAGAATATAATATAAACGGAAACAATACCGGTCCTTTCTCTTCCAGGCCTCCTTCTCTCTCCTCTGACGACTCCGCGTGGGCCCGCCACGAGGCCGACATCGTCCAGATCATCGACGAAATGACGGTTCTACCCTCCCCTTCTGACGAGCAACAAAGTCAAAGTCAACAGCCTCAGCCCGCTTTAACGCCGGATCCGTTACCCTACGCAATGTTACGACCGATCATAGTGCCGAACCGGATGTCTTCTTCTAGAAGGGGCTCGAGATCCGAACTCAACAAACACCTAATGTCCCCCTGTTTGAACCCTCCTCTTTCGTCCTCTTCCGCCAGGCGGATCAAAAGGCCGCCGTCTCCAGTTGTTCTATGCGTGCCTCGAGTTCCGCGCCCGCCGCCTCCGTCTCCGGTGGAATCTTCTAGAAGGCGGAGCGGGTCCGGCTTCACCGGAATTGTGAGATCGGGGAGCTCGAGTCCGAGGAACTGGGCGGTGAGGAGTCTGGGGCTGGAGGAGGCGGGGAGCTGGGAGAAGGGGAGAGGAGTGCTGGACGGGCCGGAGGTCGTGTGGACCGGGCTCGTGCATAAGGGATGCATGGACCGGGTGCGTGACGCACCCTTCCGACCCGTCGGGCTGCCCGACGGGATTATTAAGATCTCTCAGTGGGACCAGCATGTGAGAGTTTTGACTTTTTAAAATAAGCCCTGGTTTTTCTTGATAGTTTGAGAAGCCCCCCTCACATTTTAGAGTTTACCTGAAAAAACATCTGTTAGTTGGATTAATTTGTTTACCACTGGGGAGGATTAGTAGTTATGTATGCCGCTTTATAGGTGGTTTTTTTGAGGGAGTGTGAAATTTGAGGGGCTTTTTGAAATATGCAGAAAAGTTAGGTGGTTTTTGTAAAATTTCCCTTTTTTCTTTATTTTTTTTTCCGTTGGCGCTGTTATTTCTGTTTTTACTTATTTTTATTTTTTTTTGTAATTTAGCCAGATATTGCGTTACCATTACAACCGCCAGACTCCGTCAACTGCGCCGCACGGTTATCGATGCACAACCTTCTCCACGAAGAAATCGATTATTTCTCCAAGCAGGTAAAACAAAAACCTCTCTCTCCTTTATCTCATAACTTCTCTTCGAATCAATGAAATAATAAATTAACCAACTTCTGATATTTAACAGGTTGGAGCTGGAAACGTGAATAGAAAACCCTACATAAACTGGGCGATAAACAGGGTTACGAAATGCTTGCAGGTTCTCTGGCCGAGGTCTCGCACGAGTTTATTCGGGTCCAACGCGACCGGTTTAGCTTTGCCGACGAGTGACGTGGACTTGGTCGTTTCGCTCCCGCCTGTGAGGAACCTGGTAAGTCATCTTCTTTTATCCGGTAAATCAAATTTATTTGTTTGTTTATTTATTTATTTATTGTGGGTGTAGGAGCCGATTAAGGAGGCGGGGATATTGGAAGGAAGGAATGGGATTAAGGAGACTTGCCTACAGGTAATAGTCTTGTTAATTGTATTTGTAATTTTATATTATTATATGGGAAATTCAAAAAAAAAAAAAACTAACGATCGTGAATATTTTGGAAACCTCTCTTTTAGTCCCTATATGTACATTAATTATATTAGTCCCAAAAATGCCACAATGTACATTATAGGGACTAAAAGAGAGTCTAAAATCATATTTTTTTTTAAATATTCAGAAACACTAGGGCTTTTTTTAAGAATTTTCCTATTATTATCAGCTTATTAACCCACAATTAGATTATAGTTTATTTAAATACATTTTATTTAATCTCTTATTTTTCTTATTTTATTTTATTTTATTTTTGTAGCATGCGGCAAGGTATCTCTCGAACCAAGAATGGGTTCGAAGCGACTCATTAAAAACAATAGAAAACACAGCGATACCTGTCATAATGCTGGTGGCCCAGGTCCCTTTCGACGACAACTTTTGCGAGGAGCCCCCTCTCATTTCCGAAATTCCACAAGAGTACCCTACAATCGCAACAGATTCGCCTCAGAATGAAAGTTCTACTTCCTCCCCCGCAATTGAAAAGAATTGCGCGGTGGTGAAATCCATCCGGCTGGATATTAGTTTTGAGTCTTCGTCCCACACCGGACTCCAGACCTCTGAACTGGTAATATATATTTTTAATTGTTTTATTTTATGATTTATTTTTATTTTTATTTTTATTTTTTATTTTATTTTTTTGATTGGTTTAGGTGAGAGAGTTGACAGAGCAGTTTCCAGCTTGTGTGCCGCTCGCTTTGATTTTGAAGAAGTTTTTGGCATATAGAAGTTTGGATCATTCTTATTCAGGCGGTTTGAGTTCTTATTGTTTGGTAATTTTATAATATTATGTTTTTTATAAAGAGAGAGAGAGAGAGGAATTATGATCATATCTTTTTTAATAATTAGATGATTTTATTTGTATGTAGGTTTTGTTGATAACGAGGTTTCTTCAGCATGAGCACCATGCTGGCCCGAGTATTAACCAAGTAATTTCTTTTATTTCTACAATTTTATTGTTCTTAGTTTCACTATTCATTATGACAATTTATTTATTTATTTATTTGTTTTATGTGTGTTGACAGAATTTAGGGAGACTTTTGATGGACTTTCTCTACTTCTTTGGGTATAAGCTTAAAAACTCTTCTATTTCTATTTTTAAAGTTGAAACAATAAGTTTAAGTTTATTACTTTATAAGTTTATATTGTTATTAATATTATTTGATTTTTTGAATAAATGAAAGGAATGTTTTTGATCCTCGCCAAATGCGAATGTCTATACAAGGCCACGGACTTTATATGAACAGAGAAAGAGGCTTAAGGTATAATTTCACTACTCAAAGCATCTTATCTAATTCCATACATATTATATTACATTATTCCATTATTTATTTATTTGCAGTATTGATCCAATTCACATAGACGACCCTCTTTACCCAACCAACAATGTCGGACGAAATTGCTTTCGCATTCATCAGTGCATTAAAGTAAGTTCTGAATTTTACATTACAATTACCATTTTGCCTCACACCATTATTTTATTTTCCAAAAAAGTCCTTCAAACTTTTATGTTTTTTTGAAAGGCTTTTGCGGACGCCTTTATGATGCTGGAAAATGAGTTGGAAA
This sequence comes from Juncus inflexus, assembly GCA_024447665.1. NCBI lineage: Eukaryota > Viridiplantae > Streptophyta > Magnoliopsida > Poales > Juncaceae > Juncus > Juncus inflexus. The sequence continues at coordinate 6,456,619 of JAJHPC010000017.1, forward strand.
ATATCTCAGGGGATCCGAGCGCCAGCTCAGCGTCTCAGTTCCGGCTGCTTCGCAAAATAATCCCTAGTATTGATTCTTCTGATGAATGATGTTCTTATAAAGAAAATGCTCCCACTAAAGGTAAATTCGTAAATATTATTGTTAATGATAATAATAATGATAGTAATAATAATAATAATTTGTTTAATAGATGATGTGTGGCGACTCGTGTTGCGAAGAGCTGCATGCCATTTCGTAGATTTCGAGTGGAAGGGTCGGTAAGAAACGATATTAAATTAATAGTTTGTTCACAAGATTTATTTATTCATGATTTTTCTGAAGATATGTCTATTTATAATATTTTTATATATTTTTTCCCTTGCGCAGAATCATACACTGTTTCAGCGTACCATATTGAGATGAATCGAGGAGTTTTGCGTAAATAAGTGTGTTTATTAAGGATTTATGATATTAGATTTAGAACAGGAAAATATGTTTGTATAGTGTTTATAATGTTGATTGGTTTTAATTTTACTATTTTGTTGATGTGATTGAATATAATGTTTTATTTTATTCAATGTTTGTTGGTAGGAAAAAAAATTGCAGATCTGACAAATAAAGAGGAAACTATAGTGAATCTTTGGAATTGATGTATCGTTGTCTTGTTGATATGTCCAGTTTCTCATACTGGAGAAGAACTAAATCTTGTCTTTTCTTAGTTTCCCTTCCCACTGTATGTGGTCAAAAGTCAAAACCGCTAATATCGTTCTCATATACAAGCCCCTTCATTTTTGCACTTAACCCCTTACAAATATTATATTTTTAGTTTAAATATTTTGAGAAATATGATATCACGACGGTACTGTAGCGCACCGGATCACGACGGGACAATATATATAATGTTTGTGCACTTTTGTATACTGTTTTATCATTTTATGAACTATTTTTATTGTTTATGTATTTTTTAAAAATTTACTTTTAAAATTTATATATATTGTTCTAACATACTATTTTGACAAATGACACATAGCTCAGTTGGATAAAATATTTGCACATGAAACAATAGGTCATGGGTTCAAGTCCCGCTAAATGCAATTATATAACATACACTTAGCAAAGTCTTTTAACCCAATGGGTTGAAAAAAAAACATACTATTTTGATTTTTATATACAGTTATCACTTTTTTTTATATATATACGTTATTAGAAAAATGAATTGCATATTACATCGTAGTAAGCTATATTTATATTGTTATTGTGATCCGGCGTGTTACAGTATCATGTATCAAATATTTTATAGCAAAGATTGTGGTAGCAATTATAATATAAAACAAGGTCTAATTACAAATTCTGATTAATGAAAGGGTGAACACATAAAAAAGCCTGCAATAGTATAGTATTATTATTCAACTCTCTATTAAACCTGAAAGGAGTAAAATATAATAACCAAAATTAAAAAGATGAAAAATCCATGCAACCAAACAAGTACCTGTACTGGTTGGTAATAGAATAGAACAAAACAGCTGAGTAGTAAGTGTTAATCACAACAGATCTACAGATCGAAAAAATAAAAATAAAAATAAAAAACAATCTATATTCATATTCAATCACTAAACAAAAATAAAAAAAACAAAACAAGAAAATAAGAACGAGAAAAAAACAGGCACGAGACGAGACTTGTAATTCTAACCAAAACATATGCCGGCTCTTTCTTCTGCACTCTTCTCCTTCTCCTTCTTCTTCTTCTTCCTCCTCTAAACTCACAAATTTCTCGCGTAAAACCCTTACTTAGGGTTATTCATACTTGATCCGACCCTTTCTGTTTGTTTTTCGATTCGAAATCGCGGTTAGGGAGGCGTTTTTGGCTTCGGATTTGGGGAGAACGAGTTAGGGTTTGGGAGGCTTGGTTCTGGGGCCGTTTCTGCTTTTTCAGCCGATTTGGGGTCGGATCTGGGTCTTGTATTTGCGAAAGAGCTCGATTTGGAATTCTGGAAGGATTTTGGTTGGTTTTTGAAGTTCTTTTCGCTCTTGGATTGGGCAGAATTAATTGGATCTACTTAATTTCTGCGCCACAAGAGTTAATCACTGAGGTTTGAATTACTTCGTTCAGTTCGATCTTTGAGAAAAAGATGAGCGGAAGAGTGTTTGTTGCATAACCAACTCCAGATTTACTGGTTTTTATCGCAGATCCAAGTTCAATTTTGCTAAACTCGGGTTTCTGAAGATCGAATTTCACAATTCAGTTTTAGATGGCTTCTCACTTCTCAGCTGAGGATCAAACAGACGAAGATTTCTTCGACAAATTAGTGGAAGAAGAATTTCCATCGGCCCAACCAATTCCGAATAACATGGCGAGAGAATCATCCAATTCGAATCTGAGCACAGATTCCGATGCAATAGACACCGCCAGCACTGGTACCGGTACGGAAACAGCGAACCGCCTTTCGAACCTCAGTTTGGATGAAAAAGATCCGACCTTTGAAAAATCAGAAATCTCAAATTTGGATGATTCATCAACTAAAGATCCCACCTTTGAGAATTTGCAAGCTTCAAATCCCAATTTAGACGAAATCAAAACCCCAAATAAATTGGTACCAAGTTCCATTAGTTCTTCTAACAATGAGAGTTTGGAGAAGAAAGGTGAGGAATTAGGATTAGGGTTTCCCAATTCGCCTGTGGAAAAGAGTAGCACCGGTTCTAAAAGCATAAGTGTGAAGCAAGTTACATGGAATGCTTTTGGATCCGCTTTCGGATCGGAATTAGATCCTTTTTCAAATGATGGATTTGAAAATCCGGATTTTAACTCCGTAGAAAACCCGGCTTTAGATCAATTTGGTACTCAGAGTCTTTATGCAGTTAATAACAATAATATTAATAATACGCAATTTTACCCAAATCAAGATTTGAGTCAGAGTTTTTACTCCGAGCGAAATGAATCAGAGTTTTTCAACAGCTCTGAGCCGGTTCTGACTCAGACTGTTCAGACTGAGTCAGAACCGGCTCAAACTGAATCGATTCAGACTCAGACTGAATCTGAATCGGTTCAAGCCGATCCGAACGAAATATCAAATTGGGAGAATCAATATCCCGGCTGGAAATATGACTATGCAACTGGCCAGTGGTACCAAGTGGATAATTTCGACCAAAATTCAAATTCAAACGCCCAATTTGATGATTCAAATTCAAATTTGAACGCTCAATTTGATAATTTGAGTTTGCAGCAATCGACCCACGCGGTTTTGGAGACCATCGCTGAGGAAAATACCGGTACGGTCAACGGTTTGACTGGTACAGAATACCCGCCCAATATGATATTTGACCCTAATTATCCTGGTTGGTATTATGATACAAATACTCAAGAGTGGTACTCTTTGGAATCTTATAATCCCGTACCGGTACAGGAATCCGGTACCGGTACGGTTCAGGAGCAAGTGAATCAGAATCAAGAATTAAATGCTCCTTCAGACCCAAATCAGAATCAGAATCAGACTCAATTAGGTCAATTACTAGGTAGTGGTTACAGTGGGGACTGGAGTTCTTACACAAACCCTAACCCTAATCAGGTTTCGGAGAACTTTTACGGCGATAATAATACGAAAAATAATAATGCGGTAATGTCGAGTTTTTACGGAGACCAAAACCAAACGAGCGTACAAAGTTCAAGTAGTCAATTTACTACTAATAGTTTTTACGGTGGAAATAATGCAACAAACACGCAAAATTCCGCTAGTTTTTACGGTACCAATTCAACAGTGGGGGTTAATTTCGCGAAAAGTAATATTTCGGAGGGCTTCTATGGAGGAAATACTGCTCCTTCAAATCAGAATTTCCAATTCCAGCCACAGGCAGTTAATTTGGGGCAATTCGGTCAGAATAATAATAGTAATTTATCCGACAGTTTTTACGGAAATAATCAGAGTAATAATTCCGTCAATTTCAATCAAAAAAACGTCAATGTGGGCCCCACACAAGGGAATTTGTCGGACAGTTTTTACGGAAATCCAAATCAGAATTTTGTGAATTTTAATCAGAGTGGAAATGTGGGAAATTACGGATTTACCCCTGGAAATGAAGGGCGGTCCTCAGCCGGGCGGCCCCCGCACGCTCTCGTCACGTTTGGGTTCGGTGGCAAACTCGTAATTATGAAGGACTCCTCCAATTCTTACGCCTCCAATTTTGACTTTTCCAACAAGGCAAGCTTTTTCTATTTTATTTTATTTTGTTTTTTGGAACAATAAACACATATTCTGTTTGTTATTGTTTTCTTTTTGGGCCAACATACCCTTATCATTTTTTAATAACTTCTTTTATTAAATCTAAAATAAAAAATACATAAATAATAACCAAAATATATCATGACATAGTATCTTACTCTATAAGGGGTTTTTAAAGGAATCTAAAAAGGAGTGTATATCTTTAAGTTTTCAGAAAACTAGGTTTTTTTTTTTTCTTTTTCGCAAAATTCAATCGTCCACATTTTCTTTTCATTTTTACATCTAGGGCTCTACCACAACTAGCGGAACCACCATCTCAATCCTGAACATTTCGGAAATAATAAAATCCAAAACCGAGGATCCAAATTTCTCAGACCAATACGGCGCGTTAAGCCACTTCAAATCGCTCCTGCACGCCTCCTTCCCGGGCCCGCTCGTCGGCGGCTCGACTCCGGCCTCGAAGGACGTTCATAAATGGCTCGACGATAAAATCGCCAGCTGTGAGTCGCCAGCTGTCGATTCTCACAACGGCCAGTATCTCAAGCTCTTATATTGCTTGCTCAAGATTTTCGTCCAGCATTACGGGAAGCTGAGGTCGCCTTTCGGCTCCGATCCTTCCCAACAGGTTCGTACTTTAATTTTAATTAAATTTGTTATTTTAATGAAATTTGTTATTTTATTTTGGTTAATTAATAGGAAGCGGATGGGCCGGAAATGGCGGTGACTAAGCTGTTTTCATCCGCTAAACGGAGCAATTACGGATCGTTTGGACAGTGTGTGCATAATATTCCTTCAGAAAATCAGATCAGAGTATGAACATAAGTACATACATAATATAAACCCTAATTATTCAATTAAAATAATAATAATGAGAAAATGGTATTATTTGAACAGGCGGCAGCTTTGGAGGTGCAGAACCTTTTAGTTTCAGGAAAGAGAAAGGAGGCGCTCCAGCTGGCACAAGATGGTCAGCTGTGGGGCCCGGCCCTTGTTCTTGCCGCCCAACTTGGCAATGATGTAATTATATTATATTATATTACACAGAAATTTTGCAAAAAAGCCCCTCTGTTCTTCAGAAATTAAACTGTTGCTATATCTCCTGCAATGATGTTACATGACATGTTTTAATCTCATAAACTGACACATACATTAATAAATCTGAATTACTACGTTAATATTATAATCATTTCCCTACGTACTCCATGATTAACATAATCAACCATTGTATTAATATTATATTTTTTATTTTATTTTTGTAACAGTTTTATGCGGAAACAGTAAAGAAAATGGCGCACAGACAATTTGTATTAGGCTCTCCTTTGAGAACTTTATGTCTTTTAATAGCTGGTCAGCCAGCCGACGTATTTTCCACTGACAATCCATCTCAGTCTGCTTTGGGTACCCCAAAATACGCCGTCTCTAACGCTCCTCAATCCTTCGAGGTATTAAATATTTAAAAATCATAATCACAAGAATCTAATTTATGAAAATTTATGATACGATTATAATCATAATTTGTGATTAGTAATTTATTTTTGTACATTTTAATAATTTATTTCTAACAATTTTTGATAATTTATTTTATATGATATTTAATGATAATAAATAAAATTAATGGAGGTCATAAATAAAATAATAATTTTATGATAATTTATTTTATAGTGAGAATTAAAATTTATTTTTTAATTTATAGTTTCAAGGAGGAGGGATGCTGGACGAGTGGGAAGAGAATCTAGCAGTAATGGTTGCGAACAGGACGATTAAAGACGAGCTCGTCATGATCCACCTCGGCGACTGCCTCTGGAAAGAGAAAGCCGAGGCTTGTCTTTATATTATATTATATTATATTATATTATATTATATTATTCATTTTTGGGGGTAATTTAATTGTTAAAATTTGAAATTTGGTGAACAAAACAGGTGACTGCAGCGCACACGTGTTACTTGGTGGCGGAGTCGAATTTTGAGCAGTTTAGTGATACGGCCAGGCTCTGCTTAGTTGGCGCTGATCACTGGAAGTGTCCTAGGACTTTTGCTTCTCCTGACGCAATTCAGGTCAGAAAAAAATAACTAATAATAATAAAATAATTAAGAAATTTACAAAAAAGCCCTTGCAATATTCAAAATTGCAAAAAAAAAAGCTGCATTATTGCCAAAATTGCAAATAAAAACTCCCTGACTTTGGTTATTTTAACAATGTAGGAGTATTTTCTTGAAAATTTTCCTAATGATAATAGTAATAATGCTAAAAATAAAATTGTTATTAACTTTTTGTCTTGTGTGTTATATTAATTGAAATCTGTTGTATTTTAAATAGAGGACGGAATTATATGAGTATGCAAAAGTGCTAGGAAATGCACAATATATGTTACTACCGTTCCAGCCTTACAAGCTCGTTTATGCACACATGCTCGCTGAAATGGGAAAGGTTTCCGATTCATTAAAGTACGCCTTTCTCTCTCTCTTTCTTTTAATTCTATAAAAAAAACAATTTCTAAATATGCTAAAATGATTTCGTTACATTAATTTAATTACAGGTATTGTCAAGCGTCTCTCAAGTTATTAAAATCGTCACGCGCGCCTGAACTGGAAGCCTTGAAGCAGCAATTCTCTTCGCTTGAGGAACGGATCCGTACTCACCAGCAAGTAAATAAAATAAAAATTAAAAAAATTAAAAATAAATTCAACAATATTTACTAATTTATTTCATTAATATAATATTCTACAGGGGGGATTCAGCTCAAATGCACCGACCAAAATAGTGAAGAATTTATTCAGCACTTTAGACAGAGGCATACAAAGAGTAATGGGCACACCGGCCCCACCTCAACCTGGTTTACCTCCAATGGCACCAACAACAGCAGCAACAGGAACCGGTATTTCAAATACCGGTTTTGTCGGCGCCGGAACCTGGAATGAGAATCCCGGTTTTCCCAAATTCGGTAGCCAGTCCGTCTCCGATTCGATTAATGAGATGGATAGTAGTGGTGGGAACAATAGCAGCGCCAAGAAATCACTGACGCGTCAGATTTCTTCTGAGCCTGATTTTGCTCGCAGCCCTAAACAAGTCTCACTTTTTCTCTTTAATTAAATTAATTAATTATTTTGATGGTATTTTTTATAACGAAATATTTAACATTTTTGTTATAATTAGGATGGTGCAAAAGGGAGTGAAACAGGAGCTGGAGGTTCGAAATTAGGCCGGATCGGGTCCACACTTTTCGGCTGGATTGCTAAACCCAAAAACCAGGTTATTTTCTCTTTCCTGTTTATTTATAGCTTTAAATATGAATAATGAAAACTAAACTAATATAATTAATTTATTTATTTAATAAAGGCAAAATTGGGAGAAGAGAATACATTTTATTATGATGAGAAATTAAAAAGATGGGTGGAAAAAGGAGCGGCAGACGTTCAAACCGAGGCCCCACCACTCGCCCCTCCTCCAACTTTCCAGAATAATAATATGATTAATAATATTAATAATAGTATTAATGATAGTAGTATTCGTAATAACGAGACTGTCGGTCAGAATATGATGATGGTGAATGGGAGTCCAGAGATAAAACCGTCGGTCAGTTATAGTAATAATAATGCGTCAGAGGCGGGGGCCAATGCGGGGATGCCACCTGTCCCACCCAGCCACAACCAGTTCTCCAATCGAGGCAGGATTGGTGTCCGTTCCAGGTGCCTTTTCTTTTTCACATGCATTACATTATATTTCATTTCATGTTTTATTTTTGCGTTTATAAGTTAAAAATAAGAAGTTTAAGTTATAATTTTTTAATATTCTAAAAGTTCCATGATTTTCCATAAATATGTCAAAAATCAACATTATTTTTTTTCAGAAAATTTCCATATAATTTATTTATTCATTTGAATGCATAAAAAATAAACATTATTTTTTATTTCTCATTGCAGATATGTGGATACATTCAACAAAGGCGGTACCGGCACTGGTACGGCCCAACAATCTGTACCTCCAAGCCAATTCCACACACCAGCTGTACCTACCGCAATAAAACCGCCAGCCAACGCCAAATTCTTCGTCCCTACAATCCCTGCCCCATCCACAGATTCTACGGAATCCTCCTCTGAAATTCCACCAGTGTACAATTCTCCTCCGCCCAAACAATCCTCCCCCACTTCCTCCTCCAACTCCTCTCCCCCACCTCCCGTCCGAAATTACCAAAATACCCCTCAGAGTTCGATCCATCGGTTCCCCAGCATGGACAATATTAACAAAACTCCAGGGGCTAATATGGGAAGTGGTAGTGGGAGTAGAGGAGGTATTCCAAGGACCCGTGCGGCTTCGTGGAGTGGGTCGTTTAATGACCCGCTTGGTGGCGGTGGTAAGTTTGCGGGTCAGATGAGTCCTCCTAATCAGTTCATGCCTAATAATAATTATAATAATAGTATTAATAATAATGGTTCGCCTTCGCATGATGAGTTTAATGAGGTGGAGCTGTGAGTGGTGGTTAAATATGAGAAAACCCAATAATTATGCGAATGGGTTCTTTTTTTCTTTCTTTTTTTTTATATGTTTTTGTTATTTTTTTTTGGGTTTTACAGTAATGTTGTGAGAGAAAAGAATGTTTAGTTTTTGGAGTTTGGTGTAGTTAAAATGTGGTTTGAAAGAGGGTATCCATTTACATGAAGAAAGAAAGCATGTGGATGCCAATCTGTACAGATAATTTGTTTCTATTTTACTTGACCCTCTCAAATACCCCCTCATTTTTTTGACATTATTTTTTTTTCTATATTTGTTGCTTTTTCTAGACGGAACTGAGCTGTAATGGAATTATCATATTCTTTGAATTTATTTAAGTTAATTCAAAACTTTATTTTGATGGTTATATTATGCTTAATATATATTCAAAACTTTAGTATTACTGATGATATGAATCTATTTGAAATTTCTAGTTTTCCAAATAGGATTTGTTATGAACTGGTGCTTTATTGTATATATATTAATTTCAGTTTAAATATCCAAGTAAATTTAAACTTTAGTTTAAACTTCAGATATATATTTAAACTTTATATCTAAATAAGTATTGCATATATTTGAACTTTATACCTAAAGCTTACATGAGCCTGGACCATATGCTATAACTATGGTTCTCAAAAGCTCATTTCAGTTCAGAGATATATTTACATTATGATGCTTTCTATAAATAAAAGAAAATAAAACTATCAAAACTTCTACGAAAGGAGCGGCTTTTCAACATCTGAAATCGGCATGAAATCATCTGTTGACTCATCAAACGTCTCATTATTCTTTGCCCAAAGCACCGCGTAAAGACCGCAAAACATCAGTATTATTCCAGCCGAGCTGCACAAGCCAAACATAGTAATACTAAATTTAATCTTATAAATGTAAATAATTTTATTTAAACTTATCAATGGAATGTATTTATATACCTTCCTAGACCGATCATTTGACCGTACAAAATTGCGGAGAGAATTGTAGAGGAGACCGTCTGAATAGGGCTGAAAATTGAGACGAGCACCGGCCCTTTTTTACTCACACACCATGCTTGAAATGCTATACATGCACCAACAACCACTCCTCCCTTCATTTCACCAAAATACAATTACCAAAATTAGAATATCATTATGTGATAAGTTGGTAACAGTATGTTTATGATGAAAATGAGGAAAACATGGTTGTAAAATGGATAAGAATAAGTACCATTATGCATATTTCTCCAATTATCGTGATTGAGATGTGAGGCGATCCAATGTCTATCGTGCCGTTTATGAGAAATAACAAAACCGCGGTGAAAATTGAGCCCATCATTGATGTAATGGTGCATAGAGACAAAGGTGCTGGAAAATTCACCATAGTTGCAGCCTAAAAACATTTCAATTTTAATTTCTAACTCTATATTTGCGACATGTTATTTAAAGTGGTAAGATCATAGGTAAATTTGAAAAGATGGGAGATTTACTTGCAAAACTGCATTGAAAGAGAGAACAATAACACCGGCCAGAAGATAAAAGCACCCCAAAATCCAATCGTAATAGCCGTTATTATTTGAATTCTCGCTCAATTGGGGCGGTTTATTCAATTCCGGAGAAGTTGGAGGGGGTGTTTGCAAAAAGCTCATCGTGATTGCGCCGCTCAAGCAAACCAAGGTCCCCACAATCTTGGCCTTGCTATACTTGCACTTCTTCTCAAACTTCTCAAACCTAAACAATCAAAATTCAAATTATATCATATAGCCCCTCAATTTCTTGATATTTCCAAACAAAAGACCATTATTTTAATAATTACTTGATCAGTATTATAATATGCATAATGAATTGAAATTAATATTAATAATAATACCTAAGACAAGCGGCAATTATGAAAATAAAACCGGGGGCTAAATTGGGCATAGCAGAAGCAACAGCCGGTGAAGTCTTTTCTATCCCCATCAGCATTAACACTTGAAATATGCACACCCTATTTAGCAAGAAATTAAATTATGTTAAAAAAACTTGTTAGAAATAATATATTTGAAATATGTTACACACACTTTTATACATGATGGACACAGCCAAATGCCACAGAAAGTTTGTTTCACCGAAAGTATCTCTTATAGTCTTTGATATCCACTACTAAGTTAAGTACTATTAAAATAATTTTAAGTACTTTTTCAATATTCTAATCTTAATACTATATATAACTGTAAACTACCTTTCCGACACCCCATCAAAAGACAAGAAACAAAAGATAAAGTAAAAATGGAAAAATAAAAAAGTGGATTCTTTTTATTTTTTTGAGGAGACCTCCTTTTATTAATTAAAGGATTACTTAGCATGCCACAAAATGTACACCATAAAAATTCATTAAGAAAAACCTGAATTTTTCAATATAAATTAAAAAGATTCAATTTAAAACTTACCCTCCAACAGAAATCATCACAATTTGAACCATCAAACTTGACGTCACCTTCTTAGGCCATCTTTTCCTACATCCATAAACTCAAACTATCAAAATTCAAAATATTTATACATAAAAATATTCTATATTTACATAAAAAAGCAAATTAAGATTTCCAAAAAGGAAAAGTTTACAAAAGCTTTGAAATCCTACATACCTTTCAAATGCAATAGCAAAAGGGAGAAGAACGATAGCAGTGGTTGATCCAGTAATGGCGATGAGAAACAGAGGATTGGCTCCCATGGCTAAAACACGATTCACAAACACCACGTAGAATCCTAAAACACATTGTGCGGCGAATAAACCGGCAATAATTAGGGCTTCTTGAAGGAAACTCCCTCTTTCTTGGCGCCCTAACATCTTCACACAAAGAGAGAGGGGAGAGGGAGAGAAAAAGAAGAGAGGAGTTGGTGAAGAACAAAGGAGAGAAAGTAGAGGAGCGAAGAAGAATGGATGGGTGCCTTGTAACTAAGGAGAAGTCTCTCGCTCTATAGTCTCTCTCTCTTTGATGTTTAATTTATACGATTAAGTAAAGTGTAAAGTGAAAAAAGGAGTGTTGAGACGCATGAGTAAAGTTCTATTCTGAATTGGGATGCAATGGAAGAAACATGGATTGCTTCTATGTGATACACGTGGACCCACCTGTCAGGTGTTTTGATCATATGTACGCAATAACAATTTTTAGTCAACTGCATGTATTTTTGCAACTTAAATTGTCCGTTTTTGTTGATTATGTATATATTGTTATTGTATGAACTAAATAAGACAATAAATTGAATGCAACAGAAAATGAATGTTGTCACTGAAGTTTATGCAAATGCGAGAAAATGCCTAATTACTTGCATTATTAGGTAAAGTTCAAAATGTTCCTGTACTGCTCTGTGAGATAAGTTACATTTTTTCAGTTCACAAAAAATGAGATTTTTTTTTTTCAAAGCCATCGGCATCATCTAAAATGACGATTTTCAAAAATTAATATGAGATGATATAGTCATTGTTTAAAAAAACACAATATTTCTTGAAAGTGAAAAAGAAATTTTATCTCACAAAGAACTCCAATATCATGATTCATGCACTAAGCATGATGCAATGGAAGATACCTATGGGATAAATGTAGGTCCGATTTGTTCCTTATAAAAAGATTTGTGTCCTTCATTAAGATAATTACTGTTTATCTAGCCATTTTTTTATGCGTATATTCAAATTATTATTTTGGAGAATTTGGCAAGAGGGAAAATTTGAAGAAATTGTTAATTCAAGTCAAACTTTTAATTTTTAAATGAATTATTAAATAAGTATATTTTTAAAACAAATTCAAGTCAAACTATGAATTATTTAAATTAAATAAGTATGGTTTTTCTTTAAATTACTCAAATAAATAAACCAAAATCAGCATTAAACATATATATTTCAACTTCTGCCACCACTATTTCAGTTTTTCTTTTTTTTCTTTTTTGGTTTCAACTTCAGTTCCGAAAGAATTTCAAGGAAAAAAATTTAATGACACTTTTATTGGTGTCCACTTGTTTTATTTGTCATTAAATGTAGCTTTTGGACAAATGAGTTCACTATTTTTTTACTCATGAGTTATGATGTCATGCAGAGAAACAAATAGTTTAGTAGTATAATAAGATGGAACCCTAAGCTTGAAAGCTAGATGCAAACAACCCTAATTCGGGAGTGTGGATTGCAAGCAAGTTTAATTTCCCCCAAACAAGCATCGGTTATTGAGGAGTGCAAGCAACAACACTAATTATCTGTGTTTGGATTTTATATAACCATGCTTCAAACAATTTTTAACATATATAACTAGAATTCAGCTTATATAAAATTGGTACAAAAAGTCTTCTTCATTAAGTAAAAACCAATTCAGTGGCATAGTACTATAATAATACTTATCATTTACTTTATAACATAATTCTCTTTTAATGAGTGAGTTCAAAATATTACGTAATATTTTTTGGAGTCCCTTCAGTGATATTTAACCTTAGACATCACTTTAAATGACTACACAACAAGAAATTTTGAAGGACTCTTTCCATTTATATGTAATTTTAGTTCTTTGAGGATATTTTTGCAGAACTCATTTTTTAGAGATTCAAGGGTCAAGATACTTATTCTTCAAGCATTTGTAGGTAAAAAGTAAATACTACTGTTAAGTTGAATTCATGATGCTGATGCAACAATTGGACCTAATCTAAGAATCGACATCCTAGCTTGTAACTCCAATATTTGGAGGTCAATAATAGCCTTGGAAAAAATAAACTAAATAGAAGAAAATTATTGACAAAAAAAGTCAATGTTATAGTATTTCATGTATGAGCATGTATGTAGCATTTAAACATGAAAGTGAAACACGAGTTGATGGATCTAAAAGACCACATTAAATATTCTTTAAAATTTCAAAATTAAATTCAAGAGATTAGTACTTAATATAACTGATATCCAAAATAAATAATGAAATAAAACTGCATCAAGTAATATATAACTATCAAATTCTTCTTCTAGTTTCCACCCTTGGTTTCTTTGATACCAAATTCTCTGAATTTGCGCCACTAGATTCTATCTGTATTAATTAAACAAACAAGAACTTAAATCTGTTTTTCTGTACTAGTTTTTTTTTTTATGATTTTTGTACTTAAAACCTGTTGAGAGAGAGAGAGAGAGAGAGAGAGAGAGACCTTGTCAAGCTTGTCCCTGACATTTTTTACAGTGGAATTCATTGAAGCTGAGGGAAAATAATCCTGAAATAAAAATAAAAATTCACATCTTAATAATCTATAATAAGAATAATTGAGATGCCAAATAAGTGAATAACCTATAGAAAAAATGAAAAAATAAAAAAAAATATACATAAAAATACCTGGTTGGAGGAAACATGATTAAGAACCTTATCTCTAGAATCAGAATCCCTTCAAATATACAAAAATAATAATTTAAAAAAATAAAAATAAAAATAAAAGAGGAACAAAGTGGTGTAAGCCTCTAAATGATAATATCACAACACTTCCTTCAATCATTTTTATCTATTTGATTAAAATATTTAATAAAATTTCAAAGATTTTAAATTGGCATATAAACAAATAATAATTACCTCTTATTAGAGACCCAATTCTGATTTTCCAACCCTTCTGTTCTCCTACCTCCATCTGAAAAAATAAAAACAATAAAAACACAATAAATAAATAAATAACAAATAAATTAATAATAAGTTACATTTAATGCGGCCAAGCACTTCTTTTCTCCTGACTTCAAGCTTTTCCATTGTATCAAAATGGGTTTCAAATTGAGTCGCGTATTTCACAGCTAACTTATTTCCAATAAATACTGATTCATCCAGTTTTCTCTTAGCAAATCTGGCAAATTAATCATTTAACCAAAGTAGAAAGATCGAAAAATTTTAAATAAATTTTGCAATAATTAAGCAGAGAAATATTCTTTTACAAAATTAAAATTACCTTGCATTACTGACATGAAAGAATTTGATAAAGAAAACATCAGTATACGGTTCACAATCCTCTCCATCCATTGGCTTGCATCTGTAAATTGAATAAGCAACTTGAAAATTCAAAACGATTTTGATAAAATAAACTAATTGAAAAACTTGAAATTGAAAGAATTTTGAAATAATCAAATAAAAGAGCTCACTCTTCCACTGAACCATAAGATTCGAACAATCTTTTCAGCTCATCACCACATCCTAGTGAAGGAACATTTCTCACTATCAAATATCTGAAAACAAAAAAAAACTAAAATTACAAACAATTTCATGCAAAATTACATGAAAGATAAACGATCCAAAATTCCACTGAGAGGAAATTAATGGATAAATTAAAGTGAAAAATATAGAAAGTAATGAATGAATTACTTTGACTCGTCGCAGATAGTATAGACGCGCACGTTAGCAGGCTCGTCTCTGTCGCGCGGCATCGCCGGCTTGGCTAACGTGCGCCGCTGAAACGAAGAGAGTTCAAATCTCGGCTTTGATCAGAATCCTGGATTTTGTTTCTGGCTTATGTTGACAATCGAGAGAGAACTAAAATCCTGGATTTTGTTTCTGGCTTATGTTAACAATCGAGAGAGAATTGAAATCCTGGATTTTGTTTCTGGGTTTTGTAACAATGGAGAGAGGATGGAAATCGTGGAATTTGTCTCTCGGTTAGTTGACAATCTAGAGAGAATGGAAATCCTGGATTAGTTGTATGTATGAAGCTTCATTTGATGGGATCTTGTAGCCTTCAATTGATGCGATTTCGAGAAAATTTAAGTATTTTTGTATATATTAACTTTCAGTTAATGCAATTTAGAGAAAATGTGAAAATTTGAGTACTTTTGGGTGCATTAGCCTTCAATTGATGGGATTTGGAGATAATGTGAAATTTGAGTAATTTTGTATGTATTAGCCTTCAATTGATGGGATTTGAGAAAATGTGAAAATGTGAGTATTTTTATTTGTATTTGTCTTTTAATAGATGAGACTTTGAGAAAATGTGAAAATTTGAGTTTTTTTTTTTTTGTGTGTGAGCCCTTCAATTGTTGAGATTTTAAGAAAATGTGAAAATTTGTATTTTTGTATGTATGATCCTTGAATTGATGGGATTTGGAGAAAATGTGAAAATTTGTATTTTTGTATGTATGATCCTTGAATTGATGAGATTTTGAGAAAATATGAAAATTTGAATATTTTTGTCTGTTTAGCCTTCAATTGATGGGATTTGGAGAAAATATGGAAATTTATATTTTTGTATGTATATGAGCCTTGAATTGATGAGATTTTGAGAAAATATGAATATTTAAATACTTTTGTCTGTATTAGCCTTCAACTGATGCGATTTGGAGAAAATGTGAAAATTTGAGTACTTTTGTGTTGTTTTAAACCTTCAATTAATGGGATTTTGAGAAAATATAAAAATTTGAACATTTCTGTCTATATTAGTATTATCCTTCAATTGATGGGATTTGGAGAAAATGTGAAAATTTGAGTACTATTGTGTGTATTAAATTTCAATTAATAGGATTTTGTGAAAATATAAAAATTTGAGCATTTTTGTATGTATTAGTGTTCAATTGATGAGTTTTGAAGAAATGTGAAATTAAAGCATTACCCTTCAAATGATCGAATTTTTTTGTACTTTCAACCAAGTACTAAAATTTGGAAGAATTTACCTTAAATTTATAAGATTTGAGAAACTTCGAAATATTCACAATCTTAGCAACAAAATTGTGGATGCGAAAAATGGATTTTCGATAAGTAGAAAGAAAATTATAAAAAAGAAATAAAACAAACGTTGGTACCACAGATAAAACATCAATCCAACAAAACTTCAAAACCGTCTCAAGATTTCACAAACTTAACCAAAAGTACAAAACAATCCACAAAAAAAAAACACTTCCTAAAACCTCCAAATGTCTCTCACTAAAACCAACAAGCTCCAAAAATTCAAGTCTGACTTAGTTTAACAAACTAAAATTCAAAATATTGATATAATAAACTAGGTAAAATAAACTTGTTTACTGCGCCTCAACAATGTTGCTCTTCTCACTCACATAAATACCGTCCAAAAACTTTCTGATATCCTTGTTCTTCACGTGACATTTCTGTATCACAAAAACATTATTATTATTAATATATCAACAAATTTAACAAAATTTGCACACAAAAAAAAAAACAACATTACACCTAAATTGCAACAAAGAACCCTTCACTCTACAAAATATTGGAGGTTGACACCATTAATAACAATGAAAATTATAACAATAACATTTGCAACAATTCAAGTTTTTATTGCAATTTAGACAGAATACAAGGGAATTTAAGCAAATTTCCATTAATTTTATAATTTTATTTATATTAATAAATACCTGGTTAATGAGAGCAGCAGAACGAGAAACCAACTCAATATCATTTCCATCAAGAACCAATTCATCCTTCACTTTTTCAGACCTAAGAACTGTCACTCCATCAAGCATATCAACTTTCCTCACCTACATAAATCAAATCAATATACTTTTAATAATCAGATTCAAACCAAAATATTAATATAGTGTTAATTTAATAATATAAGTCTCATGGCCAGTCCAAAGAGGTAATTGTAGCAATGCCACTACTCAAGGCAATGGAATATGAGAATTGCTTCTAAGCTTAGATGGAGACTCATTTAATTAATGAATAATTAAAGAATCTCAACATCTTAAAGAGGCTTGTTTTGTGACGTTTATTTGGGAATTTGCAAACATGTTTACAGTTTGCCCCCTGAACAAATTGAAGGGTCTTCACCCTGAAAAACCCTCCCGTCACAGTAACAATCATAGTTTTAATATTAATACTGCAATTAATAGGTTTATTTGTAACAAGATATATAACAAGATATGATTTATACAAGTTTAGATTATTGTTTTAATACTATCATGTAAAATAATAAATTGTTTGATCAGAAAAAAAAACATACACAGAATAACAAATCACATGATTATATAACAAACAAGGTATGATTTTACAGATCAGATCTAAACCTAAAAAAACAGAAGAAAGAAACGCTAAAAATACTACTCAGCAGTCAGTACCTTCTTCTCGCCAAGGAAGTTTCTGATCTCAATCGACTTGTTCCCATTCGTAATGGAAGCGTTGATGGGAAAGTGAGCGTACACGAACCTCATCTTGTAACGGTACCCCTTGGTGACTCCGTTAATCAGATTCTGCACGTGGGAGATCGCCGTGCGGATGGCCGCCATGGTCTTGCGCGTGCCGAACCAGGCGTCGACCTTGAGCTTCTTGCCGCCCTCGATCAGCTGGAAATCGAGGTTGAGGTGCTTGAAGCTGCGCGTGAGCTTGCCGCGCGGGCCCTCGACGGTGACGATCTTGGCCTCCACCTTGAGGGAGACCTCGTCGGGGATGTCCATGGTTTCCGAGGCGAGGATGGTCTTCATCTTTCTCCGATTTTCGCTCTCACGGCTGAGAAAGTTAGGTTTTGAAGAGAAGCGGGGAGGAAGGCGGCGTTTGGGGTTTTATATATTTAGGGTTGGGGTTAGGGTTTTCGATGGATGGCTGATCCCAGCCGTCTGATTTGTTTTCAAAGGATGTTTTCTTTTGGGCTTTATAACGTATAATAATTACTACTGGGCTGGTCTATAAGGCTTTATAAATAATAATTGTCGGCTTTACATGATTAATGGGCTTTTTTGGGGGACTAATTAATGAGGGAACTTGTAAGAAAATAAATCCCCTGTGTTATGGCTGCACTGAGTATTATTGAGCGATCAAAAATAAATTTATTGAACAGTTGAGGGGATAAATTTAGACTTTTTTCATATATATATATATATATATATATGTTATTGGAAATTGTAACCATATTAATAGAAATGGATATATAGATTAATCCTACTACAATATATCCAGTGATATAAGATTGACTAAACACATGTTGATGTTACCATGTTAGAAATATAGTACTTTTTATTAACTCATTTTTAAATTTAACTATTTGAAGTTATCCATAGAGAACTAACACAGGCGACCCATTTTGAGTATAAATATACAAACTGTTGAAATATACATCATGATGACTGAGTATGTGTGACAAATCAATGTGTCGTCATTGCCACATTTCAATTCTTACTTTTATTGTTATAATCTTAATTCTCTTTTCTCTCTTATCTAAGTAAAAAAGTGGTAAATATTCCATTCAAAAAAAATAAAGTGGCAAATATAGTGGAGCGTATGCTGACTGTCTACTCTTGTTATTTGAAAAGTTAATTTTGGTTGGTGTGAATGATTTCAACTTTCAAATCAATTCAATTCTATAAAAAGAAAATTATATATGTTCATACAATGGAAAACATAAGAAAAATGTATGATTTTTATGTGCAAAATATTTTGAGGATATGATAGGGAATTTCTAGGGATTAGGATTGCAATAATTCCGATTCCTAAAGATATGGAAGGAGTCACATGCTCATCTTTTCGCTCAGTGTTCTTATGCAAAGGAAGTTTGGGAAAAAATTGCAAGGCACCACAACATGACGTGGTCTTGTCAAGGGACACATGACCCGGTACAGATCCTGAACATAATTCAAGCAAAACTTACTAAGGAAGACCATCGTAAGTGAGGCACAATTTAGACAGCTACTTATTGGGAAATATGAAAAGTGAGGAATGGATGCATCTTTCGCAACATCAACCAATCGATCGCGATCACCTTCGAGCAGGCCATCCTTACAGCCAAGGAATGGTCCCAAGCTCTATAGTCTACATTCTGAAGAGTAGCATAGGAATTGTGGGATTGAACTTATAGTTTTTTCCTTTTGCTAGAATTACTTAGTTTATCTAATTAAGAGACTTTGATCTCTCGCATGTAAATATCTTTGGTAAGAATTCGGATTTCGATTAATACAACATAAGCAAACGTTTACCTTTCAAAAAAACAGATATGGAAAAGTTTAGGATGAGAAAAATCAATGTTGTTTGGATGCAAGTTAGGAAAAACATTGGAATTGAATGCTTTCTTATTGGGTTGTATTCATGGCATAAAAGGATTGGATTAATTTGCATGTATTATCAGAAGAATATACATGATATTTGTGAATTATAATTTGTTTTATCTATTTTAGATATACATAATATTTACAAAATTAATATATTATATAACTTATTTATTATGAAATCAGTGACTCATTTGTATATTAATGTATTATATCATTGATATTATATACATTATTTGTCACAAATTATTTCTTCTGCTGGTAAACAAAGCAACAAATATACAAATTTACAAAGCAACAATTAAATAAGTCTCTTCAAAAAAAAAAATAAATAAAATAAAAATCAGAACTCTCACTCTCTCGAGAACTTAAAAATTATAATCTTTTCACCTTTTCCTTTTCCTTTCCACATGCCCCAATTTGCAAAGTTTTTTTTATTAGTGCCAATCAAGTCACAATTCAGCCAAGATCTGCTAACTCAAGTCACTATTAATATACCAAATCAATTGAAAGAATTAATTACGGCACAATCAACCAAAACACAAATAGATATTTAAAATGAGTTAACAAGAGATTGAAAACAAAATTCTATTTACCCCTAAATTATCATGCTTTCTCAATTTTCTACTTATCTTTAAAATTATCTTGTTTTTCTCAAATTATCATACTTTTCTCATGTCTCCCCAATACAAATTAACATCCAATTATCTTGCTTTAGGTGTAAAATTAGGAGGTTTTCGTTAGTGAAGAAAAAAATTCGGAGGCAAAGAAGGATGACTGGGGACCCACAGGCGAAGAAAGGAGATGGTTGTTGCGAAGAGTGGAGAAAGAGGAAGATGAAGAAGGGAAGAAGAAATCAATGAAAATGACAGGAGAGAGAGAGAGAGCAAAATTTCCCAAGTTTGTATACAAAAATCCCTTAAAATTCCTAAACTGAAAAATTCCTTACATTCCTA
This sequence comes from Juncus inflexus, assembly GCA_024447665.1. Lineage (NCBI taxonomy): Eukaryota > Viridiplantae > Streptophyta > Magnoliopsida > Poales > Juncaceae > Juncus > Juncus inflexus. The sequence goes on from JAJHPC010000017.1 coordinate 6,477,177, forward strand.
AAATAGATCCAAGCATACCATTTTAAATTTTCCTGTTTTTTTTTTCTATCCTAGAAGTTCCCTGAGATTTCCTTGTGATCCAAACAAGCCCAAAAATTGAAGAAGAAATATCATGAGAATGGTATTTTATACTGTACAAAGAGGACGATATTTCCTCACACTGCACTCTTTCCGTCCATTGGAATTTGGAATGCTATTATGAGAGAAGTTGATGCTCAAATGTTTTCAAAATTAATTCGGTTAATTTGACAAGTTTATTCCCTAGATATTAATTATAATTGTGTAAAAAGATAAAGCTAATTATCTAATAATTAACACCCTGAATATTTATTTAAAAAGAAAAACCACCAACCTATGTTTTACTCCTTTTTCTTACTTAACTCAAAAAATAGTTCTTTTTCATATAAAAGGTTCAGAGGTACATTTTGCAATTCGCAGTGGCAGCACCTACAACCACATATAGTGTTATAATAACAATTGACAATGGGTCTTAAAATAGGTCACCATCAATTAAAGTGTATTTATAACCCTATAAATGTACAAAATGGTAGAGCCCGAAACTAAAGACAACCATCACAATATCTTGAATCAATTTTGAAGAAATGAGTTTGAGTGGAGAACAATGGAAGCCGGTTTTTGCCATGGTGGTATTCGATGTACTTTTCGCCATAATGGTGGGTGTAATAAAGAAGGCTTTGGATGAGGGGATGAATATGCTTGTCATTATTACGTTAAGACAACTGGTTGCTACAGTTTTTCTCGCACCGATCGCCTATTTCAAAGAAAGGTAACTTGTTTTACCTTTTTTTCTTCTTTAAGCCCTAAATCAAATAACGATATTACGATTATGTGTTCAGAAAGACAAGACCAAAGTTGACGGCCGAGATATGTGGTTACCTCTTCCTCAGCGCTCTTCTAGGGTTAGATTGTACAATTTATTCAAATTCTTCAAAAACAAATCTTTCGCTTTTTTTCTTGTTTTATCTCTTCTTTTTCTTTTTTACTTTTGTTTTGGACTTGATAGAGCGTCTCTGCCACAATATACGTTCTTCCTTGGTATGAAATACACAACAGCTACTTTTGCATCGACTTTCTCCAATTTAACTCCCGTTATAACCTTCTTGGTTGCCCTTTTAGTTAGGTAAATTAATATTAATAACATAAATATCTGAATATAAATTATAAACTCGTATATGTGAATTAAATTTCCACAATTTATTTAGGTTGGAAACCCTAAACATAAAGACCAAGGCAGGATTGGCAAAACTATTTGGAACTCTTCTCTCTCTAATTGGAGCAATGATTCTAACTCTCTACAAAGGTATACCCTTGACCCACAAAAACCCTCAAATGGGTCAAAAGGATCAACAACTAAATGGGTCAAACGGGTCGGAGAAATGGATCTTTGGTTCGATCGCATTGCTAGCAAATGCAATTGCATTCTCACTTTGGTTACTTTTACAATCAAAAGTTACGAAAAAATATCCTGTCGTTTATTCAAGCACGGCTTTTATGTTGCTTTTGAGTTTTATTCAAGTTGGAGGATTGGGTCTCGCGATTGAAAGGGATATTTCAGTTTGGATCCCAAAAGGAAATATTCAAATCATTTCAGTTATTTACTCGGTAAGTCTAAGCCTTTTGAATTTCATAGGACAGTAATTTTTATATCTAACCTTTTTCAATTTTTCAAATATTTAGATAACTTTATTTTCAACTTATTTCTTTCACCAACCTGGTTTGCAGTTTCAAATCTTGCCTCAAGATAAAAAAGGATTTCAAATCTTGCTTCATGGTTTAACACGTTAAAAATACTAAACAAATTGTATAAAAACCGAGGCATAATTTAAATTGCCCATTTTCATCTGAAGCGGGATTTGAAACTCCGAACTGAACTACTCGGAGAAATAAGTTGAAAATGAAGTTAAAATCAATGTATTTGAGAGAATATGGGCATTAGATATGAAAACTTTCAAATCAGATCTTTGAATTTTTTTTATTAAGTTTAATATGAGTAATGTTTAAATTAGGGTTTTGATTTGTAGGGAATAGCTTCATCAGGAATAGGGTTTGTGATAATGACATGGTCAGTGGAAAAGAAAGGTCCAGTTTTTACTTCTGCCTTCATACCTTTGATTCAAGTCTTTGTTGCATTAATTGATTTCTCAATTCTTCATGAACCACTTTATTTTGGAAGGTATATTTTATAGAGTAATTTTTTTTAATTATTATTGAGTAATTTTAAAATACTATATAAGTTTTTTGAGGCTTCTTGTTTATAACTTATCATCTATTAGATATACATCAAGATCTGTATTATACAATAAAACAATTTCTTTATATATTGCAAAGAGAAAGAAATATCTTATTTATTGTATAGCATAGATCTTAATGCATATGGAATGGAAATAACTAGTTCTGAGTAGTATGAAATTTCGAATACTTAATTAAGATTTGTTGCCTCATTTTATTTTATATTCATATTTAAGTGAGAGATAAGAACTAAACAACTTATGTATTTATTTGCATAGATTGTATAAAATTTTATTCATGTTTTTTTTTCTTTATTCAGTGTATTGGGAGCTATATTTCTTATAATTGGTTTGTATCTTCTCCTGTGGGGAAAGAAAGAGGAGGCCTCAATTAGTTTGCTAAAACTACCTGAGAAAAACAAGGAGCAAGAAAATAAAATGGAAGCTTCTATTGCAAATTAGAAACTAATAGTATTTTACATTCAGTTTGTAATTTAGTCCCTCCTAAATTTAGACTATGAATAACTGAAGTTGCAAAATTCTCTGAACTTAATGTAGGTTTCACGGTAACATAATGTCACTAAATAGAAAGATTAAAAAGAACTAAAAATAGACTCCCTAATCACTCTATAAATGCCCCTCAACAAACCACCTCTCATCTCTCAAGCCTCTATCACTCTCTCTCTTGATCCATCGTCAACGCAAACAAACCCTAATTCTCCCTCTCTCTCTGTATACAACCCAACCATGAAGACCAACAACACTTTCTCTCTCAACTTCACGCTTCTCCTCCTAATCCTGTCGAGCCATGTCAGCTCGTCAGACCTCAACCAAACATGCAAGAAACCGTTGAACCTCACTGAGGCATGCAAGTACGCGATAGACCACGTGCCGTTTATCGTGTTGGATCATTGCACTTCCCTTCTCGAGTCGGACAAACGGGTCAGGTCCGTAACGGATTTACATGGACTCGCGTTGCATGTGACCCGCCTCGCGCTTAACCGCGCCGTGAATGCCGAATCCAAGATCGAGGAGCTCATGGATCTTGAGGGCTCCCCTTCTCTCAAGAAATCCTTCCACACTTGCTTTGAGGTACAATTTTTTGCTAACTACTATATATTAATCACACTATCTAATAATCAATCAAATGATTTGGCTGTCTAACGTGCTTTTCTTCAAAATCACACCCCTTAAATGGTCAAATAACACGAACTCAACAAAACAATCATACAAACACAAACATAACATTCACAAAACAACAAAAATATTTCACATTCAAATATGTATCTAATCAATCTACAATTTTCGTAACATGGACCAGGTCTACTCAGATGCTGTGGACCAGTTGCGCGATGCACTGGACAACATGAAGGAGATGGTGTACGGGTCCGCGGTGGACCAGCTCAAGAAGGCAGTTGGCGCACCGGAAAGTTGTGAGAAGGCTCTCAAAGAGATGAATAAGGTGGTTGAGAGTTTGTCCACCGTGGACCAGGAGTATGAACGGCTCGCAGCGGTTGCACTTGGCCTTGCCAAGTCGGTCGAGTGAATTTTTAATTAGGGTTCTATTTGTATTTTTAGTTTGATTTGAATTTGTTTTGGGTTTTTTTTTTTTAGTTAGGGTTGTTTTTGGTGTCTAGTTTCATTTGGGTTCCGCTTTGGGTTTTGGTTTTTGATTTTGGAAGGTTTTCTTTTTATTTTGTTTATAGGGTAGTGACAAATTTTGCATCCAATTTTGCTTTTGTTTTAATTAGGGTTGTTTTTGGTGGCAATTTAGTTTTGTTTGGGTTCAATTTTTGGTTTCTGTTAGTTTTCTTTTTTGTTTTGTTTAGAAGGGTAGTGACAAATTTGGAGTAAATTGCGTAATAAATCAGAGGTATTATTGGTGTTTAGGTTTATGATTTGGAAGTGAAATGGCATATTAAGGTTTATTTTAGGTTATTTTGTTGATTTTTTACCAATTGAGATTTATCTAATTCTAAATAAATTGTAATAATGATTTGATGATTTGAAATTTCTAAACATGTTTTGCAAAATAATTTCTACTTACATTTCCATTATATAATTGTAATACTCTATGAAATACAAACACAACTAATTCCCCTAAAAAAATGTTAAATCAACAAAGCCTTTTCAGAACAAACAATCCAAAACCAACACCAAGAAAAGTCGAAATGGAAATTCCAAAAATACCCACCAAAACTCCAGGCAAAACTAAAGAATTCCAGCCTTTCGAGCTGGCCATTGTACAGGCTGTCGTGGGCCCACCAATATTCGCGTTCGAGCCGATTAATAACAATTTTTTATTTATTTTGAATAATTTGCCGACAAATAATGTGAATAAAAGATGCACAAGGACTTGAATGAACGCAAATGAGAATATTTCGGGAGCTTTTGTTATTGCGTCCGTTAGATTTCCACTTGCCCCCACCACCCCAAAGAAAACCTAAAAAAATAATAAAAAACCAAAAAATGGAAAATGGAAAATTTAATAAAGCCGCTAATTTTCTCATATTTTTAAAAGCCTTCCTAACTTTTGGAATATTCAGAAAAGAAACTACTTTTAAATTGTCATTATTAAAAACTCCTCGACTTTTGAAATCTCTAAAAAAGACATTTACTTTTTGAATTTACATTTGAAAAACACCCAACTCACTTTTTCTAATATATATAAATATAATAGATAAATAATGTCAAAAAATGAAAAGTTAATAGTACGTTTTTTTTTTCAAATATGCCAAAAGTTAGCATTTTTTTATAAATACATGAAAATATCGGGGTTTCAGAAATTTTTCGCAACAAAAATTAGTTAAAACTCAATCTAATTCTTGTATTAATTAATAATTAATCAAATTTAAATAATTAAATTTACCTGCATGAGAATCAAAGCAATGGATTCGCCTGAAGGAGCGATTTTACCGAGTTGTTTAGGAAATAAAGTCGCCAAAAATACCACAATAAATGTGATAAACGGCAAGCTGAATCCCTGGACGCCCAATGAGGAGCTGACACCTGTCCCGATTTTGCATATGCTTAAAGACACCGCAATTGCAATTGCACTATGAGTTACTGAAAGCTTTTCCTTTGATGAGGAATTGGAATTGGAATCCCTTTTACAATCTGTGATGATAAAACAACAATAAAATGAATCAAAAATCAGAAGGAAATTTTGCAAAAGAGCCCCTGTGTTATGCCCAAATTGCACAATTATTGAAAATTACAAAAAAAAAAATCCATCCAGTCGTACAAAATTCAAGAAACAGCCAGTAACAATTGATCAAAATCAGAAATAGGAAGTGAAAAGTAGTAGAAAATGGAAGTACGTTTAACAGGAGGAGAGGAAGAAGGAGATTCCGGTGGCATTTTTGTAGATAATGCGAAAAGCAGGGTGAAATACAGAGCGCAGATCACATTATCAGCTGCCACGCCAGCTGCCACCACTGAAGGCGAAGTATTTAACGCTTCTGATACTGCCACATAATTCACCGCTAAAAATAAGAAAAAATAAAAAAAATTTATAAATTAAAAATTTAATAATTTAATTTAAGGAGGGTAAATTAGTTAGATCATTACTTCCACCAATGTAACTGCCCATGAGAGCAGCGGCAATTTTCCAGCTGTCCTGCCCCAGTGATTTCATCGGCACCAGTAAAAACGCGACAAGTGTACCAATTACCGTTCCAACTATCCCAAATAAAAATACAATCAGCAAACTTCGTAACAAAACATATATATAATCAACAGACTTTATAACGGACCTGATCCGATTAAGAAGGCGAACAGGAGATCTCCAGTGGATCGGACGATCCGGCGGAGATCCGCTGCGAGGAGCAGAAGCGGAACGGCGATTGGGAGCAAGTAGTTAAAGACGAGTTGATGAGCTGGCGCGTCAGAAGGAATCAGACCGAGACTGCTGGCTGTCAGGCCGGCGAGAATGCTGACGAGCGCCCCGCTCAGTGTGCTTCCCCATTTCGTCTTCTCAGACCTGAATGAAAGATTGAAGATTGAAGATTAAAGATCGAACTTTGTTTGTGTAAAGTTTGTGAATTTGAGTGTTTAATTGTTAATTGAAGCTTAAAAGTTAAACATCTTGTCTTGGCTAAAAAAGAACGCGAATTTCAGTGGAATTATGAAATATTAGCACCGCATTTGACTGAATAGCGAGTCTCATTATCTAACTGGACAGGTGTACTGAAATTTCTATGAGAGAGAAGGAAGGGGGGAAAGAAGGACCAGAGACCGAAGGAGGCGAAGGAGAAGAGCGCGGTCCAGGTGGACCAATGGTCGTCGGGCTTGATGAGAGGCGGGGAGAGCGGGAAACTTGACTTCGCCGGAGAAATGAGCTTACGGCGGACGGTCGGTTTCTGGAAACTTCGCCGGAGCGGGCGGGTGGAGAGCTTCCCCGGACGGGAGGAGGAGGAGGAGATGAAGCTGAAACGGGGAAGGAAGAGAGGAGGAGGGAGAGTGGAGTAGTAGCAAGCCATGGCCGTGGGGGTTCTTTTCCAAATATTCAGAAAGCACAGGGGGCATTTTGAAAAAGTGAAATGGCTGTCCACGTGGCGTGTTTTGAGAATCCACATCATCGTACATTATATTAGAATTATCAAATGAATGATTGCCACGTGTACTGATCTTCGTTGAATTGCCAGACTGGTATACGAGTGAGTGGACGAAAATGCCCTTTGCGTGCCTTGTTTTGTTAGTTCTGTTCTGCCAACTCCTCACGTGTTTCGCATGTGCTTTCTTTCTTGCTGAATCCTAATCCCTCTTCTTTTCTTCTTCTTCTTCTTCTTCTTCTCCTCTTCGATTCAATTCAATTTCTCTGAAAAGAAAAGTCTTCTTCTCTCTCTGATCCAAAACCTCTCTCTCTTTCGTTTGGTTGGTCCGCTCGGGTGTAGAAACAGGGCGTTTATTTAATTCAAATGCATCAGGTAATGATTTCTAGTTTTATGCTTGTTTTTTCTGATTAGATCCGTGAATAGTTCAACTGTTAAATTGAATACTAGTTTGATTTATCCCCAATTGGATATCAATTAGACTTAATTGAATTGAATGTTGGGTCGATCTGGATAGGCGAACATTGTTTACTCCAAATTGATCAATTAGAACTTGATAGAATATAACTGATTGATTAATTAGCTAAACATCGAAATATAAGGCCTTACTGTACTTATGATCATTTAATTCACAAACTTCTTTTGTGATCAGTACCGATTAAGCCAAAATTGAGTGAAATTTGTTCTTAATCCCAACAATTTGTGGGACTCACAAATTGTTTTCTTGTTTATATGCAGTAATAGAGCCATATGAACGATCTGTCTGGTTTTTTGAGCGCGATCCATTTTTACCGGTTTTGTTAAAAAATGGGTTTGACTTACCATCTTTCTCTTCTTCTCTCTCCTCTCGTTTCCTTTTGGGACTGCATTTTTCGCAAATTGAGGTACTCTTTCCGCCCTGAATGCGTGTAGAATCTTCTCTTAAACCCTAATTCACCATTTTTACAAACTTTTCCCGTTAAAATTTAAAAAATACGCAAAAAGAACAATAATTCAACCCCAAAACTCTCTCATTCTTAAAAAGAAAGAAAAAAAAATGGAGAAATCTGAGTCTAGCCAAACGAATAAAATAACAATAAAAAAAGCGAAAAAGAAGCAACCAATTAACTCAGAATTGGACCGTCAGAAACAGGCCGAAAAGAAAAAACGCAGGTTAGAAAAAGCGCTCGCCACGTCAGCAGCAATAATATCAGAACTAGAAAAGAAAAAACAAAAAAAGAAAGAAGAAGAATTAAAAACACTCTGCAAAGAAGAGGCCCACATTTCAGAATCCGTAGCATTAAATGTGCTTTTGGGCGACGATCAAGATCCAAACTCAACAAGAACAAAAAAAACTAAAATAAATCAAGAAAATCAAGAACTCAACCCAGAATCAGACCGTCAGAAACAGGACGAGAAGAAGAAACGCAGGTTAGAAAAAGCCCTCGCCACGTCAGCAGCGATAATATCAGAACTAGAGAAGAAAAAACAAATTAAAAAAGAACAAGAACAGCAAGAACTATCACAGCTGGACAGAGAAGGGGCCCACATTTCAGAGAGCGTAGCATTAAATGTGCTTTTGGGAGAGGATAATGAAACGGGTCAGGCCAGTTTAGGACCCGTTAGACCCGTTTGGGGTGGAACTGGAGGCGTTCTGTTTCCTTTTGTGGGGCCCGTTTGGGGCGGAGTTGACTTTGACTTTGAGTTTTGTCCTGCCATGGCGGTTTCGTCCTTGCGGATAAGAGAGGATGGTGAGTTTAATCTCTTACAGGGAGTTTAGTAATTATGATAATGATGTGATTTGAGTGTGGTTTTAATGAGAGTATGTTGTTATTTTTGTATATATGTTGCGATTTAGATTTATCGTTGTAAAATTGAGGTATGGTTTGATTGGAGAGATGTATTGGAATACTTAATATTGTTGATTTTAATTTTATTGTGTGTGAGATGCCTAAGGTGTGCATTTTTAGTTTTTTTAGTTTTTTTTTTTACTTGAGCGATATTTTGTTGAAAATTTGGTTGTGTATGAAGTTTTTATTGTGTGATTGGAGACTTGTGTTGTTTCTTGATGGTAGTAGTCGTATATTTGAATATTTTTGGTGTGTTTTAAAGTGTGTTACAGCAGGCTAATTTTTGCAATAAAAAGATCAAAATCTTCCTTGATGATTTTTATGTTTGTTTGAGCTGTTCAGCCGTAAAGTACTATACAGTCTATACTTGAGTGATCTCTTTAGTTTCTAGAATTTGATGGATTATGAACCGCAAAATAAAGCCTAAAACCTCAAGTGTGTTAAGATACCAAACCAAAATACACAAGCAAGTTTCAAACAAATGCTATTCAAAGGTTTCACTCAATCAGGTAAACTTTTAAATATGGAGAGATAATGCATAATGGTGAATTGATGAAGCAATACAACACAGAAACAGAGTAGAGTTAGATTAGTTGGTGAGTTAGGTTTGTAGTGGCGCACATGTGAGAGTATAAAAGAGACTGTAGTGAGTGTGTGACCTCCACCCAATCCAACCGGGCCAACAAAAACTAACAAGTCAACAAATTGAACCATTTCAACCCGTGACTTGGCCTAGCCTAGAGATTTCTAGAGAGAGAGTGTGTACCGGCCGTACCGGTACATTGATCCGTGACAATTGAACAGAGAGAAACAGATACGACAAGACAAGACAAAGCTCTCTTCCTTCTCGCATGAGATTCTTGCTGGTACCGTCAGCTCTATTATATAACTTGTCTTTGGTATGTTTGCCATGTGATCTTTCTTCTAACCTTAGTTGTTCCTTTTCATAAACTTAATTATGTGATACATAAACATTTTTATACTTTTTAGTGTGTTTATTTTCCACAGTAGGCAGTTCATAAACTTCTCTAGCCTCACGCTCATTCATCCAAACAGAATAGACTTAACTCTGGTTTCTGATTGTGACCAAACAGTAAGTTATTGAGATTCAAAATTAGCAAGGTGGGCCAAAGAAAAGAAACGGAGCCTAAATGTGTTACTGCAAAGAAAAAGACATGAACACTAAGAAGAGAAACTGCACTACAAAAAAACAGAGATAATAGAGGCTGAGTGGATCTTTTTCTTTTTCTCAGTTTGTTCTATCCTATTGCCCAATAACATATCCTTGCACCGAAAGGTTAACCCCACAAAACCACGAGTCTCATAGTAATTAACTACAATATTAAAAGTTCACTTTAGACCCTTTATTAATTTCATAATGATACAGCTAGATGGGTTCTATGGGAAAGGATCAATTTGAGAAACTATTATTTGTGAGGGGGTTTCATAGTATTTTGCTTCACGAAAGAAACTCGGTGAATATAAAAGCATTGTCTTTTGCACACCACTCAAGCAAGGTTTTGAGTATCAGATTTCACTCTGTTTCTCTTTGATAATGGAGTTGCGTACAAATAAAAGCTCCTCTCTCACTGTAAGTACTCTCTCTAACAACAGTAACACGACGAGACGAATAGAATGCACCTCTTGTTTGAGCTTCTTCTCAGCTGTCTTCTTTTCCTTTCAGGCTATTTTACTAAATTTTTATTTCCTTTAAATACATTTAGAAGAAAATTTTGCTAAAAAAATAACATTTAGAAGAAAATTTTCACTCCATTTCAGAAGTTAATGAAAGTTCACTCTTTTTAGTTTTTACTTCAAATTTGAAAATTTCTCACAATCTAAAGCTCCCTCATGAAAACAAATTTCTGAAATTAAACAAAAAATTCATACATTTCAGACAAAACTCACTACATGGCTTCTTCTCCTAATCGCCACACTCTCCGTCCAACCAGCTCACGCCACCTGGCGTCGAATCCCAACCGAGTCAAAACCCGATATAACCTCCATAAAGTACCAGTCTCTGAGCTGTAGGTCCCACGTGTCATCTCTCTCAGAATTCGGCGGAGTCGGAGACGGAACGACTCTCAACACCAACGCCTTTCGGTCCGCCGTGGACCACCTTTCTCAGTATGGCAGTACAGGTGGCGGTATGCTCTATGTGCCAGCTGGCAAGTGGCTCACCGGCCCGTTTAACCTCACCAGCCACTTCACTCTGTTTCTTCACAAAGATGCCGTTTTGTTGGGTACTCAGGTTGGTAGTTTTGTGCTTATCACCCTTGTGATTGTGGAAAATTAAGGTTGTGTGAAATGTAATGAGTGTTTATTTTTGGAATTGGGACAGGATGTGAATCAGTGGCCATTAATGGATCTTTTGCCTTCGTATGGAAGAGGGAGAGATAAGCCAGGTGGCCGGTACAGTAGCTTGATTGGTGGATCGAATCTTACAGATGTTGTTATTACCGGTACGAAAAAATGATTGGCTTTAGTACCGATATAATAATTGAACTTATATAATATAATATTTCAGGGAATAATGGAACTATAGATGGACAAGGTGCGTCTTGGTGGCAGAAATTTCACAAAAATCAGTTGAAATACACGCGTGGATATTTGATCGAGCTTTTATATTCTGATCAAATCCTTATATCTAATCTGACTTTGGTTAACTCTCCTGCTTGGAACATCCATCCTGTATATAGCAGGTTCGTAACCAAACTATAGCATATTACTGATAAAAGTTAAAAAAAAATATTAAAGTATTACATGATAATAGTTTGTAATCGTCTTTCTTGTAATGTAGCAATATAGTCGTGTCGAGTATTACTATTCTCGCGCCGGTCAATTCTCCCAACACCGATGGAATAAATCCAGGTAATTTTCTCTCAACCAACTGAACTCTTACTACTAATCACCCACTAATTTTATCTTTTTATTTTCTTAAACATTTTTTTTAATTATTAAATGTAGATTCGTGCTCACACGTGAGAATAGAAGACTGTTACGTGGTGTCGGGCGACGACTGTGTGGCGATAAAGAGCGGGTGGGACGAGTACGGAATCTCGTACGGGATGCCGAGCCAACACATCGCGATCCGGCGCCTGACCTGCGTCTCGCCCACCAGCGCCGTCATCGCGCTGGGGAGCGAGATGTCCGGCGGGATTCAGGACGTTCGTGCTGAAGATATCACCGCCATTAATTCCGAATCTGGGGTATTGATCCATCCCAAGATTTTGTCAATATTTAATGTTAATGATATTTGAACTCATGACATTGTAAATATCAAATTTGTGCTTCGAAAACCCAAAATCTGTCAAAAATCAAAACTATAGTTTCGAAGACTCCAAAAATATCAATATCACAATTAACGTTGTGAGCTTAAGATCTAAAATATACATATATTGCAGGTACGTATTAAGACGGCACCTGGACGTGGGGCATATGTGAAGGACATATACGTAAGAGGGATGAATCTAAACACAATGAAATGGGCCTTTTGGATGACTGGCAATTACAAGTCGCACCCAGACGACAAATACGATCCAAACGCCATGCCAGAAGTAACAGGTAGTTCTCCAGTCCTAAACTATTCAGACTCAATCAACAACAAAAAATAATTACAAATCAAGTTGTATATTATAATGATAGTATATCACTCTTAACTATAATCTACAAGTAGTAAGAAGTAACACGGTGCTCCAGCCTCAAATTATTCAAATCCAATCAACAACAGAAAAAAAAAACTTATAATTCAAGTTATAACAAGTGGTATATCACTCATAACTCCATGAGTATTAACACGATTCTAGTTCTAGCCCTAAACTATAAAACCTAATCAAACACCAAGAATACCTAAAAACTCATGTTATAGTAATAACATATCAATCTTGACTCTATTAACAATAGTAACATTTTTTATTTTCAAATTTGGGGTGTAACAACAGGCATTAGTTACAGCAACGTGGTGGCGACTGAGGTCAAGATAGCCGCCAGGCTGGAGGGGATCCCAAACGATGCGTTTACAGGAATTTGCATTTCTAATGTGACGATCGGATTGGCTCCAAAATCGAAAAAACAATTGTGGACTTGCACGGATGTTGAGGGCGTGTCGAGTGATGTCAGCCCTACACCGTGCGGCCCGCTTAGTGGGGCCCACCAAGGGCCTTGTCCTTTTCCCACCGAGCCTTTGCCTGTCGATAGTATTGAGTTTAAGCAATGTAGTTATGAAATGAATGGATGAATGTGAATGCTGTGTTGGTGTGTTTGGAATTTGGAATTAGGATGGAAAGGGTTGTTTTTAGGTTTTGATTTAGTGAGGGGGTGTTTCTAGAAAAGATTTGTAAGTGATTGAAAATGGAAAGGAAGTAGTGATATTTGAACTTTTTAACTTGTTAGTTTTGGAGTTGGGCTTGAATTTACAATAATGTTAAATAAATCACTTGTTTAAATTTTGAAAAGTTCCATGTTTAATCAGTAAAAAAAATGCAAACAGTTGTTAAATTGCAAAAAAAAAAAAAAAGTGGTTGGTCAAAATATTAAATTATTAATTTATTTAGAAAATACACTGAAGCAAAGAAGAAAAACAAAATTAAAAGCCCGTTCATCCACCTTATAAATTGGAGACAATGACCAGCCCAAAACCAAAAGACATGTATACACAAATGCACCAGGTCCAGCCACAAACTAAAACACAAATGCACCGACCCAATTTTCATTCTAACATATAGAGGCAATTTTCCCTTTTCGGAGGGTCTTTAGTGAAAAACTCCCATTCTTCTTCTTGCACGTGGTACAATTCTCCATCTGAGAACGAAAGGAAAAGTTCGAGTTAGGGTTAGGGTTTCATCTCAGCTTCCAAATCGCGTCTAGGATTTCAATCGAGAGGAGAGGGAGAGGAAGATGACGACGGCGGCACGACCGACATGGGCTCCGGCGAAGGGAGGGAACGAGCAGGGCGGAACCCGCATCTTCGGGCCGTCGCAGAAGTATTCGTCGAGAGATATGGCGGCTCACACCAGTCTCAAGCCCAGGTTTGTACTCTCTACCCCTAATTCTGATGCCAGTGTTTGAATTTGTTAATACAGTTTTGGATCTGAAATTGAGCTTGAATTTCGTTCTTTTTGGTGTTTTGAATTGGATTTTTGAAGGAGGGAAGGGCAGGATACACAGGACGAGGTTCACAAGAGGAATTTGAGGGAGGAATTAGAGGACCGTGAGAGGAAGCATTTTTCTACCAAAGATAAATCTTATTCAGGTTTTTTTTCTCTTTCCTTTATTCTTGCTTCATTGTTTGTTCGTTAGAAATTCTGCATCAAATATGACAAATTTTTTCTTTCTTATAATCACATTATTTATCAATTTTTTTTTTTTGTTTACAGAAGAGAGAGATCGAAGGAGAGGCAGCCAGCTTCTCTTGGAAGGTATTTTTCTCACTTCATCTTCTCTTCATAATTTTCATATTTCATATCTAAAAGCATAAATGTATTTTTAAATAATTAAATTATAGGATCAAAGAGGGAAGTTGAAGATAGAATATTTCCGCGAGAAATCGACGCTGACGATTCTGACGTGGAGCCCAAAAGCGATAATGACAGGTGGTCATTTTACTTAAATAAATATAATATTTACTCACTCAAGCCCAAAAAATATAAAATAATTCCACACAATTATTTAAACTAATCCTATTTTTTATTGATTTTTCAGTGATGAAGATGATGACGATGACGATGATGATACTGAGGCATTAATGGCCGAACTTGAAAGGATTAAAAATGAACGTGCTGAAGAAAAACTCAAACTGGTAATTAAAGAGTTGCTATATCACGATGTTTCGTGATATTATTTTACGCTACATTATTTTATTTTATTTTATGATTTTTTACTTGTGGTGTGTGTAGGAGAGGCAAAGGCAAGAAGAAGAGTTGAAGAACAAAGAGGTGGAATTGATGAAAGGCAACCCTCTTATTAATCTTAACGACGCCTCTGCCTCCTTTAATGTCAAAAGAAGGTCTCTCTCTTTCTTTCTCATTTTGACGCTTCTCTCTCATAATCAATTAGAACTTATAAAAATAATGTAATAAAATATATATTTTTTGTAATTGTGAAGGTGGGATGATGATGTGGTGTTCAAGAACCAGGCTCGCGGTGAAGCAAAGGCCCCAAAAAGGTTTATTAACGATACTATAAGGAGCGACTTTCATCGCAAGTTTTTGCACCGCTACATGAAATAAATGCACGGATCTCAAAGCAAAACTGAAAGGACAAGGAGGCTTGTTTATGTACAAACGCTCGTCTTTTGAATTAGCGATAATGCTTTGTATTGTTTGTTACATTTGAGTGCGTTAAACTGTATGTTTGGTTACTATTTTTGGATAGTATTTCATGATTTATTATGTACGGTCTTGCTTTTTATTTTACACAGACTATGACCCTGGCCAAGACGCAAATCTAGCCCAGTTACAGTCCAATCTAGCCCAATAAAGCCCAATCCAGCCCAGTTAAAGCCAATCCAGACCACTAAAGCCCAACACAGCCCACTAAAGCCCAATAAAGCCCACTAAACCCCAATAAAGTCCAACACAGCCCACTAAAACCCAATAAAGCCTACTAAAGCCCAACACAGCCCACTAAAGCCCACTAAACCCCACTAAAGCCCACTAAACCCCAACACAGCCCACTAAAACCCAATAAAGCCTACTAAAGCCCAACACAGCCCACTAAACCCCACTAAAGCCCACTAAACCCCAACACAGCCCACTAAAACATAATACAGCCCAGTTACTGCCCAATCCGGCCGACTAAAGCCTAATATAGCCCGGTTACTGGCCGATCCAGCCAATTCCAGCCCACTAAATGCCGATCAGCACAGTTGTAGCCCAGTTAAGTCCAATCTATCCTAGTTAAAGCTCGGTTTCAACCAAGTTAAGCCCGATCCAGCCCAGTTAAGTCCAATACAGCCAAGTTAAGCGCAAATCTATTGAGCTCAAATATTAATTGCAAGGTATAATAATACTCGCACAAGTGAAAACAAGCAAAGCAAGAACCGATCATACAAAAAGAAAAAGTAAATGGAATGAACAGGCGGTATAAACTCATGCAGTCAAATATACAAAGCACGAATCCCACTAGAATTCATGGTTGAGTTGAGACGCACTGCACAGAAACGAAGACAAAAGTCTTAAAATCTTACCAAATAAAAAGAAAAAAAATACAAAGTCGCCAACTCCGCCACCTTATAACACTGTACCATCATCTCTTTTTCCATCAACATTTTTTTAACACAGACATAATAACAATCCTAACATTTAAGTTCTTTTTTGCGGGGGTAAAAGTAAAATGAGAATGGTAAATTTATCGATATCTAAAGTCCATGTCAAGCTCAGGGCCAAAATATCCACCAGGAGGAATCCTGCCGGCCTGTTGCGCTGCTTTGGCCCTCATTTCCATCTGCATTATCCGCTCCAGTTCTTCCCGCTGCATCTGATTCCCTGCCCCTACAAAAATAATATCGTTACGTACCAATATTATACGCATTATTATCAAATTAAGGGAATTTGCACAAAGACCCTACATGATTCAATATTGCAAAAAAGCCCCTTCATTTTTAGGAAATTGCAAAAATTAAACTACGTTAAGACTTGACACTGTTATTTCTGAATTCTGATGCCCCGACCTATTTCAATTAATGATTTATTATCCTAACTAATCTAGGGGCTTTGTTGCAATTTATACATAATGCAGGGCCTTTCTTGCAAATTTTCCTAAAATTTAAAATGTCAGAGTAACAAAAAGCTAACTATACCTGGCATCCCTACACCGAAATTAGGCTGCTGCTGCTGCTGTTGGTGGACCTGGTGCATGGGGAAATTACGAGGTAGACCGAGTCCAACCATCTCATGAGGCAAGTGGTGGCGGACCTGGACCTGGTGCACCGCTTGCGGACCCGGTCCGTGAGGCACAGGCACGGGCCTGGACACACCACTCCTATTTAGTACGTGGCGGGCCGGGTCCACGTCATTACCGAATCCACGCGCGCTCTGCTGCTGCTGCATGATGACGTGGCGCCCCTGGTCAAAGTCAAACTGAGAAGAAGGCTGGTGGCGGTTGAACTGCCTCATCCTTTGATTCATTATTATATTTGGATCGTTGAAATTTGACAATGGCATATTTGGTAAATTATTTTCTGGAGGTAAATGGGAAACGGGTATGTTGGTGTTGAATGGCCCTAAACCTAGACCTTGGGATTTGGTGCTGCTAGGGTTTTGAAAAGGGAGGAGTAATGAAGAATTAGGGTTTGGTTGTAAGCTCAGAGGAGGGTCGTTGACTGAGAATAGACTCTCTTCTTCTGGCAAGTTTATCGTCTCCATTTCCCTCTTCTTGTTTTCCACTAAATTAGGGAATAATAAACTATTATTATTATTATTAATATTGTTGTTGTTCTCCTGTAGAGAGGAAACAGGAGCGTCCATTGAGTGGAGCTCGTTCATAAAAGCGGCGCCAAATATCGCTTCTAATGTGACGCTTCCATCTGACGGATTTGGATTATTAATATTAGGGTTTGCATTGAGATTCGTGCTGGACGGGATTTCAGAGGATTTTTCTTTGGTTAACAAAGAGAGGAGGTGGTGAGAAGCGCTGTTGTCCACGTCAGCAGCACTTTTGGGCCCCCCAACTTGCCAGTTCTGAGTTGGGATATTAGGGTTAGGGTTTCTTGGAATATTATTAATATTATTAGTAGTACTAATGTTGGTGTTATTATTATGGTCATTAATGCCGGCTTGAGAGAGCATTAATTGTTCGAGATCCTCACAAGTGAGGACAGGTGGGCCGGGATTAGGGTTAGGGTTAGGGTTTTGAGGCCCGTTTGAAGGAGTAAGGAGATTGGAAATCGGGTCTGTTTTGATGAGATTTAGGGTTTGTGTTTGTGGAGGTATATGATCAATAATAATATTTTCTTCCATAGGGATAGAACTCATATGATGGAATTGGCTAACTATTTTCTCTTTCTTAGGGGTATTTTTGGAAAATAAAGAGAGCAAATCTTCTGATTGATTATCTTCGACAGACTTCGAATCTGTAACAAAATAAATAAATATATAAATTAATTAAGTAAAAGAAAAATAAATTAAAAATAGAGAGTAATAAATAAAAAGTAAGTTTACCACCTTCTTCGGTGAACCAATGGGCGAATTTGGAAGAAGATTCAGATGAAATTTGAGGAATTAATAACTCCTCTTCAGTTTTAGGCAACTCATTCTGAAAATTTTCCAAAAGTAAAAGTAAAAATGGATGACTAAAAAATAATTTATTAGTTTATTCATTAATGTTTTTTGTGAATTTTGTAATTTAATACCTCAATCTGAACAAACGAAGATGAAGTGTCACTACTTTTGGACAGGGTGGAACCGAAGAATTTTTCAAGAATAGAGATATTATTATTATTATTTTGCGGCAAGCTAATCTCTTTATTATTCTCATTAATAATAAAACCTTCCGTTATTATATTTTGCGGCATCATAATCTCATTATTTTTATCATTAATAATAAAACCTTCAGTTGTTATATGTTTTTCCTCTCTTGCACCTCCACTCTTCACCTGTATTCACAAAATAATAATATATAATTTGAAAAAGAAATAGAAAAAAATAACAAAAAATATTATAAAAAAAACATACCTCTGATTCTTTTTGGAGCTTTCTCTCTCCGCCAGCAAAACCAGGTGGCACCAAGGGTCTAGAGAGAGAAGAAGAAGACTTGAGAGAGGACGAGAGATTTTCATCTAAGCCCTCGTCTTTTTGTGGAATCGCGATTTTGGCACTTTCATTTGGATTCGAACCTTGTATTAAACTGAGAATATCATCACCACTGCTCTTCATTTTTTCTTTTTCTTTTATTTCTTTTTCTTTATCTTTTTGGCTTTGTTTCTCTTGTAACACTTTGTGCTGCTCTTTCCTCATCATCTCAAACGACGCTGATAGAAAAAAAGAATATAAAATTGTGATGACAATTTTTGCAGATGAGTCCCTACAAAATGAGTATATTATATTTTTTAACGTTTGAAAAATGAACCTCTTCTTTTTCGTTCTTCTTCAGTAACAGAAATCTCAGTAGAACCGAAAGTCTCATCGTTGCATGAATCTACGTCTTTTCTTCCATATGGCGCAGCCTGATTAAATAAATTCAACAAATAATATATAATTAATAAAATAAATAAATAAAACTGCACAACATTATACTCAACTCATCCGAATTATTAGCAAAAGAAAAAAAACAAATTCAGTCTCAAACCAAGCAAATTTTGCATCCATTCACCTTAAATTACGCAATTTAACCAAACAAAATTAAAATTTCTTAATTTTTTGTTTGTAAATTACTATTTTTATTAACCTTGTAAGGGCGGGGCGGTTGGTACGGCTCAGAGGTCCTGTTGAGCTGGAACGTACCAGTCCTTGAAGGACTGGTACCGGCCACAAATCCTGACGGCTTGCCCAAAAGACCGTCTTGCCCTGCTGGTTGCCAGCTTCGCGGTTTGTACTGTCCATATTTCCTCTCTGTAAAAAAATAATATTTTTAATTTCTTTAATCAATGTGTGATAAATACATCATGATTGTGAGCTTTTGTAAAGAGGAAATATTCGTGGCGAGTTAACTAAAAATTGGAAAATATTGTAAATTGAAATGTCGCCTATTTAGTTGTCTTACTAAAAAAAGGAAAAAATGCCTAAAATACCCCTCCTGCATTCACTTTTGGAGAGAAAAAGAGTGAGGGGGTATATTATGAAAGCTTACAAGGGTACATATGCAAAAAATACCATAAAAAAGCCTACTAAACTACCCCTCTTGAGTTCACTTTTGAAGGAAAAAAAACATAAGATAAATAACAACAGTTTTACTTTTTAAGCATATATACTTAGCATTTAGCTATGCTGACCTGGAGTAACTAAATACACGCCTAAAATCATGCATGTGCATATTAAAAGCAAAAAAGTACCAAACCATAATTAAACTGCTGACCTGGCGCGAAAGAGTCGCGTTCAGACTGAGACTCGGCATCTTTATCGCTGGATCCGGTGGAGCGGGTCTCCCACCGACCCGCTTTGGAATACGTGCTCGACCCGTACCTCGCCGGCCCGTTGTTCGCCGTATCCTGCAATTCACTGCATTGCAAACCCCTACAATTCCATCAGTCTCAAAATTGTAGAATATTCTTAGAATGTTATGTAGTTAGTGCCAGCAAGTCCTTCTCAGTACTTAGAATGATTATGATCAACATACGCTTTATTGAAATATATATATATATATATATATATATATATATATATATATATATATATTTTTTTTTTATAGCCCTGGTAAATTAGGCACATGTATATTTATTAAGTGCGGTAATGAGAGAATATATAATAGGGAAAGGTATAATTGGAGTATAAAAAATGGGCGGGAATTAAACATAATATGCATTTAATGTTGTCTAAATATGGCTTGATGCATTAAATGCATAGACGTAACTAAAAAAGATACACATGCAAACAAATCAAGTTCTTAAAGAATTCATTAGTATAAAAAAAAAGAGTACCTTAGAATCGAAGGATCGAGGCCTTTGGGGGATTTTTTGCATATCTCCAACTCACTGAAGGAGAGAAGAAATTCTCTCTCATAGGTTATTTTTGGCTTCCTGTATTTTTTATTATGTTACTAAGATTATAAATTGATGATATAATTTACATAAAAACGATAATAAATGAAAATGAACCGTTAGAATATATATATATATATATATATAGTCTTACTTATTCAGCTCAGGTGGATTTTCAGTAGGGTTTTCAGGTGGAGATTCAAGCTGAGACTGATCCGCATTCTCCAAACTCATTTCCAAATGCAGAAATTTACAAATTATGAACTAAAAATTATAGATCTACAGCTATAAATTCTACAATCTAACTCATATGGACGAAAATTAAAAAAAAAAAGAATAACTAGAAAATCAACTGCTTTGTGAATCTTGTATGAATTCCCTGTTGCAATAAAATAATCAAATCAGTTGAAGAAAATAAAAATTGTACTGAATTGAGGATTAAAAGAAGGATCAAATTCCAAACAGATGCAATATTTGCACATTAATGAGCAAAGAATAGTGCAAACAAAAACGAACTGGATAAAACAAGCTAGAAAAGTAAATAACAAACCCTAGAATGTCAAATCTTGGATTTTTTTTTTCAAGATTCAACAGCTCAGTGATCTAAAAACATAGAACTACTTAATCCGTGCAACAAAACACATTCGGAGCAGGTAAAATTGAGCTCAAATTGTGTATTACCAGGAAAGTAAGTGCAAAATAGTGATAATCTAGTTCAAAACAAACAAGCAAAAAAAAACCCTAGAAAATTAGGAATTTATAAGAGAAATAAAGAAAAATATTACCTTTCTTTCTCAGATCGATGAATTTTGTGATGAGAGAATGAAAGAGAGAGAGATTGAGAAAGAGAGAGAGAGAGAACGATGACCAGATTAGAATCAGAGAGAAGAAGAGTGTAAATGTATTTTCTTTCTGGGTGATTTTGCAAAATGAATATTGCGGGCCTCACTATCCTGATGGAAAAATAATTAGGGAATTGAATTCCCAGTTTTATGTAAAACCAGGTTTTACAATTCTGGTTTTTAGAATTCACTTTTTTCACCTTCACAAGTGTTCTCCTATCCTATTGGTTTAACTTACGTGTAAGCCCTTTAGAAGTTATTATTTTCCTCTTTTGATTATTTGGACTTTTTTGGCTTGATAGAAACGTCGAAAGATGGATAAATGAACATAGGTCCTCATGACGTTAGCACAAAATTTGGGAAACAACCTTCAAAGTCTCTTTATTTCCTCCCTCAAAAAAATCGTCTCTTTATTTCATGTTTGTTTGTAAAAAATATAAGGGAGCTGATACTACACGACAGTACTGTAGCGATAGTATATAAAAATTGCAAATAGTATATATAAACGTATGAACTGAAAACAAACAGTATATAAAAATTCATTCGATAAAACAATATATATTTAAAAAATAATAAAAACAGTGTATACAAACATATAAACTGAAAACAAACAGTATATAAAAACATTCGGTAAACAATATATATTTTAAAAAATGAAAACGTATATAGCGTATATAGAAATGTGAGAAAACATTATATGATTTCAATCCGTCGCTACATGAACGCTACAGTACCCCCGCGTAATTTCCAATTTCCCAAAATATAAAGGATCAAATATGCACTGTTAGTTTTTGCGTCGTCAGCATGGTCGATTCACAACAAATTATAATAAACATGAATAAAACTTTATTGATATTAAAAAAATAATAATAAACATGTAAGAAGATATATTATATACATATAAGAATATATGTTGATATTGATATAAATGTATAATTTCAGAAAGATATAGTTAATGTATAGAAAGACATAATGAGCATATATGAATGTATTGATCAGCATTTAGCTGGGATAGAAAATATTCTCAAAATAAATAAAAATAAGATCCTTATGAATATTTGTATCACTAAATCTTTAACTCAGTATAAATTTATGTCATGAAGATATTGTATTAATTAAGAGCAGGGGATGGAAGGGATAAGCATCGAGCTTTTCTATTTCCTAATACGATTTCTTAAAAAAAAAAGGTGTTTTGTCTCAATACCCCAAAACTACAATATTTCTTAAATGGATAATTTCATATTTGCCATTACAAAAACTCAAAATATCATATTTGCCATTATAAAAATCAAAATATCATATTTGCCATTACAAAAACTTCAAAATATCATATTTGCCATTACAAAATTCAAAATATCATATTGCCATTCCAAAATTTAAAATCTATCAAATTTATCCAAAACTTAAAACGATCCATCTTTTTCCATTAAGACTAACAGTCCATTCTTGTAATTACTATTTTACCCCTAAATATAACCCATAAAGTAAATTATACTTACTGTTGATTTGATAGAGTTATTCCAAATTTATCTCTCCCTCTCTCTTCAAGATTTAGATCCAAATATACAAACAAAGATTTTTTTCATTTTTCGAATATAAAGTCAGAATATAATACGAGAAAAATATATATATTCAAAAGAATAATCAACTTTCCATCTCCATAGAGTTTTGAAATAATTATTTTTGAAGAGAAAAAGTGAACAAGGAGAATATATTATCTTTATAGTTAAATAATGTTGTAAGAAAAAAGTGTGAACACGGGGACGGGAGTTTAGGTCAAAAAGATAGTACGTATATTTGCTTGTGAAGAAAAAAGAAAAGGATATTTTAGTCATATTGAATAAACCTTAACGGAAAGTTAACAGTTTTGGATATATTTAATATTCTTGAAGTTTTAAAAGGGTAATTTTGATAAATTTTGTGTTTTGTAATGACAAATATGATATTTTAAGTTTTTACAATGGCAAATATGATATTTTAAAGTTTTTGTAATGGAAAGTATGATATTTTAAATTTTACAATGGCAAATATGATATTTTAAGTTTTTCTAATGGCAAATATGAAATTTTCCCTTTCTTAAATATCGAGTTTGCAAAACCTAAAAAGATTTAAAAAAAATAATATTGAGTTATTTTTTCTTTTAAGTTAAGACAATATTGAAAAATATTGTAACTATCACTTTAATATATGATAGCTAAGTCAACTATTTTATTCAAAGACACAATAATAGTAATTAGTCTCTTGTTCTTGTATCATATGAACCATTCTAATTATTTTTGTCAAAATAAGTCTACTCAATCATAAATGACGAAAATCTATTTTTCTTTGCAACTTTTGCGCTTTAGAATGACTCTCTCCTTTCACTCATCGACTTTAATCCTTATGTCATTTCTGAAAAATCTCCCATTTCATCTCACTTCCATCATCAGTCCCACAGTAACAGTAACAGTAACGACGCCAGCCCAGCTCCAAGTTTCTTCCATGGCCGCCTTCACCATCTCTCCCGCTTCCCTCTAAACCCTAAACCCTACAAACCCTCAAAACCCCAATGTCATCCCTAATCCTCCCTTCCTCCTCCCCCGTCACCGTCCCTCGTGCCACCCGGCGGCCGCACCTCGCCGGTGCCACGCCCCGCACCGTCGTCATCACCTCCGGCAAGGGCGGCGTGGGCAAAACCACCGCGACGGCCAACCTCTCCGCCTCCCTCGCGCGCCTCGGCCTCCGCGTCACCTCCATCGACGCCGACGCCGGCCTCCGCAACCTCGACCTCCTCCTCGGGTTGGAAAACCGCGTCAACTTCACAGCCGCCGACGTCTTCTCCGGCGAATGCCGCCTCGACCAGGCCCTCATCCGCGACCGGCGGTTCAACAACCTCCACCTCCTCTGTCTCTCCAAACCCAGATCCAAGCTCCCCTTATCCTTCGGATCCAAAACCATAACTTACCTCACCGACGCCCTCAAAGCCCTAGATCCGGCCAACCCCGTCCAGTTCATCCTCATCGACTGTCCGGCCGGCGTCGACGCCGGCTTCGTCACCGCCATCGCTCCGGCCGACGAAGCCATCCTCGTAACCACGCCTGACATCACCGCCCTCAGAGACGCCGATCGAGTCGCCGGCCTTCTAGAATGTGACGGAATCAAAGACATCAAGATCATCGTCAACCGAGTCCGTCAAGATCTCGTCAGTGGAGAAGACATGATGTCACCATTAGACGTGCAGGAAATGCTCGGCCTGCCTTTACTTGGCGTGATTCCGGAAGATTCTGAGGTGATAAGGAGCACTAACAGAGGCACGCCATTGGTGCTCAACGATCCGCCAGCGCCAGCTGGCATCGGGTTTGAGCAGGCGGCTTGGCGGCTGGTCGAAGGAGATACGATGACAGCTGTCGCCATTGAAGAGGCCGAGAGGAGGCCTAAGAAGGGTCTTGGTTGGTTTTCGTCGTTTTTTGGGGGGTGATGTGGAATTGTGAAGAATTTGAGTTTGTGTTTTTTGGTTGATTGATTTTGGGATGGAATTTTTGGGTTTTTTTTTGGTTTAGGCTAGATTTTTTTTTTATGTTTGAATTTTTGTTTTGTTTTGTGGTTTGATGTATATGAGAATGGAATGGTGTAGGAAACTTGTTTGAATATTTTTTTTAATGTATTGGTTTGACTTCTAAGTAGTAATATTCAGTGATGATGAATGTGAAAAATTGGTAGAAGCACTTAAATTCTTTTATGCATACCAAAATGAAGTTGGTTAAGTATGCAGTCATGAAAAATCAATCTTCAATTGTACCAGTCATGAAAAATCGATCCTCAAGTTGACCAATTTATACCTTACTTTAGCCCCAACTACATCCAATTTGACTGAATTTACGCTCAAATACCATAATTACTCTTAAATTCGATTGTGCAACTTAAAAGCTCCAAAACAGAAGCTCAATTTTAACCAAAAATTGCATTATTCTGTGTAACTTAAAAGTGTAAATTATGTCTCATTTCAAATTCAATTTTACATAAAAGGAAAATAGAAAATAAAAAGGTCGAGTCAGAAAGGTCCCATGTGGGGCTTTTATAATAATAAGAATCTTCCAAATGAAATCCAGCAGCATCTTTTTTTATATACTTTGTTTCATTATTATTTTTGTATTCAAACTAAAAAGATGAATGTTTCTCATACCAAATTTGAAAAGAGCAGCTATTTCATTTCACTCGTTGGTATCTTGACATTCATGCTAGTCACTAGTCTGAAAGCACAGCAGCCTTCTGATGTTAACATATTAAATCATCTAATCATATTTATCATGTAAATAACATTTATCATCTTATTATCTTACTTTAAACTCTAGTCAGTAGTCTTGTTTGTGGCCAAGCATTTGATATGAGGTCTTATCTTTCACTGAAAGTGGAGCCCACAAAGGATTTAGTACTTTTGTCTACACGGCCAGGAATGCTCCTCACTCTCACAAAAACAACATGCACTCGGTCTACAATATACAACACGTGAACCAACAGTAACGAACTAAATAACCATACACTACGCTCACGAGCTAATAACTTTATATTATTAGCTTACATAACCCTATCCAACTATTTTACAAGTGCTTCATAATTACACCCTTAATACCTTTCATATTACAATATATGGCTCTACCTGTATTAAAATCTGTAAATATTTTGCTCAAAAAAGTTAACAAAATAATATTATCAGACAAAAGAGGGGTCTATGTGAGATTTTGCCGGTTGGACTAATCGTCTCCTCTACTTTAATTTTAATCCTTGGTTAAGAAGAAGAGCAGCCAACTGAGACGAAACCCTCGAAATCAATTCTGTCATGGTGATTTCAGAGCGAGAGAGGAATCAGGAGGAGGAGATAATGATGGAGGACTCGTCGGCGATCAGCGGAAGGAAGATAAGGAAGCCGTACACCATCAGTAAATCCAGGGAGAGCTGGTCTGACGTCGAGCACGATAAATTCATCGAGGCTCTTCAATTGTGAGCTTCTTTTGTTTATTTGTTTTGCGCACTTTTTGTTGGGTTGATTGTTGTTGTTTTGCAGGTTTGTGTGAAGAATATGTCTTTTTCTGTGATTTGGTTGTTTTTTATGTTCTGTGTTTAATTTGGAGATTTAATCGATGCAAGCTTAATTGAGAATTAATTTAGATTCTCCTATACTTTTCTGCTCCTTTAGGTTTGATTTTTCTGGATAACTTTTTTCACATAAAAAGAGTTTCTGATTTTCTCCATGGATTCGAATTGGAAAACTCCATTTTGGGGGTTAACAGTTGATTAGTTCGAGCTTTACCTTAATCAAGCAGGAATCAAACTTTTTATTTAATATTATTTTTCAATTCGTTCACTTTCTTAATTCATTTTCAATCTCTTTCATCATTTTGATTTAATTTCCTCTAATCAATTAAACTAATTACAGGTTTGATCGCGACTGGAAAAAGATTGAATCATTCATCGGTTCAAAAACAGTAATTCAGGTATTACTTCAATCAAATTCTCAATTAAATATTAACAATTGAATTCAACTAAATATTTATTTATTTAATTTTTGTAAAATAAAAATAGATAAGGAGTCACGCGCAAAAATACTGGAAAAAAGTGGAAAAAAGCGGCGGTACAAACGAGCATCTTCCACCGCCTCGTCCAAAAAGGAAAGCTGCTCATCCTTATCCCCAAAAAGCCCCTAAATTTGGTAATAATCTCAACTTTTGCACTTTACCCCCTCTTTTTTCTCAATATTACACAAACACACAAAAAACTGAAGCATTCAGATTTGGTAAAATTGATATTTTTTGCATTTTACCCCCTCTCGTTTCACAATATTACAAAAACTGAAGTATTTAAATTTGGTAAAATTCGCATTTTTTGCATTTTACCCCCTCCTTTTTCTCAATATTACAAAATCACACTAAAACTTATATATTCATTGCAAATATGGTTATTTATGCAGCGCAAAAGGAAGCTTCAGATGTTTCTGTTACTAAATTGGATGATAGTTTAATTAAGCCAGTTATTTTGACCGCTCATACACAAGGTTAGTAGTGATGAAATGATATTTTTTTTATTAAATTTGAGTAAAAGAGTAAATGATTTTATTTTGTATTTAATGCAGGATTATTATCCAAACCAATCGTGTCAAGTAACGTTTCAAGCAGTACAGATAGTATTTCACAGTCTACTGAAAATTACAAAAACGCCCCTTCTATGCGTGGTAAAAATGCTTTTGTTTAACATTTTGGTCCTTTATATTATTATCAAGTTTTATTGTGCTTAACTTTATTATTTTTTATTATTTTTTCCAGTGATGCCAGATTTTGGACAAGTGTATAATTTTTTAGGAAGCATATTTGATCCTGATTCGAGCGATCATTTGCAAACCCTAAAAAAGATGGATCCTATTGATGTTCAAACGGTTTGTATTTCTATTATTATTATCATCATTATTATTATATCTTTATATATTTTATTTATTTATTTGTAATATTTTATGTACAGGTAATATTGCTGATGAAGAATCTATCGATGAATTTGACGAGTCCGGATTTTGAGCCTCATGTATGAATTATTTTGGTACCTTTTTTTAAAAGTGGAATTGTTCATATCTACCCTTGTAAAAATCCAAAATGCCAAATTTACCTTTTCAGAATTTTCAATGCCATATTTTTTATATTTACCCTCTTAAAAGTTAGAATCATAATTATGAAATGTCCAATTAGTTTTTATCATGTTTAAGAAATGAATGATGGTTTAATTTGATGGAGAAAGAAGGGCTTTTTTAGGATCGCAATTTAATTTTGTACAATTTCATTCTTTTTATTTCGATGAAATAAATCGCTTGTAATAAAGTAGCCTTTAGATAATTAGGCTCGAAATCTGATCCAATTTAGGAAATCTCTTTGATCATTTCCCCCCATAAATCGACGAAATTTCTATCAATTTTTTAGGATCGCAATTTAATTTTGTACAATTTTATTCTTTTTATTTCGATGAAATAAATCGCTTGTAATAAAACAGCCTTTAGGTAATTAGGCTCTAAATCTGATCTGATTTACGAAATCTCTTTGATCATTTCCCCCTAAAATCGACAAAATTTCTATCAATTATTACAAAAATGTTCGTAATTATGAGAAAAAAATCTAAAAAAAAAAAAGTGCTGCAATTTCATATGATTAGGAGGGTAAAATCGTAACTTCTTATGTTAGCAGTTCATGAGTTCAGTTTAACGTAAAATCTAAAAAATTTGATTGTTGGGTAAATTTGATGAGTTTCGGGTTTGAGACAATAAATATGATATTTTGGAAGGAAAAAAATTCAGATCGGTAAATATGAAAGTTTCCCTTTGTTCCCATATCTCATAATTTTCTTTATAAGTATAATTAGTTCTCAATTTTTTTTGTTTCAATTTTGTTTAATATAAAAAATTGTTTTTGCAATTTCAGAGGCAACTGCTATATAATGCAGGCTCATCCGAACAATACAGCTCAAGCTTTCCTTCCTTGTAATTTTCTTATCTTATTTATTATTATTATTTTTTCCTGTAGCAATAAGAATAAAATGAAGTTTTAAGGTTGAAATAAGCGTAAATTATAATTTTGTATTTTTCAGGGTTCAAAGTACATAAAAAGCTTCTAGAAGAATCTTTTTTGTGGCTAGAAACAGAATGGAATATTTTTAGGATAGCGTGACGTTTATATTTTCATTGTGTATTATTGCCTAACTTTGAGAAGTAGGAACTTTGATTCATGTAAATATGTGAAATCTTTTTATGTATTTTGTGTATGTTTGTTTGGTTATTTATTTTCCCTTGTGAAGTATACTAGGTTGTGCTTGTATTATGTGATGATATTTTTCAGTCACTTTATATGTATTTTTGGATGATATTTTAGCACTATTGAGTAATTTAAGTATGTAGCAAATGTATAATTAATCAAAATAAGTAGCTTTGGTCTTGTAATTTCATTTCTGAGTTTTGTAATTAGACATGAACTTTGAAATTAAACCCAACCTTGGTTATGGTTAATTTTATATTTTGATGAAACTAAATCCTTAATCAGTTTTGCAATTAATAATTGCATTTTTACAACAATGACCTCTCATTACTGGCAAATAACAAGTTAGTATTTTATTACAACGTCTTGTAATTTTATTTTTGAGTTTTGTAATTAGACATGAACTTTGTAATTAAACCCAACCTTAGTTATGGCTAATTTTATATTTTGATGAAACTAAATCCTTAATCAGTTTTGCAATTAATAATTGCATTTTTACAACAAGGACCTCTCATTACTGGCAAATAACAAATCAGTATTTTATTACAACGCTTTGTAATTTCATTTTTGAGTTTTGTAATTAGACATGAACTTTGCAATTAAACCCAACCTTGGTTATGGTTAATTTTATATTTTGATGAAACTAAATCCTTAATCAGTTTTGCAATTAATAATTGCATTTTTACAACAAGGACCTCTCATTACTGGCAAATAACAAATCAATATTTTATTACAACGCCTTGTAATTTCATTTTTGAGTTTTGTAATTAGACACGAACTTTGCAATTAAACCCAACATTGGTTATGGTTAATTTTATATTTTGATGAAACTAAATCCTTAATTAGTTTTGCAATTAATAATTGCATTTTTATAACAAGGTCCTCTCATTACTGGCAAATAACAAATCAGTATTTTATTACAACGCCTTGTAATTTCATTTTTGAGTTTTGTAATTAGACATGAACTTTGCAATTAAACCCAACCTTTGTTATGGTTAATTTTATATTTTGATGAAACTAAATCCTTAATCACTTTTGCAATTAATAATTGCATTTTTACAACAAGGACCTCTCATTACTGGCAAATAACAAATCAGTATTTTATTACAACGCCCTGTAATTTCATTTTTGAGTTTTGTAATTAGACATGAACTTTGCAATTAAACCCAACCTTGGTTATGGTTAATTTTATATTTTGATGAAACTAACTCCTTAATCAGTTTTGCAATTAATAATTGCATTTTTATAACAAGGACCTCTCATTACTAGCAAATAACAAATCAGTATTTCATTACAACGCCCTGTAATTTCATTTTTGAGTTTTGTAATTAGACATGAACTTTGCAATTAAACCCAACCTTGATTATGGTTAATTTTATATTTTGATGAAACTAAATCCTTAATCAGTTTTGCAATTAATAATTGCATTTTTACAACAAGGACCTCTCATTACTGGTAAATAACAAATCAGTATTTTATTACAATGCTTTGTATTTTCATTTTTGAGTTTTGTAATTAGACATGAACTTTGCAATTAAACCCAACCTTGGTTATGGTTAATTTTATATTTTGATGAAACTAAATCCTTAATAAGTTTTACAATTAATAATTGCATTTTTACAACAAGGACCTCTCATTACTGGCAAATAATAAATCAGTATTTTATTACAACGCTTTGTAATTTCATTTTTGAGTTTTGTAATTAGACATGAAAACTTTGCAATTAAACCCAACCTTGGTTATGGTTAATTTTATATTTTGATGAAACTAAATCCTTAATTAGTTTTGCAATTAATAATTGTATCTTTACAACAAAAATCTTTCATTACTGGCAAATAACAAATCAGTATTTTATTACAACGCCTTGTTTATTGGAGACAAAATGATAAGCTTTATACAAATCAAATATCACGTCTTAAGATTCTTTAGGCACATCAATAGTTTGGAACACATAGTTCATTTCATGAGGATTAAAAAGGTGATAGATACTTAACTGGCCAATATTTTCCTAACACGTATTGAAAATCAAGTAGGATATTAGAACAGAAAAAAAAAATAAGCTAAAAGAGCAAAGTAGGATATTTAAGAGAGTAAAAAATATTATTTATTATTTTTAATAATTTCTCCTGCAATGGATTTTTAAGGATAACTATCATATAGGATGTTACAAAAAGTACTCTTGATGAATCACATTCTTTGTCTTTTCTTCTCAAGAGTAAAAAATATTATTTATTATTTTTAATAATTTGTCCTGCAATGGATTTTTAAGGATAACTATAATATATGATAATAATTCTAGACTTACATCAAATATATATATTTTTTAAGTCCCATCAAATATATTTGTTGGACCCCTTTTGGGAAAATGGAGAAATATTTTCATAAAATATTTAGGAGGATAAAATCCGAAAGGTACAATAATGGAATCAAACAAATTGGTAAAAAAATAAAGAAAGAAAAGGAATCAAACAAACTATTGGACCGCTAAATTTTCCCGTACATTGGAGCTGAATTATAGTATAATCAATATATAACATGATTCCAAACTTCAATGAAAATATTAGTTAAAAAATAACACTTAATAATTATTTTATGATTATGTGTCTAATCTCACCTATCTATCTTGCACAGTTATATATACATATTATTTTAATATAATTAATTATAAATTTAAAAATAATAAATAATAAATATGAAAATGAAAATATTCGAGAGAATAACAATAAGAAAGATTATTTTTTCCTATAAAAATGCACGAAGAAAAAAAAATCGTCTCCAGTACATTTTCTCATAAGTTATGGCTGTTAGAAAAAAATATATAAAAAATATTATTAGTAAAATAAAAAAGAATATATTTTTAGAAAAAAAAATGATGAAACATCTATACTTATATAAAAAATATTGATTTAAATTGAACTTTTATATACTGGACTGTGTCCAAAAAGTATCCAGTCGTGTCCAAACCATCTCCAGCTATGTCCGAACCTTGTCCCGACGTGTCCTGACCGTGTCAAAAAAATAATTAATATTAAAATATTCGGACACGCCACGTGGTATGTCCGATACGAGTACAGCCGGTTTTTTTAAGTGTCCACGTAACATAGAATCTCACATACATTAATACATAGCATAATACCGACATATCATTAGGAAAATGTAATTAGAAAGAAAACAACAACAATATGAGAAAAAAGTGATTAGATAAATAATAATACAACTGATTAATGAAGTTTAACATCTGGGGTTAATATTCCAATTTGCTTAGAATGGGGTTTTTACATATTCACCCCTCATTACATCATTATTACTATTTAGATACAAGAACAACTGTCCTACAACTTCCTACTCGAAAATCAAAATGAACAAAACATAAAACAATATTACAAAAAGAAATCAGAGCATAAAATGTTTCGTGTCCTCGTTTTATCTCTACTCCATCTCCAAAGCTACAATTTCGACAAATATTATCTCCTAAAATTTCATCAAAGAGCACTCAACAACAAAACAACTAGTTTGAATTAAATTACACTACTTAGATTCCGCTAATCGCACCGCAATTTGTAAACTCATAAATCCGTTACCTATTATACATATCTCTAGAAGAAAAGGCCCGAATCATTTCTCCTATTTTGCACCATTTCTTGGCCATGGCTCTCTCCTTCTCCTTCCCTCTCCTCCTCTCTCTCCTCCTCTTCTTCCTCTTCCTCTCCCTCTTCGCTCTCTCTCTCCTCAAACTTATCACAACCCATTTGATTCTGATCCAACGGCACCACAACCGCATCTAGCAACTCCGACCCTCCTCCTTTCGCCACCTCACCCCCTTCTCTCTCCTCCGGCGAATAAATCATGCAATTATTATTATTACTCGACTTTGAATAAAGTTGGTCAAGTTGGTGAAAATACGGGCAAGTCTTGGAATGCTGAGGCCTTTTCTTCCCGCTCTCTTTCGCCTTCCTAAAATACTTGTTTATATTCTCCCATTTTTCTTTACATCTCTTCGCGCTTCTCCTATACCCTAATCCGGCCATTCTCATGCTAACCTCCTCCCAAAGCGGGCCTTTCAAACCGGGCTCTTGAAATCTCGACTCGAGCCCGCTTCTAACCCTAATCAAGGCTTGTACTTCCGTCTTTGGCCACCTGCTCGAGTTAAACTGCCCGAAACTCGCACTATTATCATGGTTAATATTTTCCGACATGTCAACATTGACCAACTGTAAACTATTATCATTATTTCCACCATCAGCAGCAGTACCAGGTATATCAGCACTACTGGGGAGATTTATCGTCTCCCCAGTGATTTTCTCCAAAAAGGAGACGATAGCAGCCTCACGAGCAGTTGCCAGGGCGCGTTCCTGCGCCCTGACAGCTGCTTCGCGAGAAGCCTTGGCGGCTTCCTGAAGCCGCCAAGCCTCCTCGCGACTCGCCCTCTCTTTCTCTCTCCTCTCCATGCTCTCCAAAAACCTGTTATGCAACGCTTCCTGATGGTCCACTAACTGTCTCACCAATCTTTCGAAAAACGAGGCTAAAGAACTCAGCCTCCTTTGCCTCCGTCTCTTCCTCCTCCCCTCACCACCACTTTTCGAGGCCTTTCTCGCCGGAGTTGCCTCCTCTCCGGCCGAAGTCTCAGTGGGGTCCATTGACATGTCTCCCATTCCAACCGGCTCTGTGATAACAGGATTCTCATCTCCTGTTAACGCAGAGCCCGATCCAGTCTGATTATTAACGCCAGTACCAGTGTTGGTGCAGTCAGTGAAGCCTGTGCTGCTTCCAGGTTTGTAAATGGCTTCTAGCTCACTGAAGAGCTTGTAATTATTGTTGTTGTTGTTGTTTCGGTCGGGAGATTTTTTGAAGTATTTGGAAGGATGAGGGGGAGGAGAAGACGGAGCGGTCTCGTGCTCTTTGTCTTTGCATCGCTTGTTGTTGTTGCTGCTTATGTAGTCTATGTCCAATGGCCTCCTGTTTAGAGAGAGAGAGAGAGAGAGAGAGAGAGAGAGAGTGTTAGTTAATTAATGGGGTTGATGTGAAATAAAATGAGAGAGAGAGAGAGGGGGTGTAATGATTTTGAAAAGGTTAAGGTACTAAATATATGTTAAGATTTGCTCTTTTATCTTTTTGATGACACTTTATGGTGAAGAGCTATTCTATTCTATTCTATTCTATTCTAAAAGAAGTCTGAGGAATCAGGTGCTCCCTTTCGCTCATTCCATCATTTTCAATTATTTAAGAACAAAAATATCATTTTGCAATGATTAGCACTTCTTTTTTTTTGAGACAATTTATTAGCACTTTCAAAGTACATAATTTCCTTTTTCTATTTCCAAACTACATAAATTTCGTTTCTTTTTGGAAAAAATTCACACGATGAAGTTTTCAAAAACAACAAAACGACCCAAAATCAACTCGCAAGTTCAAATTCAAAATTCAAATCAATTCACAGGTAAAACTTAGAAACTTACCAGCTTGGCTCCTTAATTGCCGACTCTTCTTCACCACCGCCGGTACCACCTGACAGCATGACGTCATCATCATCAGCACCGCCGGTACCTGTACCACCATCCACGGCCAGCTTAAACCCCATTGCAGCACTCAAGAACGAGTGAGCCGGCCCCGTACCGCCGCCTGTCCCGCCGGAGTTCTCGGGCCCCGATTCGGGGTCGAGACCGAGTTGCTGGTGAACCAACAGCCTGGCTCTCTCGTGCTGCTCTTGCTGGCTTTGCGTAACGCTCTGGTTGAAAAGCTGGAAATGGTGTTGTGAGTGGTGCGTTTGTGTGTGGTGATGGTGCTGCTGAAACAGTTGCTGAGTGAAGGGGATTGGAGCGTGGAAATGGGCGAAATGGGGGTGGTGAAGAGAAGACTGAGGCACCGCCTGCGAGAGCTGCGCCCCCGCAGCGGCCAGAGGCGTCCCGGCGGGCGGTGCGGCGCCTGACGAGGAGATGGAGAAGAGAGACGACGCGTCGACCATGAACTGCTGGAATTCCGACACGCCTCCGCCGTAGCCATGCTGCATCTTCGTGCAACTTTCGCGGTGAATTGGGAATGGAAGGAAATGAGAGGATTGTTGCGCGAATGGAGAGGATTAGGGTGGTCAATGGGAAGAGGAGAAGAAGGCTTCTTGGCTTTTACAAAGGGAAGGAGATGGAGCACTGCACTACACTACACTACAGTAGTAGTCTACTCAGTTACTACTGTGTGTGAACTGTTTAGCAGACACCTTTTTTCTCTGTTTACCCTCCAATGTATTCAAATTATTATAACGAAACGCAAATTTCAACATGTGGAACTAATCGTAATACACAACACAAACAATTGGCATTGACATTAATCTAATATAATTATACCAATAGACTGGTATGAGGAGATGTATAAATTATTTTGATATTTTGTTTTTTTTAATGTTATTTTCATAAATTGTTGGTATTTATTATTTTCTATATTTGTCTTCAAAAGAAATGAACATAAACAAACATCATTTTCTTACAAAAAATAACAAATATGTATGTCAAAATCAAGCTTATCAAGTACAGGACAAAACATTTTGATATGAAACAACAACTATCACTTCTGGCTTGTTACATCCAGCATTTTGATAAATTTATAAACAAATCTCTATAATTCTTTTTAAGGATTTTAGTATACAAAATTATTTCCAAGGGGCTAATATGAAAAAAAGGAAAGAGGTGGGGGAGAAGGGTAGATGGAAAGAGTTAAGGAAATGGTACATATTATGACGTCAGCATGAGGGTGAGCATCTACTTGCACACGGCATTTGTTTGTCACCGCCATTCTCACGTGCTCGGCACGTGTCAGGGAACTGTAGGGCAGTGCAAGGAGGCAACATTGGGAAATGAAATATAATATATATATATAAACTTTTTATGTGTTTTCCTATTTCTCTAGGTATCCCTTTTTATATTTCTTTTTTCATACCTAGCTCGTACGGCCTTGTTGAAAATATATATTTAATTTTGCGAATTTTTAATGGAACAGTGAGTATAAATTAGATTTTGACATATTTCTCGAGCTAATTTGGTTCAGGATTTCAAATCATGTCCTTTCGAAGAAAATGAGATTTTAAATTCTAGGCCGTAATTAATATATTGAAATTGTTAGATGAGATGCAAAAAGAAAGTTAAGTTAAAATTTCAAATTACATTATGTAGTTATATTTAGTTGGCCAAAAAATATTTCAGTTTGTAGAAATATTTTCTTGCAATTATCACAAATATGTGGTGCCATTTTGATTGGGAATATCAGCTTTTTTTTTTTAATTTACCATCCTCTCAATGATAATATCTTTTACATCCTAAATAATAATTTTATAGTATGCTTTAATAAAAAAATAATAGTATTTTTACAATCATACGAGAAGCAATTCTCGTTTCGCAAATTTAATAATACAAAAAAGCAATTTATGAAAGTTTGACGGGCTACAACATGACAAAAACATAACGAAATTTTATATATAATGTATTTATCGATTTTTAATATATTATTATTTTTATATTAATTTTACTATCTATCTTACGTATATATTGTTTATTATCTATATATCATTTATAGAATAAATTTAGTATATTTTCTCTGTATATTATTTCACGCGTCCTGTTGCTGCACGACTAACCCGGCGTGCAATCGTGCATCATTAAGTCTCATAAAAAAAATCTACATGATATAAATACTCCATTTATTATAGTACGGTTTTTGAAACTCCATATCAAGTAGTATTTAGGCAAGTTTCTTATATCCACTATTGATTAACCTATAAACGTAATGACGAATTTAAATAAAATGATATTTTAATGGGTATAAATGCATTACAAAACAACCCTATAAAAATCTAATATTATTCCTAGAAAACCGGAAAATACGGTACAGAGATACAACTGTTGGATAATTGGGCACTCTATTACTACGATTCAAATACGAAGGACCGGATTCACTGTTGCCTCCGAACAGACACCACTGTAGTGGCCCTCTCATCGAGGCCCACGTCACGTCCAATCACCAGGTCGTCGGTCTTGTGACGATGTGTCGGTGGATTATTGGTTGCAGAGGCTGGCGTGTGGATCTATGAAAAGGTTGAGCGGCTAACGTATGTCATATCGTTTGAAGAGATCTTGGATTTGTTGTGGCGCGAATTATGTGGGATTTATAGGGAGAGAGTAGTTTAATTTGTGTAAGGTTGGTTCAGTTTATTTAAAGCCTAATGGCTAGATTATAATATATTTAATAAGGATTTGTAATCTGGTGATTTGTTATGGAAAGTTTTCAAATTACTATGTTCTTGTTAAATTGGCTTGTGATAATTGAGATGTTAACTATGTTCTTGTTAAATTGGCTTGTGATAATTGAGATGTTATTCATACTAATTTTAATTTAGTTGAATATTTTCATAGTATGTATGTAATTATTTTGCTAAATACTTTTGATTGTCTGGACATATAGATAGGCTTAATTCATTCTGACAAATCTCAGACTACAGTAAAAATAATGGCAATGAAAATGAATCAGAAGATGTTACTACATAAAACTAGACATAGAAACTTTGCATACTGAGAATTGAAGGGGTTTGAGATTTTGGGCTTGCGTGGAAATTTTGATAGCTTGATAGGACGAGCAGGGACCAAAGCAGAGGGGAGAGAAGAGACAGACACGTGTCAGTGGTCCAGAAAGCCACGACCTGCTCGTACAGGTTTGGCAGGGGTAGAGTAATGAGGGGTTATCTTCTCTTTCTCATGCATGGCCCTTCTATTCTAGCTAGCCTCTCTTTCTCTCTTCTTCCCTCTCTCTCTCTCCCCTTTTAACTTTTGGATTCTTCTATTTCTCTTTTACTCTCTCTCTCTCTTCTTTTCTCTTTCTACAGAGCGGTGACTTGTCAGAAAACCAATGATTTTAGAAAATCTAATGGGTACTAGAGTAGGAAGAGAGAGGGAGGGAGGGAAGGAGAATTTGAAAAGATTAACATAGGATGCTTACCTATCATAGTATGTTTACAAATTAATGAATGGTTATTATGGTTCAGAAATTGTACTTAGAAAACATTATCATCAAGCGTTGATTAGGCTATTGGTCTTGAAAGAGACCCTAATTCTAGGAGCACGAATACGTTATATCATGTGTAGGTAGTACAATCTGACTGTGATTTACAAAGGAAAGGACCCATGACTAGCTAGTAGTAGCTTCTTTCTTTGTTCCAACCCTTGTATTTATGAAATGTGAAAAATCTGTGTTCGTAAGTGCATTTCTTTCCAACAACTGTTATGGAATAATTTGATTTTCAGTTCATAGCAGTCTTAATGTATGGGGGTAGTTTGAGCTCATTATACAATGTCTTATTTTTTTTTTTTAAAGATTATATATTGTCTTATAATAATTCTCAAATAAATTAGTCTATTTATCAACTGACTCAATAATGTAATTATTTTGCTAGTGTTTATGTTAAAAGAAGTTTCAAAACAATCAAAGTTTTAAATATTTATTCTGGAAATCAATTAAAAGTTTGGTTTTGTTTGTTATGCTAATATTAAATTTTCATTATATATATGATAGAAGTTATTGGTTATTAATGATTTTGTCTTCATGTGATAAATATTTGTTTATCACAAAAATGAAATTCACTTGATAATATTATGACATAATATTATCGGCTTTGGTATAATATCATAGCAATGAGATAACATCTCTTGTGTAAACATATGAGATCATTTTATGAAGATAGACAAAAGACTAATAGAAAACAAACAAACAAAATACATCTCTTGAGCTTAGTATATCTTGGAAAGTTATTCGTTAATCCGATACACAAGAACTTATAGACATGGTCTGAGTATATTAGTCTTTAAAGGAAAGTAACAGTGTAATGCTAATTTAAATGGTCTTATTAAAACACCACTTAAATCTACTAAAATCACACAAATGCTCAAACATTTACCGATCTATCTAGTGGAGAAAAAAATTGAATTTTCTATAAATTACACCTATGAATTATGTGCACGAATGATTTCTTGAGTAAATAATTATACCAACATAACCAATTTTAAAACTATACAATTTTCTTTTAGAAAAAAGTATGATCTATTTTTAGGTAAGACGAAAGCTTGATTCATAGGATATAAAGGAAAATGAAAAAAACGAACTTTTGTTTATGTAGGATTTAAGGAATGTGACTGATATATATCAATTATCACTCTGCACGTGGGAGACATGGAACAAAAGAATACAAAAATGAATTGACCAAATGCGAATGGATTTAGCTCTCATAAAAAACAATTCCATTTCCCCTTTTCCTCTTTTTCTCTCTATTACAAAACTGATTGATTAATGGTCCCCTTTTATGCTTCATCATCATTTATTACACTCACATCCATGCATACCAATTAGATCTGCCCATGCCCCCCCCCCCCTTCATTATTGTCTCTTAGCTCAGATATTTAGATTACATGTTGATTAGCATAATTATTCATGTACAAACAATTATGTCATGATGTAATTCAAGCATGGAATTATTAAGCTGTTATGACAAAATCATTTGAGCATTTGAAGACCCTAATTAAGCATGCATGCATGCATGTGCTAGATATTTAGTTAAAAGAGAAACATGTGCATGTTGTGTGGATGAAGGCGCGTATATATCTGACTAATTGCCATTGAAAACAATGGAAGAAATATGAGATGCTTGATTGGTTGTGGACCGAACCAATCAGAACATGCCATGTCAGCAAACGGAGTGACTTGTCGAATTCTCATTGGCTGTGTCGATTGCAGACCTGTTTCTGCAAACTAAACTACTTGTTCAAAACCTTCTTTTTGGGTAGGTTTATGTTATGTTGGTTGTTATATATCACTCATATATATCACTCACGACACGACCCTTGCATCCTAACCACCAACCAATCCCTTAATGACATTATTATTACTATTATTATCTTTTTTTGTTGGTGTTATTATTATTGTTATTTTTTAAATTATTATTATTATTGTTGTTGTTGTTGTTATTATTATTATTATTATTATTATTATTATATCCAAACATATGTAACTCTTTTGTGATTGTTCTTCAGAAACCAGAAGAACTATTCCTTAATATTACCCCATTTGCAAGATTGCAAAACCTGCTATACTCTGAAGGAATCCATGTGAAGAGCAGGTCTTGTAATCATTATGTCAACCTTCTCACTCAACCAGCTTCCTATACATTTTCCCCATTATTATTATTATTATCACACAACTATACACACACACCCCTTATGAAAATCTAACATATAATACATAACCCTTTGCCTGGTATATATATATAATACAACAAAACATATATAAATTATATCTGAAAACCATCAAGCCACAAATTATACAACATATATGTAATGATGAATCCCCGCCCCCAACACACATATATATATATATATATATATTGTTTTATTAAAGTAGGGTTGACATGAGGACAAAATCACAAGGACATGTGTGTGTGCGAGTGAGTGCAAAACATGAGTGGGCCCAGGCCCAATTAATAAGACAGGGCTCCCCATTTCCCGCCCGACCCGTTCTTTTCCTTTCCCTGCCCCACTCTTCCCCTCCGTACGATCCTACGCCACCCAATCCTTCCTTGCGTTTCATTTTTGAAATGAGATAATAACCACAAAGGATCAGAGACTCACTGGTTTTCGGATCCACACGACAGACAAGACCACCTTGCATTTATTGATGAAAATCCAAATCCTCTCTCTCTCTCTCTCGATTCAAAATCGAGATTTTGAAGCATTGCCCAGAACACAACAGAACAGAACAGTGGTACCATCTCTCTACAGCTAATAGGCTCATGAGACACACCTTCTC
Source organism: Juncus inflexus (assembly GCA_024447665.1). Lineage (NCBI taxonomy): Eukaryota > Viridiplantae > Streptophyta > Magnoliopsida > Poales > Juncaceae > Juncus > Juncus inflexus. Next base: position 6,517,877 of record JAJHPC010000017.1, read on the forward strand.
TCTCTCTCTCTCTCTCATGAAATGAAATGACAGAAAAAATGGAAACTAATAAATGCAGGAAAACGACCCGGACAGCATATTTCCCCTCGCCGGGGCCGCAGCCGGCGACCCTGTGTTTCTTATTTATTTCTCTTATCGGGTCGGATTCTCTTCCTACTTTTATCCACAACCCGTTTTCCTTTTGGACTTCAAATGGGCCGACTGAATAAATAATTTACACAGGCTTAATTATGGGCTTTTATATTCTCCGTTTCGGCCCAATGAAACAGAGCGGAGGACTGGTTTGTGAATTCTCAAGAAGAGAGGGCCGAAGTTGCAAATTAACATAATGGATGTTTTTGTTCTGTTTCTTCGTTGGATAGAGTGAGAGTGAAAAGAGGAAGAATAACAATGGCGCCATGTTCTTCTTTCGCACTAATGCTCATACCATTTCCTAAAACCCTAAACCCTCTCAAACCCTTCAAAGTCCGCGCATGCTCCACGCCTCCTCCTCCTCTTCCGCCGGCGGCGGAGTCGGAAGGTGCGGGACCGGCGGCGCCGACCAGAGGCGACGTGTTCCTCGAGCGGGAGCGCTCGAAGTTCGCCGCGAAGGCGCTAATCAAGGAGTACAAGAAGCAGGACGAGTACCTGGTGAGGAAGAAGAAGAGGAAGGAGAAGAAGCTGCTCCGAGCTAAGATCGCCTCCGCCGGCGCGTGCTGCTACGGCTGCGGCGCTCCTCTCCAGATCCTCGAGCAGGACGCGCCTGGGTACGTCGATCCAGATACTTACGAACTGGTAATTCACCTCACTCCATCCAATCAATCAATCGATCAGTCCTCAAAATTCACAGTTTTGAATGGTTGTTTCACCAGAAGAAGAAGCATCGTCAGTTGAAGACGGTGCTGTGTGGGAGATGCAAATTGCTGTCTCACGGCCACATGATCACAGCAGTGGGCGGCCATGGCGGCTATCCAGGTGGCAAGCAGTTCGTTTCCGCTGAACAGCTTAGAGAGAAGCTCTCTCATCTCAGACTGGAGAAAGTCCTCATCATCAAGCTGGTAATAATGGTTTTTCGACAATTTTGCGAAAAGGCCCCTACTTAATGCCTTAATTGCAATAGAAAAAAATGACAGTTTTGTTATGTAGGTAGATATCGTGGATTTCAATGGAAGCTTTTTGTCGCGTGTGAGAGACATAGCGGGTCCGAACCCTATTATACTTGTCATAACAAAGGTGAATATTTCATTTCATTTAATTAATCTTGCAATATTGTTATAATAAAGAATATGTATTAATGATTATTTTTTAGGTTGATTTACTTCCAAGAGACACGGATCTGAATCGCGTTGGCGATTGGGTCGTTGATGCCGTCGTCAAGAAGAAACTCAAGTAAAATATTCCATCCTTTTAATTTCATTATTTTAAATTAATTAAATAATTTATTTAATTAAATACGTTATATAAAATTATGAAATGCAGTGTGTTGAGCGTGCATTTAACGAGCTCCAAGTCCTTGGTTGGAATTACCGGAGTCATTTCCGCCATTCAAAACGAGAGAAAGGTCAATAAATTATTTTATTTTATTATTTTCTAATTTCAATAATCACCATTTTTTATTCTGACGGCTTTTAATTTCTTTTTTTGCAGGGCCGTGACGTCTACATTCTCGTAAGTACTACTAACTTTATCCTCATAATATATCATCATCATCATCATCATCATCATCCTTATTAAAAAATATAAAAAAATAACAATGATTAATTAATTTATCTACTCACAGGGTTCAGCAAACGTGGGCAAATCTGCATTCATCAGCGCCTTACTCAGTAAGTTGTTTAATTTACCTCTCGCAAGAGTCAATATACCGTTTTATCCCACCAATATACCGTTTTTGCAACAGAAACAATGGGGGAGAACGATCCGGCGGCAGCAGCAGCTCAGAAGTACAAACCGGTGCAGTCGGCCGTGCCGGGGACCACGCTCGGCCCCATTCAGATCGACGCCTTTCTTTCCGGCGGTGTAATAAAATAATATTATTATTATTATTTAATTATTTAATTTAATGTGGGGAAATTTGCAGAAAAGTCCCTGTGTTAATTAGAAATTGTGAAAAGGCCCCTGAGATGTTAGAAATTGCAGAAAAAAACTATTGAATTGTTGACTGGTGGTATTGGTTGGTTATATTATAACAGCAGGGGCTTTTTATTTATTTATTTTATATTGTGAAGCAATATAATATGCAGGGGCTTTTTTGCGAGTTTTGCATAAGAGAGTATATTGTTTTTTGTGTGTTTTTAATATTATGATTTTTTGTGGGTATTTGTAGAAATTGTTTGACACGCCAGGTGTCCATTTGCACCACAGACAGGCTGCAGTTGTGCATGCTGACGATTTGCCTTCTCTCGCACCTCTCAACCGATTAAAACCCAGAGTTTATAATGTATATTAATTAATTATTTAATTAAATTAAATTAATGGTGGTGTGTGTTTATTAATTATTTTTCTGATGTTTTTGTTTAGAGTGATAATGAGAGCTCTCGCTTGAAAGGGTTTTCTTTATTTTGGGGCGGACTTGTTAGAATCGATGCTGTTGAGGTGATAAATATAGCATTTTTTTGGACTTCTTGGTAATTTTATTTATTTATTTATTTATTTATTTTGATTTTAGGCTTTACCAACGACGCGATTGACATTTTACGGGCCAAAGAAAATAGAAATCAGCATGTGTCCTATTACTGAAGCTGACGAGTTTTACAAAGTACGTAATATTTAATAATATAATTATTTTTCATTTGAATTTAAATATATTTTTCATTAATTTGCTGAGAGTTTTGTAGAGAGAGATTGGAGTCAGTTTGACTCCGCCGAACAAAGCTGAAAACTGGACCGGACTCGAATCTGTACGCGAATTGAAGATCAAATACAACAAGAAAAAAGGGTAAACATTATAAATTTATATTATATTTCATGTATTAAATAAATAAATTTATTTATTTTTTTGAACAGGCCGGTTTGTGATATAGCAATATCGGGTCTCGGATGGATTTCAGTTGAACCGTTCGGTTCCCAAAATGCAGAAGAAAAAGAAAAAGAAAAAGAAAAAGAAAAAGAAGAAAAAGAAAATGGAAATGGAGAACTCCAGTTGAAGGTTTATGTGGCGAAACCAGTGGAGATATTTGTGAGGGCTTCTTTGCCGGTCGGTAAAAATGCGGAAAGTTGGTATCAGTATCAGGATTTGACTGACAAGGAAATCGAGTCTAGACCTAAATGGTTTTATTAAATAAATATTCTTTTTTATTTTATTTTTGGAGCTGTTTGTATTAATTTTGTAATATCTCTGCCGTGCGTTTCAATCCAAATTTTGTTCACATATCAAGATATAAGTTATATAACAAACTTTGATTCCAATAAAAAGTTAACAATTTGATATTTAAAGTTGTATGCAAGTTTTTTTATTTTATTTCATTACATGTGGATCCAACAAGAAAAGATCTCAATTAAAAAACAGTCAAAAGAAAAATCTAACAAAAATAAAACAAAAAAGAGGAGAAATTAATTGAGATTGTGCCACGTCAGACAGAGATCCCATAATTGAGGATTTTTGAAAGAGCTGAACTGAGTGCTTTTTTCTCCCTCTTTACTTGAGAAACCACACTTGATGCCTAAAAATAAAAAATAATTAAAAAAGAATGCAAAAATGTAGTTTATGAAGGAAATAAAGTAAAAATTACCTCAGATCGAAATTGTGAGGCTTGGGCTCTTGGAAGCTGATCCAAAACTTCTTTTAGATCTGAAATATATATAATGCATTTGTGTAATTAATTACAGAAATTTAATAGGGATTAAATGAAACCATTGAAATTAAACTACATACCTCTTGTTTGATTTTCAATTCCTCTTATGTAGTTAAGTTGCTTTTGAATATTACGCCCTTCTTGCCTATAAACAAATATTTTTATTCATAAAAATAAATAAAGAAATAATGTGTAAAAAAGGAAAAAATAAAAAATAAGAGTAATTTAATACTTGAGTGTGTTCAGGCCTTTTTCGTACTGATTTTCAGCAATAAGTGATCTTTCCTATATAAAAAAATAAAAAATATGAATTAATGGGGAAAAAATATTATTAATTAAAATGTATTAGTATGGGAAATAAATACCATTAATTTTCTATTTTCATTAGTAACAAGATTGACTGATTGTCGTAATCCATTTACTTCTGTCTTAGCACTCGAAAGCAACACCTAAAAAAATAATTACTATATAAAGTAGAATTTTATATCATGAAATTATATTATGTAATAATATTTCAAATTATTATTATTTGTATTTACCTCATTACTAACAAATATACGTCTCAAACTTTGGATTAAAAATCCTCTTGGACCTTCAAAAAAAAAAATTAAAAAAAATTAAACAAATATCCCACTTATTTAATTCAATCACATGAAATAATGCAAATATTAATTATTTGAAAGGTTAAAAAACCTTTTAAAAGAACGAGCCCTGTGCCAGTTGCGATTCCAAAACTAAGTCCAGGATTCGATGCTGCAATTATTACTCCCTCTAAAATTAAATTAAAATTCAAAAGTTAGATTTTAATTAGCACAAGTTTTTCGCTTGTATAAAAGATAAAAAAAGATTTCACCTTTGATCTTTCCTATAGCCATTTCTTCATGCAAAGCGTATTGGCTTTTGAGCATTTCCAAATTCTCCTAAAATCGCAAATGTTGAGATAAAAAGATGTTATTTGTTGCACTTATAGTTCAGAAATTACAATATTTGGTGCTCAATTGTAGTATTAAGTACCAATTGAGGCTCAATTGATTCAAAAAATGGAAATAACTGACAAAATCAACATAACAGATTATCAATTGGAATGATACAGTGGCATTAATGGATATGTTCAGTCGAAACACCTCAAAAAAGTTCATAAATCACTAAAACAACAAAAACAGAACGCTAAGATGCAGAAATTTGCCTTGGCATCACGAAGCCGATCGGAGGAGAAGTCGGCGGCGGCACCGGCGGCGACGAAGGCCGCGTCGACGGCGGAGTCGACCGCCGCCTTGACGGCGATTGCATTCTCCGTCACCGTCTCTATCGCCCGCCGAGCCATTTCTCCGGCGATCGCCGCCGGATCGCCTGACCTTGATGATTCTCCCATCCTATCCTATGATAGATTGTTTACTTTAGTTTAGTTTAGTTTTCTTCCCTTCTTTTTCCGCAACGAGTGATAAAAGACCCTTTTGAAATTCCGGATTTGGTTCCCCGGGAATTTGAGTCGGGTTTTTTATAAAACCCGGAAAATCTCTGATTATATGTGAATTCGAGTTGAGAGTCTTCGCAGGGAAAAATGTTTTTCTAGAAATTATAATTGTACACTAAGGTTGTCAGTTTAGCTCGTGCCTTATTTATCCTATAAGCCATAAGTATTAGGCTATTAGCCTCAATTTGTGAAGTTTTAAGAAAATCTGAAATCCAATGCCTTCAATTTTTTGGGTTTTGAGAAACTTGAAAGATACAAGTATTTATAAGTATTAGCCTTTCATTATATGTATTAAATTTCCAATTTTTGAGTTTTCGTGAAGAATAAATAAAATTGTGTGTATAAGCCTTCATGTTTTTTTTTTTATTTTAAGAAAATTGAAAAAAAGAAACTTCTGCCTAGTATAAGTTTGCATTTTGCAATTTGTGGGTCTCGAGGAAATGTGAAAGTTGATTTTTTGCAGGCACTAGCCCTCAATTTATGGGGTTTACAGAAAAAAAAAGTATTGCACAAATATTTATCGTTCAATTTGTGGTGCCTTTAGAAGCCCAAAAATTAACCTTCTTTTGGCATACATTGGCCTTGAATATACCGAGTTTTGATATGGTTGAAAAAATATTTTTGCAAGTATCATCCTTAAATTTTTTTGGGTTCTGAAAAAACTTAAAACCTGAGTATTTTTTGCAAATTGAAAAAATAAAAATCAAGTATTTTGCAAATATTACCCTTCAGTTTAGGTTCATGAGAAAAACTTCAGACTTGAGTATTTTGTCATTTATTAGCCTTTGATTTATGAGATTTTGAGAAAATTGAAAAAACAACAAGAATTGTGCAGATATTAGCTATCAATTTTAGAGTGTAAAGAAACATTAAAAAGTTTATTGGTTTGTTAGTCTTTCTGTAATGTAACCCTAAGATAATCAATGACTATCAAAATAAATAAACGGTGCTAGTGCTGTATGGAGTTGAAGAAAATGAACTTTTGATGAATGTAAAGTGGTAAGATTTTGTCAATATTATGTAAATTTAGTGGATTGCCAAGAGTGTTTGCCATCAGCAAAAATAAATAAAAAATTCAAACTTTTTCTATCTTGTTTGCCATCAGCAAAAATAAACAAAAAAAATTCAAACTTTTTCCTGTCCAATAAAATAAAGTTATACGTTGTACGCCTCCCAATAAAGAAAGGACAAATAAAAAAAAAGGAGGGGAAATAGCATTATTCTTACTCTCAACCATTAGCATTTTAGCATCTCACCCTTTTCTCTTTCTCTTTTGGTCTTGATGCAAAAGAGTTTCATTCACAACATTGATTGCCCTGCCACGTGTCATTTCGGTAGAGAGCATTAGATCCTTTCATAATAGTTTGGTTTTAAAAACGTGAGTGCGTTCTTTCTGTCTCTTTAGAACTTGGTTTTCCTTTCAAAGTGTTGTAAACAAAGAATAATTCTTCCAATAAATTTGTTGAGTGAGAATTCGTCTCCATTATAATACCAATCGAATTCTCTAAAAGCTAAATTATATTTTGCATTATTATTCTTAATACTCATCTTAAATAATTATTATAAAAAAAAAGAATATATCTATATATTGCTCCAAGAATTAAGTTCATAGACAAAGACAAGATGAATTTTCAAAAAAAGAAGAAAGAAAATTAATTTGGATAATATCTCAAGATTCTCAACTATTTGGACCGGAGAGGATCTTGATATTGATCCTGACTTTTCTCTTAAATTTTGGTTCTTTGTTTATAATAAGCAAAAAAGAGAGAAGAATTATTGCACCAAAAAATATGGCTGCAGGTTCTTTTTTGGTGGAATAATTCTTCCAATGCCAATGCATTGCTCACATTTTTTGAATGTATCCAAGTCATATCAAAAGATTTCCACATCTTTTTTTAGTTATAAGAGGCGAAGTATTATCTTCTCGAGTCTAACTGGCCCGCCATTGTTCGTTGTTTAATTATTTCCATTACTTTAGCTCTCTTTCAATCAAATTTCTGTATAGTACTCTCCGTAGATTTAGATACTTTTATTAACTACCTGTGCACATCATGGGGTGAAAGACATCTCATACGATACAAGATTTTTTACACTTCAGAAGAAAATCAAGAGGAAATGAGGATTAGTTCCACATTAAATATAAACTTTTTGAAGTATCAGCAGGTGAAATATTTGTCGAATGAGCTTAATTAAATAAAAAAAATGTTCATACATAATCATATATTATAAGCGGTAATCAAACTTAAATAGTGAGACAAACTGGGTTGAATATTTTTGACTAGTTGATGAGGTTAATCAAAATTATACTGGGTCAGTAGGAACTTGAACTCTAACAAGATTTCAGTAAGGATTTGGGTTTTCCGCAGAGCCAAACTCTAAAGAATTACATTGTATATTACTTTGTTAAAGTTATGACATGAAAGTTTAGAAAAATAAGTGAACTTTGTCTTAGATGCTAAAGAATTATAATATGCGCAACGTGTTTTTTTTAATGCAAGCTTGAGGGTACAATATGCAACTTGTTGATTAACTACACCTCTTATTAACAAAAAGTGTACTAGAAATACTTTGTTGACTTGTTGATCAAGTTATTTTAAAAGTCTAACTCGTCATTCATGCCATTCATTTCATATCCTTGAACATATATATATTCACAGTAAAACCTTGTCCCTTTTATTGACACTCTCCTATTCTTTTGTCAATGAACTTTTCTGAAACATACTTTGCTAGCTCAATTAAGAGAATTCATAAACATAAAGTATTCAATTTTATTTTAAAACTCTGACGTGTCATTCATGCCATTCATTTCGACTTTTTTTTTTGAAATGGCCACAAAAAAAAAAAAAATTAATTAAGGGAATTGCCAAGTTTTAAAAATATTTGTAAAAGTAGCCATTTCCCTCAGCCGTCGGGCGAAACACAAGTAGTTTCGCTCAGTAACGAGGCGAAACAGAGCGCAATCACATTACGGACGAATTTGCTTAATTAACCTTGTTTCGCCCAGCCGTCGGGCGAAACAAAGCCTGTTTCGCCCGGTAGCCTGGTGAAACAACCTATTAATACATATTTTGGGCTTAGCCCAGCCCATATTATACGAAACCTCTGTTTCGCCAGCTCCCTGGGCGAAACAACTACCAATAATTACAGCCCCTGACTGTTAGTTCGAGTGTTTTTTCGAAAATTTTCGAAACAACAAAAAAAAGGGCGACACAGAGGCGAAAAAAGAGGCGAAAAAAACAGAAAAAAGGAGAGGGAAGGTATGTTGATTTCTTTGACTTTAGATTTAGTTAATTTTGATTATTTGCTTAAAATTAGTTTCAAATTAGGTTTATTTGCTCAAAATTCAAATTAGGTTTATTTGCTCAAAATTAGTTTCAAATTAGGTTTATTTGCTCAAAATTAGTTTTCCATTTGTGTGGTTGATTTGAAATTAGATTTATTATTTGGTTGATTTGGTTGATTTTGTTGATATTGTTAGAAAAAGAAGAAGAAGAAGAAAATATAATAATTACAAGTAAATTTGTAATATTTTTTTCTAGTTTAGGTACATATTTATTTTTGAAATTATTTTTTGTAGTTTAGGTAATGTATATATTTATTTTATAAATTATTTTTCTTGTTTAGGATTATTTATTTATATTTTTTTTGTTATACATATATTTTTTAGTATATTATTTATAGTTTTATTTTTTGAAAGTTTAAAAAATCAAATGTATGCTATGCATTTATTTATTTATGCATGTTTATTTATTTATTTATGTATGTTTATGTATGTTTATGTTTATGTATTTATTTATTTATTTATTTATTTATTATTAGTTTTTATTTATTTATGTTTTAAAAAATCAAATGTATGTTTATTATTAGTTTTTATTAGTAGTTTTTATTTATTTATTAATATTATTTTATTTATTAATATTATTTGATTGATTTATTTATATTATTTTATTTTTTAAATAAAGATGTCATCTGACGCGGGACCTAGTCGGCCAAATTATGCGCTTCAGTCACAACAACACATGCATCGGGCGAACGAATTTGGCAACACTGAAGATGTAACTATCAAACCCATGCGCTACTGACAACATGAAGTTCCGGTATTTTTTTTTTAGTATATTACTTATAAATTTTTTTAGAAAGTAAAAAAAAATCATATGTATGTTATTTATTTATTTATTTTATTTATTTAAAAAATCTTATATATCTTATATATTTTATATATATATTTATTTATTATTAGTTTAATTTGCTGTATTTATTTTATTTATTTATTTAAAAAATCTTATATATCTCGGTGATGCATGACGCTGTATAATTTTACGGTCGATTGTAGCTCTGCTTTTGTGTCGAACGTCTGTCCCTCATACAAACTATCATCGCTACTCACATGCATGCTCTTACCATACAAGATATCGATTTTCGCTTCTTCCCACATAGTAGTATCTTCAAACTCTTTCGCCGGAGGATTACCGAAAGTTCCTACACTAACCATCTCACCCACTTCCGTATAATTGTTCATAACATCTATTTCTGGTTCGTCGCCTTCTTCCATTTCTGGCACTTCATCTTCATCATATTCGTCCTCTTCAACATTTTCAAACTCATCTTCTTTGCCTTCTTCCATTTCTGACACTTCATCTTCATCACGATTTATTACAGGTTCTAACCTCTCAAGCTCGTCATCATTAAAAGGTACATTTGATCTACTACTAGTTCCTACATAGGATTCTCTACTTTGGATATGTTCAACGTATATTTCTAATTCAGGCCAACCGTGTTCACCATATTTGATGTACTGAGCAAAACTAGCTAACTATGAATCATTCGAAATTTTGACTATCTTAAAATACAAACAATCATTCATACGGTAAGGAAACCTACCACTCATTTTAAGATCGTCACTATTAGGCCAACCGGTGGTAGCATAAATTTCTAAACACAATCTATAATAATTTCTATTTCTACTACGCGGGAGAAAAACACCTTCTTGTGGAGCGTAATTGTATCCGCTCGAATCTTGAACAATTTGACCATTCTAATATAGAAAAATTTCAGAATTTTGTGGCATTTTCTTGATAAGGAAAAAGATATAAAGAGAAGAAGTTTGTAAGAGAGACTTATGAGATTTAATTTTTTGATGATCAAGTATAATAAGATGACTCTTTAAATAGAAATCTAAATTATATACCTAAAAATCCTGAGATTCCTCCTATATTCTAGCATGTTAAATCAATGTTACCCACTAAATAAAAAGCTAAATTGTCATTTCAATTTGAAAAGTAAATATTCTCTAGTACCCTATATCTGAACCCTAAACTGTATATCTAAAAAAACTTAGATTCCTCCTATAGCCTAACATGTTAAATCAATGTTTATGTACTAAAAAAACAGACTTGTCATTTTAATATGAAAAAGAAATTCTAAATAAAAATAAGTTATTTATTATTATTTTTTTGTCTTCAGATTTATTTTATTTATTTTTTCCATGTAAAAAGGCTAAAAAATCTGTTTTTAATTTTTTCCCTTTTCAGGCTTTTTTATTTATTTATTTTGGCTGGAGAGACAGCTGTTTCGCCCAGCGAGCTGGCGAAACACAGTCTGTTTCGCCCAGTCAGCGGGCGAAACAGAGGTTTCGTATAATATGGGCTGGACGAATCCCAAAATATGTATAATAGGTTGTTTCGCCAGGCTACCGGGCGAAACAGGTTTTGTTTCGCCCGACTGCTGGGCGAAACAAGGTTAATTAAGCAAATTCGCCCGTAATGTGATTGCGCTCTGTTTCGTCCCGTTACTGGGCGAAACTACTTGTGTTTCGCCCGATGGCTGAGCGAAATGACTACTTTTGCAAATATTTTTAAAACTTGACCATTTCCTTAATTAATTTTTTTTTTGGCCATTTCAAAAAAAAAGTCATTCATTTCATATCCTTGAACATATATTCACAGTAAAACCTTGTCCTTTTTATTGACACTCTCCTATTCTTTTGTCAATGAACTTTCCTGAAACATACTTTGCTAGCCCAATTAAGAGAATTCATAAACATAAAGTATTCAATTTTCAAAGTAGGGAATATTTTTCCTCTTGGGTTCATAAATAGCCATAAACACAATTAGATAGCATTCGAGAGAGAGAAGAGAGAGAGAGAGAGATGGGGTGTTGGAGAGAATGGATGCCGCTTATTGCGATGATTGTAGTTGATGTGGGTTTTGCAGTAATGAATACGCTGATAAAGGTGGCGATCAGCACGGGCATGCACCCCTTAATTATTGTCACACTTCGGCAGCTAATCGCGACTATTTTTATAGCCCCGATTGCTTACTTCAGAGAAAGGTCGTACAATGCCAGTTTAACATTAATCTTTTTCATTGAACTGAGAATGTTTTTTTTGTCCAACTTCTATCGTTTGGTGCTAATAAAATTTGAATATAAAACATCTTTTTTTTAATGATGGAATTCAAAATATCTTGATCCACATGTAACGTATATAATTAGTTAGATTCTATACGATTGATATTTGAGAACCTTTTTACATCATTTAGTGAGAATATTGGACTTACTGGTTGATATATGGCACAAAATAATTGAATGATCGATGTGGATATATTTGTTGATATAGTACAAGTACAAATAACTGAATGTGGCCATAGAGAATTTCGGACCAAGGCTGATCCAATTTATCAAAGGGACTTGCTACAGCACGACACACCGTAACACGACTGTTCATGACGGGATCCAATAACAGTATATATAATTTATTTTTTAATAACAATATATATATAACAATATATATAATTTATTTTCTAATAACAATAAATATATAAAAAGTGAAAACAATATATAAAAATAGAAAAACAATATATAAAATGGGAAAATAGTATATAAAAGTAAAAAAATAAGAAATACACAAAGAATAAATAACAGTATATTAAATGGCAAAACAATATATAAAATAAAAAATAATATCTATAGTGCGTCATATTACAGTGCGTCGTGTTTGCACATTTTACTTCATCAAAAAGGAAAAAAATCAAAAGGGTAATAAATGGAATAGTAGGCACAAATGCAAATTGTTAAATGATTTGGGGTTCAAACTGAAAAAAAGGCACAAAGTACACACCGCATTGGCCAGTGACCAGAGGAAACTTTTCCTTGTTCCCCCTAGTTTTTTTTAACATAAAATTCGATCTAACAAATAAGCGAACTAAGTCCTTAACAAATTTTGATATTGGATTGCAGGAAGACGAGACCCAAAATGACAGTCGAAATATTTGTTTACCTTTTCTTCGGCGCATTGCTCGGGTAATTTGATTTATTATGCCAGTTTGGTGGTAATTGAGCCTTATATGTCTTTAAAATGGAACTATAAACTAATATTATGATCGAACTTGCAGTGCGTCTCTCACACAATACCTCTTTTATCTCGGGCTAAGATACACTTCAGCAACATTCGCATGTGCATTTCTTAATATTGTGCCTGTTCTAACTTTCCTACTTGCCTTGCCTTTTGGGTACCTCTCAAAATCTACAAATATGAAATATTCTGTTTTCTTTTCCAAGCACTTAATTGTACAAGACGAATACGTCTTTCTTATCCCTCCTTTACCATATTTAGAAACAAAAGATTCTAAAATGATTACTGATTAGCAATGTTGTATTCTGAAACTATAAACAAATAATGTAGCATTTACCATGTGACAGATTATGTAGTGAATCGCTATATTGAGGTGTCAATACAATATTTGGGTATTGTTCGCATTTAAATCCTTTTATTTTATTTTGTTACAGCTTGGACAGTCTAAATTTGAAGAGAAAAACTGGTGTGGTGAAATTAGTAGGGACACTTATCTGCCTCATGGGCACATTACTGCTAATATTCTACCAAGGTGTACCCCTAATTACTTCTCACGAATTGAAGTTGAAGGATGAATCTACTACAAGTTCCACCTCACATAATTCCATGATGGGTCCATTTTTATTAGTTTTAGGTTGCATCTCATGGTCCGCATGGTTTCTCGTGCAGGCTAAAACTGCAAAGAAATATCCAGCTATATACTCAGCAACTGCAATTATCTTCTTTCTTAGTTTTATTCAGGCTCTTGCTATCACTTTGGCTACAGAGAAGGGTGTCTCTGTGTGGATCCCAGCAACAAAGGTGCAGATCATCACTGTTCTAGTTGCGGTGAGTAGAGCTTAATTTTTTAGTTTTCAGCTACTTTTATTATCTTAATTTTTCAGATTTAACATAAATTTTAATGGTTTGATCAGGGAATAGTTGGCTCTGGTATAGGATTCTTAGTAATGTCATGGTGCATCGAAAAACGAGGTCCTGTTTTTACAGCAGCTTTTACACCTCTCATTCAGATCATGGTTGCCTTTCTTGATATTTGCTTCCTTCATGAACAACTTCGCCTCGGAAGGTAATTCAATTTTACTTCTTAATTTTGCTTGTGAATTTGTACATTTATAGTTTTTCAGGACCCAACATGCAAATTTGATGTTTTCTAAGGTTATATGTTTCTCTACATAATTTTCTATTCTTTTTTATGTTTTATTGTAGTATATTGGGCTCGGCCCTAGTGATAGCAGGCCTTTATTTTCTTCTTTGGGGAAAGAGTCGTGAAGCCCAAAAGTGTGAAGTAAAGTCAGTTGATCGAAGTGTAGAGACTCAAATACAAGTCCAAAGTGTATAATTTTTTTTTTATGGAAACAAGGGTTTCAAAATCGAAACCCTTGATCATATTAATCAAAACTAATTTACAAACACTAGTTTGTCTTCTCATTTACACAACATACAGAGCTAACAAATAATAACACAATCTTACAACACTCGCACTTCAATTAAAGAAAAATACATAGCCCTAAAAATAAACAATAACAACTATGTCCTAAGAGTTTACGTTAGTTTTAATTTTTCAATAACACTCGTCAATATTAGAGTTTTTTCCTTGGAACAGAAGTCCGTTCCGGCTAAACCAAATATTCCAACAGGCTCATCCTCGCCATACGTACCAGATATGTAGTCTCTCTTTATCAAGTCCTGGAGGTTTTATGGACCATTCCTCCATTGATGACCTTGGTTGATGGCCCTCGTAATTGATGTGAAGAAATAATTTTTCCCACACCCCCCCTTGTGAAATCACATCTAAAGAATAAGTGTTTTATCGTTTCTTGAGCCCTCGCCAAACAACCTAGACAGTAGCCATAACTGATGCCACCTCTTTTGATATAATTATCTTTCGTCATGAGGTTATTTTGCAACATTAGTCACACGAATACCTTGATTTTCGCCGGTAATTTGCACTTCCAAATATTATAGACCGTGCCATTGATAACACCAAGATTGATGATCAGGTTATAAGCTAAAGAAACCGGAAATTTCTCTTGGGCAGCCCCAGGAACCAAAGGTTGTCTTCTTGGTTCAAACTCACATTCTGTATATGCGTCTTTGAGAGGAATTGGTAGCAACCAAGTTTGTCGCCAGAAGCTTGTATTATTCCCATTGTCCACATTAGACTGGATTATTCTTAGGAATGCATCCAAAAAGGTCGAAATGTCTCTCCAGAAGAAAGAGCAGTAATTTCTCTTCGTTTTGAACCGAGGATAAATCGGCTCCCCATATGTTGCTGCACAAATTTCGGACCATATAGTATTTTTCTGATTGAAGTAATAACCACTTCATTAGTAAACACATATTCAATATCTTTAGAACCCTAATTCCCATTCTGCCGTTAATTTTGGGTGTACACATTAATTTCTAATTAGCCAATGCCATTCCGGTTTAGTCAATAATCAAACACGGAACTTGACTGAATTTAGCCGATTTTTCTTCTTGGCATGTTTCACAAGAAAAACGACTATAATTAACAAATAGACCAAACTGGAAGAACTTTCTATGACAAGGAACAAATACCTGTAAGTCAGGAAAAAAACCTATGCAACAGGAAAACGGTATATGCACCTCCAAAAGAAAAAGAGCTCTTGAAATTAAGGACCTAAACTACAAAATGCATGCCTAATAATGAAATGATGCTGGTACCTCAGAATGAAAAAGCAATCATTGTGGTCCCACAACAATTCAAAAAGTTTATAACGATCAGTAAGAGTTATCTTGACATCACAGTCATGGAATTCTTTATGGCTTCAAAAAAATTCTTTGGACAACCTACAACCAAGATTATGTTCTGGCAACATAATTGGCTTCAACATAGATTACACATTCAATTTCCGGAATTATTCTCATTTGCAATTCGACCATAGGGGAACTCTATCCTTTATTTCTGTGATATTCAAAATTGGAATGGAAAATTTCACCTACCTCTATCCCAATTAGCAACTACACAACTTACCTAGCTAACCCTAATGTGGAACCGGCTTCTTCAATCAGGTCATTTTGACCGGCAAATGATTATTGAATAGAACTGGACTAACGATGGTAAGTACTCGGTCCAATCATGCTATAATGTTTGTCGGATTAAATAGTTTGACACACTGTTTGTCGGATTTGTCCATTTTGGAAACCGTAGAACTAGATTTTCACTGACCTCTACACAAAATTCAGTTTCGAATTGAAGTTTGTAGTTGGTACGACGCCGATTTGGAGCTGGTCTAGTGTTCGGTATGCGACTAGTACGAGGTTTAGTGCTCAGTTTGTTGCTACGATGGACTCGCCATGGCTGCCCAACAGAGATGGCTAATCTTGGGCTATTGCTCCTCCTTTCTCTCCCTAGTAGCGTACCTGTGGCTATTCCCCCTCGTTATGGCGGGCTTAAGTGGCTGATGACATCTTTTTGCTCCCTTTAGCAGCTTATTTGTGGCTATTGCTCCTCATTTCTGGTTGTTCCGCCAAGAAGTTGACAACATTGTGGTTCTTTCCTGTCTCTCGTTGATGAGACGACATGCAGCTAGTATTTAGGAATTGGTGCTCATAATGTGTTTGAGGAAATGCCTGACATGGATTAGAAGCAGCTCAAGGTGTTTGATGATTTTCTTGTGAAGCACCTCTATGGATAGGGGGATCTATTATATGCGTGATTCGAGGGCGCCATTGTACCACTTCTCTGTCTTGCGGTTCTTTTAGATGGCTTGAAGTTGCTGCTCCTTCCGGCAAGAGAATTTAGGGTATTGTTAGGGAGTCCATAAGAAGTGTTTTATTTTATCTAATTTCCTTCTTTAGGTTGTGTGTACTTGTATGGGCGTGTGTGCATTTGGATATGCCTTTGTGCCCTTGTATGCGCTTGAACGTGCGTGTGTGATGTTTTCGTAATCATTGTAACTCATTTTATTTCGTTTAATGAAATTATTGGAAAAATTTTCGTCTTCCAACCTTCAAAAAAAAAAGTCATGCTATAATGATCTCTCAACCTTTACTACTCCTTCATACCCGTTTATGGCAAATGGCATCTCAAAGCACCGCCAAAAATCAAACTTTTCGTATGGAGGCTGCTGAGAAATATATTGCCCACAATAGACCAATTGATCAAGAGAGGGTGCATTTTACCCAATATATGCAGGCTTTGTATGAGAGATGAGGAAACTGCTGCTCATCTATTTACGAACTGTGCCACCACAGCATTGCTATGTGCTTCCTTGGGCCTTAACTCTCATGAATTTTTTTTGAACTTATTAACTCTCATGAATTAATCTATAAACTGCAAACAAGGATATTGGTATACATGCGAAAGACTACCAGCGCAGTTAGCCACACACAAAAAATTCGAGTAAAGGAGAGATCTCAAGTTCGATTCTGACTTGTCGGAGTTTTTTCTGAAAAATATATGAGGACGTATGAGTCACCGTATTAAAAATAAAAAAAAAAGATATTTTTTTTTTGCGGTTTTAACTTGCCCTTGGGTATTAAAAAAAAGGATATTGGTATACAAATGGCGGCTGTTGCTTATGAGCTTTGGAGAGCAAGGTGTAGGAGAATTTTCCAAGATAAATTAATATTCAGATGAAGAATTTTCCAAGATCTATGCTACAGATGAAGAATTAATATTCAGGCTGACATACAACTGTGGAAATCGAGGCGCTGGGAAACAGAAACTCAAGCTTAATTTTTTTCTTTCTTTCTTTCTTTTAGATATGTAAATTAGTTTTCGTTTTGCTTTATTTCCTATTATTTTATTTTTACTTTACTGGTTTTGTAATGGTCACCAGTTAGGTTGATGACTAAACTCTTTACAATTCATTAATATAATTGGTAGATATCCACCTGGAATCTTTTCTCAAAAAAAAAAAAAGAGTTATCTTGTCATCAAAATTGTTCATTCTTCATCAAATGACTTGGTGAAACTAAGAAATGAGTTAACACTGTTAGAGTCTAGTACATTAACTGATCCATCTAACTTTCAGTTCCACTCTGTATTGTCATGAAAAAACTTTAAACTTAATTGGTGTATAAATAATTCAGCATTTCATTCTTTCACATCCTCTTTGGTGACTCTCATCATAACAATACTCATATATAAAACTTTGAGAAACAAAAATCAATTCGGTTTAACTTTCATTTAGTGGGCGATGCAACGCATCTAATTTTCGAAGAGTCGTAATGTCAATTCATTCTTTTTGGAGGTAAGGAACTTCTTTTCTCATGCGTTATGTTTTAAATTGATACTTTTATATAAATTATTATATGGTATATAAATAAAAGTCGCATATGCCTCTCGATATCTATGGCCGTAAAAATTATAGCCTCACATAGCTCTTGATATTCATGGCCACTTGAGTTTGAGACCGCACATGACTCTCGATGTTTATGTCCATCAATCACCTAACAACGAGCTCGAAAATATTTTTATTAATTATCTAATTATTATTTCGGAAAGTTTATTTTATTACTACTTAATATATTTTTTTGTATAAAATATTATCTTTTTCTTTGTGGCGTATGAGACAGGTGTCCTTACTGGGTCGGGTTTCGAGCGACGTCTTAGCTTCATTTAATATTTTATGTATAAATAATTGTATTTTATATTTTGAGAGATATATTGTAATGATATTGTTAATGCTGCTTCCAAAATGAAAAATGGGATTGAGGTGTAACAAATACTAGGTTAGACATCTTCTTAGGTAGTGGAGAAGTGATTAATTTCTGAACGAGAAAAATGCATGGGAAAAAACACTTGCTACAAGATACCCTTATAATTAAAAGCTAGACACAGAGATCAAAATTGAAGAAATCTTCTATGCAAATTCAACTCAATCCCTTTGAATTTGAGACTTGAATTCTGTACTTCAGCACCAATGGGAATACACTAGAGAGGAAATAAACTGATCGACACAAGCTACTGTCTTACAATTACCACTACGGTTGGAGATCAAATGAAAATCCAAAATACTTCACAATACAAAATGCATACAAGTTCTTTGCTCACACCAGGAGTATTAGACGAATCAGCGATAAAAGTCTTCACATTGGTTATTGGGAAAACAAAAACTAATCACAAAATACAACTTCTTCAATGGGGCATTGCGGCAAATCAATATTGCCTTTTATGCGATTACTTAAGCGCAAGAAGTCATAGTCATCTCTTTTACCACTGCACATTCACTCGATATTCTCTTCATAGTGGAATGGACAAAAAAAATTATGTGATCGTTTGTAGTTCTTTCTTAAAAAAAAGAAAAAAAGAAATTAGTACCAAGACCAAAATGAAAGCAATGAGGGACGTCACTATTCTCTTGTTGTTGGAATATCCGGAAAGAGGGCAATGCAAGAACCTTTACAACTAAACACAGGAATTGGACAGCCGTATAACGAGTAATACTACAAGACTACAAGCTATGGACTGTCATCGGCTAGTGGTGACAAGAACTGGTAATCTTCGTCTTTCTAGGTAGTTTGTAATTGTAGGTCTGCTAGGGCAAAATTTCTTGAGGTATGCACTATCTATTATCACACTCTGATCTTGTAATTTTTGCCCCTCATTTGTAATCAAAATTGTTGTTGTTTTTCCTCCTTGTTTGTTCTTTAAATTTTTAGTTAAGCATATAACAGGCGATCGCCTGTTGTGTTTGCTCAAAAAAATAAAAAATTATGCCTCTCATTTGTAACCAAAATTGTACGCAAATTTTTTTATTTTTTTAATGAAATCTAGTAGGCAATCACTTACTATTCAAAAAATAAAAATAAAGAAATTTAAAAGCATGTTTGCTGACTTTGTCTTTTGACCAAGTCAAATAAAAAAATATGTTCAGAAAAATGAAACAAATTTGTATAAAAAAATCAGCTAGACTAATTGGTCACGTGTATAGTACAAATATGAAAGCATGTTACTAAAATTTATCAAAAATAATAATTTTAGGCAAACTTTTTAGCAAAATGGAAATAAAATTTGTTAAAATTTCGTAAAATATGGAAATATTGTTGAATTATAACAAGTTAAACATGTACTAAACACTTTTTCCCTTTTTGTTTGCTTGAGAGCTCATTACAAGTTCTAACACTTATCAAATATGCATGTATACCCTCAAACAAACAATTAACAAACAATGATCAGAGAGAACAAAAGAGGCCCAAAATGAAATGAAAAAGCAACGGATACAAACTTTCCTAATATATATTTAAACCAAAGAATTAGTTTGATTTATATTTGTCAATAAGATGAATTAGTGTTTGCTCATAATCCATCATCCTTCCTCTTATCATAACTTGAGATCTAGCAATGGCGCACAGTTTGATTCTGTCGGCTCAAATAAATCTAAGTTGACGCCGAAAAGTCGAACCCTCTTTTTTAATCTTCTACCACACCAATTGATATCAGAGCAAAAATCAACTATTTCATTCCCAATCTGTAGGTTCTCTCCTTTCCTCGTAGAATAAGTAACATCAGAATTGCAAATAATTGCTTTTCTTCTATGAAACATTGTCTCAGAACTTACCTTGACGATATTAGTTGAAATCCTGTGACTGTAACTAATAAAAAAACAGTTACGACGCTTATCAGATGAAAAAGAGACAGTATCACCAGCAGAGAGCTGCTTCTGTCTGACAAAACGGCTCCAACCTTTAGTGATAACGTAGCTCTGGCTACTCCCCCAATACGAGTAACGAAAATGCCATGTCTCGCTAGTAGCACGATCCTCAAAGCAGAGTAACATGCCGGCAGAAGGCTGTTCCAGGCGCGGAAAGTGGCGCTCTGCGTGCTGCTTAGGGATTACGAGACGGTTGAGCTTTCCAACATCGCTCGGCGTCACGATTTTCTCAAACATGAGCATGATGTTGAGTTGGTCCTCAAAACTTTGTTTCAAGTTGAATTTAGGGTTTTGGAAAGAAAGGTGGGAGTAGTTTGTGAGCTTTGTTGATATTGAAAGATCCATATTTATTTCTTCTTTTTTTGTTTTGGTTTTGAATTTTTTGGTTGTTACGAGAGCAGAGATTGTGTGGTTTGTCCCTTAATTAGCAATGATGGTCTTTTTATGGCCGGTTGGGATGGGATCAGAAACCAGTTGAAGTCTTTCAAGCTTGTTTAATGTTTTTTTTTTTTTGAATACTTGCTTGAGGGCTTGTTTAATGTTATTTAATGAGGTGCTTTATTTAATAATGTGACATTTGAATTAATGTCCATATGCAATATATATAGTACAACGGAAAATGACATGTGTATACATATACATAACAAATCACCAAGTAAACGCTAACGTTTTTATAAAATAGAAGAATTTAAAATAAATTCTTGAGACATAACAATATGCCTATAAATATACTCAATTAAATGATTTTTGGTTTTAATTTATAGAACAATATACAGGCTAGCTAGCTGATCAAACATAATAGTTTGAATTTCAAGCAACAGGAGGACAAATTCTTAGTTGTCTGTACGAGATAGAAATTTGAATTCAATTTTTAAAAAAAATTATGCTATAATTAGTGTTAATTGACGCGTATATGCAAGCTAAGGTTTTAATTTATAGAACAATATACAAGCTAGCTAGCTGATCAAATATAATAGTTTGAATTTCAAGCTAGCTAGAGGAGGACAAATTCTTAGTTGTCTGTACGAGATAGAAATTTGAATTCAATTTTTAAAAAAAATTATGCTATAATTAGTGTTAATTGACGCGTATATGCAAGCTAACGTCCAGCTTAATAATTATGTCTTCTTTCAAAATTCAAACACTACATACATGTCAAGCAGTACATAGAAAGCATATACATTCTATTTAAAGTACTTAATCATGTTTTGGCACGATCTGTTCGATAAAATACAAAATATATAGTCTTCAATTACACTTCAAAAAGATCTTGTTAATTGTATATGACCTTCAAAAAGTACATCTCAAAGTCATCAATCTTTTTGATCAATTAGACAAGTATTCCTTCACTAAATGAGACCAGGACAAAAAAGTTCAGAAATGTAGTATATTTGTCTACATTTCTTACTGTTTCAATATTGCAAAAGATCAATTTAGTGATCGGAAAAGTGAAAGATTGAGAAATGAATCAATTAATATTTAGATGTTGACCAATCAAGTTGACTCCACATGCATCATGTGTATTAGTTTGTGGTTTGAATTTAGAGTTAATGACATGGAAATATAGAGTTTAGAATCTTTATGATTTAGGATTTACCAATGTTTTAAATAGCGATATAGCGCTCCGTAGCGGATTGACTTTTTTAGTAGCGAATTGCGGTAGCGGATACTATAGCGGCTCTATGGTCTTATAGCGTATAGTGGACGTGCAATATAATTTATAATTTACGTAAAAATTTTAAAAATATTAATTATAAAAATTTGATCATAATAGAATTTTAATATAAAAAACAAAAAAAATCCAAATACTATAAATATTAAATAAAATTGTATAATAATTTATCATAAAATACCATACAAAGTTATTCATGACTAAACATATCGCATAATTATCCAAAATAAACACACAAATATTAATTATCCAAAATAAGCACAAAAAAAAACTAATATTTTGAATGCTATAGTGCTCAAAACGCTATTTTAGCTATATTTTTAGTGCGTATTGTGTTTTATGGTCGAAATCCGCTATTGCGCACAATTGCGGCGCTATAGCACCGCTATTTAAAACACTGAGATTTACATTTAAGAGTTCGATAATATATTTTTTTATGATGATTTGGTGTTGAGAGCAATATAAATGTTTTAAGAATTTTGTGGCATTGATTATCTAATAATATTATTATAGTTTCTTATTCTGCGTTATGATATTAGTTAAAAGTTTGCTTAAAACAATTTCTTCAATAAATATTGTCCGTAAGACTTATTCTCACTATTTTGAAACCTCCTCTAAAATATTCAAATTCTTATATATATTTCACTAATTGGTCATCCAATTTTTTTTTTCTTTTCCTCTTGTTATTAATATTTATCCGTTTCTAAAAGAATCCATTCATCCCAATAATTAACCATTTGAAAAATGTGAAAAGGACATGTAAACATCAAATTTATCCTCTAAATATTACTTTCTTTAATAAATATAAATATTACTTTTTAAGTTTTACCTACATCAGCCAATAGCTTGGAGCAAAACAACTATTTCCAGGTATGGTTTTTGGTCCTCTCAAATATCTATATAAATTACTAATTATTGAATTAATCCAACTTATATTGGACGGTTTAGATCGCATCTAAAACCGTTGGTTATTTATTTAAATATCATAAAATACATGTTGATGATGATGATGTCACAGCTAAAAATAGCCTCATGTCATATCCAACTGATCATGTAAAATATGTATAATTGCTCTTATTAATGATTTTTTTGAAAGTTATATATTTACTTATATATCTTGACATTTTCTAATGGAAGTTATAGAAAATATAAAGCAGGAAAGAGCCAAGCAAACATTTGACCTTTGAGAATGTAGTTGAGATTAATAGTTCCACTACCTCTCCACATCCCAAAAACCTGGGGTGCCTTTGTTCTTCCCATATTTGTTTCAAATAAACCGATGTTTCTCCAAAATCAAAACCAAACACTTTTCATTTACATTCTGTCTGAAACTTAAAATTTATATAGATATTACATAATCCCCTCAAAATTTTGTGAACATATACAATTTGTAGGATCTAATTATCTTTATACAAACATGGGATGCAATTTTCCACTTTGGAATATTTATGTATGAATAATTAAAAAAAAAAAGTTTTTTTTCTTTGTAGATGCATATATCAAACCTTAATTTGTAGGATACAGATTCATAGCACCAAATTGCTTTTATTTTAAAGTACTTTAATGAGAGGAGTTGTTAGTCAAGTTGATGGTATATATAAATGTGTAATTAGAACCAACTAGCTAGAACATACTTGATTATAATATGTATAATTAGTAAGATTCATAGCACCCTTATTATTCCTTAATATAAATGAAGATAATTAACTCTTAGATGTCTTCAAAGGGTGATGTGATCTTGGTCAAGGAAATTGGTGCACAAGCTGGAAGTAATCCACTCCACCACACATTTCAATTAATTTAAACTATATATGTGTAACTATTTTTTTAGGAATTAATATACAAAAAAAGTTTTTTAGGAATTAAATTAATTCTATAGGTTTTATTATACTAAAAAGAAACTAATGACTTGCTAAAATTCAAATTATATAGTTTTGACTTATTTTTCATTGGGGTTTGGACTAGATATTCAAATTTCCAGCTAAATTTGAGGTAATGATTCAAGAAAGAAAATAAATCGTATTCTCAACAAAAAAAAAAGAATGGGTTATGCAAAAAATAAACATCATGTGGATATTCGTATCAAATTACTTTAACATCTTTATTAAAGTTTAAAATGCAAGTAGAGCCAATGCTTATTCAAATTCAAGTTGCTGACAAAACTCTTCAGGAAAATATTTACGGAAAATGTAATATCCCCAAGGTACTGTAGCACACCGGATCACGATGGGACAATATATATATTATTTTTGTACTTTTATAAACTGTTTTACCATTTTATATATTACTAGGATAATACTCGCGCTTCGCGGCGAATATTTCAATTTTATTAGTTATTTCAATCTAATAATGTATAACTTGTAATTATGAAAATTCAAAATTAAAGTTTGTGAATCCATAGTACATAAATAATACATGAGAACTCAAAATTATTGTCTTTAATTTTGTTATGTCATTATGTCTTGCATATTATATTAGAAAAATAAATTAAGTATTAATCAGGTTTAGATGGATGAGATCAGAAAAAATAAAATGCAAGATAATTTATTTCGAAGATTTTAGTTAAAACTACATAAGATTAAATTATAGATGATTGAATTTAAAAACAATAAAAAATATATTATTATATTTAATATTATATATACGGGAAAAATATGTATACTGCATAGAAAAATGTAACATTACTCGTTTTTCTTCAAAAATTTGTCACAGTTATTATTTTTCTTTTTTTTAGATGTTAAAATTGAATGGATTACACATATATTATTATGAAACCAACAATACATTAAGTAATATAATATAGTTTTCAATATTCTAAAATTTTGTTTGAGATGATAGTTCTCACATAACGGAGATATCACACAGAATATTAATCTAACTAATAATATGATATTATGATAATAATTAAAATTAAAAGCTAAGATTTGATAAATTTTTTGATTCAACGGCGAAGAGAAAATTGATAATAGTTCTCTTGAGAATTTTCAAAGAGGGGAAAAGAATATGATAAGAGTAAATGAACATAATATTTTATTACATGTTCTTTTATATCGTTTATATTCATATATTTTATCAAGAAAAAATAAAATTGGAATCATAACAATATGTCTTTATGTGATATTGTGGTAATAATTTAAATGAGATTTAAAAAAAATTTGATCCAACGGCCGAGATAAAATTTACAATAGGTCTCTTGAGAATGCTCAAAGAGAGATGAAAAATAAGATATAAGGTATAAGTTAATGAACATATTATTTTTGTACATCTTCATTTATATAGTTTATATTCACATATTTTAGCAAGAAAAAAAATTAGAACCATAAGAATATAGAACTGCAAGTATAGAGAAAATTTAAACAAATTTATATTTGATGATTTTAATATGATAAATAAAATATTTCATTAAGAATTATAATTTTTTAAAGAAGAAAAGAAAAATTATTTCTATTTTAATGAGTAAATTTTTCATTAACTATTTGTACATGTGATATTATGGTAATAATTTAAATAAAAAACTAAGATTTTAAAAAAAATGATCCAACTGACCGAGATAAAATTGACAATATGTCTCTTGAGAATGCTCAAAAAAAGATGAAAAATAAGATATAAGATATAAGTTAATGAGCATATCATTTTTGTACATCTTCTTTTATATAGTCTATAATCACATATTTTAATAAGAAAAAAAATTTGGAACCATAACAATATGGAACTCAAAATAAAGAAAAAATTCCAACAAATTTATATTTGATGATTTTAACATTAGAAATAAAATATTTCATTAAGAATTATAATTTTTTAAAGAAGAAAAGAAAAATTATTCATATTTTAATGAATGAACTCTTCATTAACTATTGATATTAATAATTGAATATAACTTTGCATCATGATCCATTGAAATCATCTGATTAAGATCTGATGGTTATAAACAAACTCACAACGGTTCTCATTAAATCGGGTATGGAACAGAAAACACCAATTCAACCAATCATATGCTTATGTTTTAATAACCACATAAATATTGCCATAAAATATCAATAAATTTGAGAAAATGAATGACTAGATTCGACAAAAAAATTGATCGAACAATCGAGATAAAAGTGATGATGAATTTGAGAAAATGAATGACTAAGTTTCGACAAAAAAAAATTGACCGAACGATCGAGATAAAAGTAATGATGTAACATTTTGAGGAGGCTCAAAAGTAGGTGAAAAATAAGGGGTTGGGTTTAATTTTACTGTAAATATATTGTTTTTATTCTTTATGTTACTTTTTTTATTTTTGGAATTTGTGTATACTGTTCTAACATATTATTTTGATTTTTATATACTATTTTCATTTTTTTATGTATATACTATTATTAGAAAATGAACTATATATATTGTTATTATACCGTAGTAATCTATATATATACTGTTATTGTGATATGGCGTGATCTGGTGTGCTGCAGTGCTGATTTGACGTATCATGTCCCTATATTTACTATGTACATAAAATGAAGATGCATACATTTATTAAAAATAGGTTTATTGCTTTAAACAATATTTTTATGCATAATGAGTTTTTTCTTATCGATATGATTTCTCTGCTATTCAGATATATTCAAATGATCAGCTTATATATTAGAGGATCATCCAGTTATTGTTAATTCATTCTTAAGGTTTATTTATTTGATCATTTAGTTATATTTTTTTTTTTTGAGAAATTATTCTCAGTGCTCACCCTTTGGAGCGTTATGTATTGGATTGATATGTTTTTGTAGTGCAATGTTATGTATTTTGTATTATGTTGGATTCATGTCTTTTAATTGTGTTAATACGACTTTTTAGTTACGGCGTATATTTTTTACCGAAATGTTATTGTGTTAGATTCATATGCATTTTAGTTGTGTTAATATATTTTTTAGTTCCTGCGTATATCTTTTAGTGGAATGTTATATATTTTGTATTTATGTTGGATTCGTGTCTTTTAGTTCCGTTAATATGTCTTTTTAGTTACTGCATATATCTTTTAGTGGAATGTTATATATTTTTGTTATTGTGGGTTATAAAATAAATAAATAAATAAATAAAAAATAGAAGCAATGAGGGCGTGGAGTCTGATGCGCCGCTGGAACAAGTTAGGGCATGCGCGTGAGGGAAGCTTGATGGAGACGCGTATCTGAGACGCACCACAATGCGACGTGGTGCGCTGTAAGAGACATGACAGTGCTGATGTTCCAAAGTCCAGACCCATTTTCTTTTCTTTTGATCATTCAGTTATATTGATGTGATGGAATTGTCAAAGCCTTCAAATTTTCCTAATCAGACCCTATATTATAACATAAATTGAATAGAGCACAACTGAATAAACCCTATTGAGGCCCAAGAAAATATTTATATTAGTCAAAATGGCCCGTAAACTTGTAAGATACAGAAAGGCCCATCTCGTTTACAATACATAATAAATCAAAGAATAACCATAATAACTATGTTTAACTAATATTATTTACAAATTGAGGGGGTAAATTAAAATAACATAATAATGAAAACTTGTGGGGTCAAGAAGCATCTTTTGATCATGTGAACATTGTTTGGAGTATAAATTCTTAACATAAGCTGATGTCAGCTCAAATTTTTAAAAATATTTAATGATAGTATTTCTTTTGCTTGTGAGTATATCAATCATAGTATAATTTGCATATGTTATGTTATTTATTATTTTATATATAGAGAGGATGACTAAACAACTTGTACGAATAAAGTCTAATTTTTGCTTGTGATTTTGCTTGTAACCAAAATTCATCAAAAATTCAAATTTCAACCGTACGGATGGAATATATATATTTTGAATATGATGTAGATTAATTTTCACAAGAATTGGAATATTATATCATTGCCATCATGTATAATCAAAATTCATCAAAATGTATATAATATGTATTATATATATTTTGATGGATTTTGATAATGATATAATATTCCGATTCTTGTGAAAATTAATCTACAACATATTTAAAACATATATATTCCATCCGTATGGTTGAAATTTGAATTTTTGATAAATTTTGATGAATTTTGATCACAAGCAAAATCCGGGCTTTACTTGTACAAGTTATTTAGTCTCTCTCTCTCTCTCTCTCTCTCTCTCTCTCTCTATATATATATATATATATATATATATATATATATATATATATATATATATAGTCGGCTAACACGTGACAACATGACAATAAAAAGTTATAATGCAAATTTTAACCATACGGATTGAATATATATTTTGAATATAATATGGATCAATTTTCAAAAGAATCGAATAATTATATCATTACCATCATGTATCATCAAAATAAGAAATAGAAGTTGTAAGAACATACATGCATATTTTGATAATGCATGATGGTAATAAAAAATATTTTCGATTATTTTGAAAGTTGAACTACAACATGCATAAATCATATATATTACATCCATACGGTTAAAATTTGAACTAACAATTAAATTTTTTGATATATAGTAATGTTGTCACACGTTGGTCAAATAAATCCATTATCAAAAGAATCCACCTATAATAAATTCTTTTTTATTAAAGATATATATATTATCTTAGTATACTATATTGTACTTTCCTACAAGTACAATAAAATAACATATCAATTTTGTTTATACGTTATATTATTGTTTTGAATATTAATATATTCTTTTGGTAGAAAAATATATCTATACATAATATCAATTTGGAATAAGAACTACATGATTTTTTTAATGTGTCAGAAATTATTGAAAAAAGGACGGACACTTTGCTAGATTACAATTTATTAATAAGTTAATAAAATAATAACCGATTCTATATGAACGCGAGCTTGCAAAATTGAAAAAAGTGAGAGCAATCTTTGGCGGTGCTAGTACTGTTCTTTTATATAGCATTTTGTTTATAAAAAAAATACCATAACTTTCTACAAATCTTTTGTTAAGAACCTGTAATTATGGTTAAACTATTATACATATTTATGATTTATAAAAAAAAACGGAGCAAGACCATGACAGACTTATGTAATGTAACAATTTGTAATATGGACGGAGCAGATTAAAAAACAACAATATTGAGCTATATATATATTGATACATCTTATTGGGGCCAGCCATACATGCACTAAACCTAAGTTAAAATCAAATAAATCATATAAAAAATGAAGAAAATTGTACCACCACTAAATTTGACCATGATTTTATGTCGGAATTATAAAACAAACAAAGCACCAATGCATTCTTACCCTCTCCATTTATGTCACGAAAATGGTGACGCTCTTCAATTCAAATGGTGCCATGTATTTTCCTTCACTGAAATGCTATATATAATTTTATATCAACTATTTTGGTAAAATTATATTACTTTTAATATATAATATAATGCATCTTTTTATTCATTTTACTTGTTATATGAGATTGTGATATATCTTACCATAAATATAGTTTAATGTCTTTTTCATTTATTCGCGCTTGTGTGCGTTTGTATGCGGTACTTTCTGAACCTATATAATGACTTATTTGTAACAACATACTTATAACTCGATCTTTAATACAATATAAACTTTGAATAGTTGCAACTTGCAACTATTCATTCAAAAAAATGCCTATTTTTTAGACCACTATTTAATGATAACATGTAGTTTTTTTCCTTATCAAATTGTATTATAAGAACTTGATCTTAGAAGATTAATAGTAATATCAATAATAATTGTAAAACACTGCGGGAACTATATACATGGACCGCCTAAAAAAAAAATAAAATAAAATAAACTATACATATGGACATTTTGAGTTGTTCATTTTTTTTATCTCCCAAACATATTTTTAGTCGAGTAAAAAATGAAACTCTCCCTTTAAGTTTCTAATGGAGGGGACTTGCAATATCTTTTTTATAATAAGAACTCCCAAAAGAGAAGAAGCAAGCATATTCATACACCATTTATCATGAACTCAATTGATTTTGATTCTTGCCATTTTTTATGGGAAATTGGAAATTATGCCGGGGTAGTGTAGCAACTCTGTAGTGATTGATTGAAATTATGTAATATTTTCTTACGTTTCTATATACGCTATATATTGTTTTCATTTTTTTAAATATATACTGTTTACCGAATGAATTTTTATATACTGTTTGTTTTCAGTTTATATGTTTATATATACTGTTTTCATTTTTTTTAATATATACTATTTTATAGAATGAAATTTATATTGTTTGTTTTCAGTTCATATGTACTGTCACTGCAGTACGTCGTGCAGTATCAGCTCCCTTTTTCTATTTTTATTTTTCGAACAAAAAAAAAATCTGTGCCAACTTGTGTTGAAGCTAAGAAGCATTAATATACTTGTCTTAAATTTGAGGAGCATAAGCATTTCTTTCTTTAATGAGTGAAAAGGACGTAAATTTTTTTTCAATAAATTCAAACCCTATTTTCACCTTTGTTTTTAACCAAAAAAACAGTACCTACTTATGTTGAAGCTCAGAAGCATTGATTTTTCCTGTCTCAAATTTAAATTTGAGATGATTTTTTTAAATGGATAAGATATAAATTTCCATTTTTATGTATATGAAATTTAAATTTTCAATCATCGGTACTTCCTTTCTTTCAATAATAATGATTTTTTTTTTTGACGGAGGATAATAATGAATTTTAAGCATGAAACTTACCTTTTTACAAGAAAAGTTAATTAACCCAAAATGATGTTGTGCTTATGTCATGCACTTACTAAATTATTTCTTTTGTAAACTTTAATAAATAGGCACATTTTAATTTCCCTCAATATAGTTGTAAAGTTTGAACTAAAATCATCATGTTGTCCCTAGCTAAGCTAATTAACTACTTAGTCTAGTTAATCTGTCCAATATAGCAAGCAACCTTTTGTAATATTAAATGGAAAAAATATATTATATAATAGATTTTTATATCTCTCTCATAAAAAAATCATATTTTTTAACTTCTTTTCTTCAGAGTTTGGTTCGAGAGTCAAAAGGTTTGAAAGCCTCCAAAGTCGGTATGATATAATAAAGAGCAACTTCCAAATAACCCCCTTCACGTTTTTCTTTCTCTCAACTTTTTTAACTTTCCAAGTTAATAAATGGTGAGGTGTAAAAGAAAATACTTAAAAAACTCCAACTTTTTTTAATATTTTATGTCAAGAGATGACATTTTTCTTTACAAATAAAGTGTTTTTTAAATAGGCCATACAAGCTAATTTTTCCTATTAATTACACACATTATAAAAAATTTGAAACATATGCCCATGCAAACAAACTATATTAATCCATTCCTATAAATAAAACACAACGTTCTTTTCCAAAAATGTGGACATGACAAGAAAAAAACATGGCAGAACCTCTGGGCAGCAGGTCTTCTACTGAAAGTTATGAGATGAATATTATCCTAGGGGCGTGTATACAACTTTACCATATAGAAGGGTCTGATATGAAATGAATATATTTAGAATTAAATTACTAGAAGGGCACAGCTCCTAATCCTGATACTGTGCTTCGTACACATAAAACACTCACACTCACATGGCCTTCCCCCACACTCTCCTCCCCACCCTTTTCTCTCCATCCAACCCTATAACAACTCACTCACATCAAATCCCGACCGCTCAATTTGCATTGAACGGTCAAGATCGTTCCCGGAAGTCATTCGTTACACACAGAGATATTACTAACTATGATGTAGAAATGAGGATCGGATCTCGACCGTTCGATCCTTGGTGTCACTATATAACAAAGCCAAACCCTGAAAAGCTTCTCTCCATTATTTCCACTCTCACTCCCACAACACACGAGCAAGAAAGCACGACAACAATGGGGTTTGCGTCGTTCTACTACGGAGTAATCCTGCCGAAGCCTCTGGTGGTCTTCATCCAGCTGCTCGACTCCATCCAGCAATGCATCTTCCTCTCCCTCCTCCAGCTCGGCTTGCTCCCCGACCCGTTGATCCAAGACCCGATCCACCACCACCAAGATCCCATCGCCTACGCCATTAAAGACCGCCTTCAGGTCGTCAGCTTCTCCAGCTTGGATCAGGAGCCGTCGATCTGTGCGGTGTGTTTGGGGGAAATGGAGGCGATGGATACGGTGAGGGAATTGGGGAATTGCTCGCATTTGTTCCACAAGGGTTGCATTGATAAGTGGGTTGAGTTGGGTCAGATCACTTGCCCCTTGTGTAGGTCTCTTCTCTTGCCTAAACACCATTTATGTCATTTCATGTAAGAGATGTAGATCCTTTTCTTTGATTTGTAGTTAATTGATGATGATGAATTGGTTAGGATTTTTACTCATCAGATACTGTGTACACCAATGATTTTTTTTTTCTTTCTCATAGTCTTTTCTACTTTTCTTTTTATTTTTGGAAATGTTATATAAGGGGAGTTTTTTGGAATAATGTCATTTCTTATATTTATATAAATTTTTAGTAGATGTGAGAGATTTTCTTTATGGTTAAGATGAAATTAATTAATAGTTCGTTTGAATTGGGTAAAGTCACTTGCGTGCACTTAACTTGTGTGGGCTCCTCCAGTTTCCAAAGGCAAAAATTAACCATTTCTTTTACTTGGTCAGATTAAGATAGTTAAAATTTGAATTTAATCATAATATACAATTTATTTATTTTTTGAGGAAATTTAGAGAGGGCTTTCACATCCCCTTCTAAATGCTATATTAAAAGACATAATATAAAATTTAATTTTCTATTTAAATATAAATACATACTTAAACGAGCACATCACTATGGATA
The DNA here is from genome assembly GCA_024447665.1 of Juncus inflexus. Lineage (NCBI taxonomy): Eukaryota > Viridiplantae > Streptophyta > Magnoliopsida > Poales > Juncaceae > Juncus > Juncus inflexus. The sequence goes on from JAJHPC010000017.1 coordinate 6,550,532, forward strand.
AAAACATACTTAGTAAAAGGCATAAATGCTGCTGTTTAAATAAATAATCATATTTTATGAACATAATATTTTGACTTCGGATTAAAAAGTGTGATAAAAAATGCACGATACTTTCACCAAGGGGCACGCATGAAATTTATGATTAAATAATGAAGAGTCAGAGATTCACTTATGACTGTCAACAACGGTTAATTTTTTATTTTGTATTCACATAATTAATATTAGTCAAATCTTTCTTTTTTAATCTTCAGCCCGCAGGCAATATTAGTCAAATCTTTGGTGAGAGGATTAAGGCCATTACTGAGCAGTCGTGCTATTTATTCAAGTTTGTTAAATTAAATGTTATTTATGGAAGAACACTACAAACAGAAATTTTTTATTAGGTCCATGTGTTTTTTTCTAAAAAGGTCCCTGGCCCAAAGACTATATAAGGGCTTAATTACCATTCTGTTGGGCTATAATAAGGCTAGATTTGTTTTGGAAAAGGATAACTAAATTATTTAACCACCGTCATCCCACCAGAAATAAACTTTTTTTTTTAAGAGTAGGCGATTGCCTAGTAGAAATAAATTAAAAGAAGGGAGTGACTATTAACCTCCCGTAAATTATGACTTTTTGACTCCTAACCAACGAGAGCGCGCCTTGTGTGGCAGAAATTGAGAGTTATTTACAGATCATGAGGATTAGGAGCTCATAAAATGGCTCACATGAAATTAAACATATAATTATTTTTTTTAGTAACTCTCAGTAAATTTCTCATGTAAGGTATATTATTCAAAATATAAATGTATAATATTTAGAATATAGTGTATATTGTTGTGATATAAAATAATATTGTCTATTTTTGTTGAAGATATCTCTTCATTAGTCAAATCGCCTAGATCTGTATGATAAGACTTGTACCGTCAATAATTTTAGCATTCTCATTCTCTTATTTAGAATGTAAGGTATGTTACGGTGAATATAATAAATGTATAATGTTTAAAAAATAAGATATATTATTGAAATATAAAAAGTACATTGCTTGGAATACAAGACAATTTGGACTCTCATTTTTATTGGGAGCCAATATGAATTAAATAAAATGGGAGCTTCGAATCTTTTTCCTTAAAAGAAATAAGGAGATATTAATTAAGGAGTATAAAAAGCATGGATAGAAAATCTTATCATCACAAGTAGTGGGCCTTGTTGGCCAAAAGTTAATTCATGACATGCATCAGTGTTCAGCATTCATGATATCCAAGAAATGACATTTTTTCTCTTATCTTAAAAAAATGTTAAGTTCATTACTTATGATTAAACCTTTTAGTCATCCTTGTACACAATTTTGATATATATTCATTGGATAATAAATTCTAGGTATGAAATCTCAAATACTTATTAACCTTTTAGTCACCCTCTTAATTAATCTATAATTGATATATAAAGTATAATTAGCAACTACATTACTAATTATTAAATTAATATATAATCAACTTATATAACAAATTAATGAATTATATTTATATTATTTGAGATGTAAAATAAATGCTCTGTCAACACGCTCCACAAGAAAGGCATCATCGTCTCATTTTCATCATCCACTCATTGATCTCCACGTGTCAGTCTCTCAGGGCTCGAGATTTTGGGCCTCTTGTCGACCTCGTACGAACTGGGCCCACATTCACTCATACCGAATAATCATGCTCCACGTGGTAGTTCTATCAGCTGAGCGGTACAAAACATGAAAGGTCCATTAAAGAGAGGACATGATTTTAATTGCTGTTTGGAATAGAGCAGCTGATCTTTCCTTGTGTTTGATCCCCTGTAGATTTTTTTTTCTGGAATTGTACCAGAACTATATTAAAAATATAAAATACAAATGAAGTAAAATAATTCTAGGAGTACTACTTAATGTACACAAACAAAAATATTTGTATTACATGTTGAATATGACAAACTCATTGAATTATTTTGTTACATTGTTTATCAATAATTATGTTGGCTATAGGGTTCATCCCCCCCCCCCCCCCCACACACACACACAAAATAAAAAATTATATATCAACCCTTAGAAAATCTTGTTATATTGAAAGTTGTTAATGATATCAGATAAATAAGTATTGGTTAGGTCAAACTCTTGAAATGTACTTTTCATCTCAAAGACACGGATAGTAATTCTTGTGCTCTCTTATTTTTTTTTGTCATCTTTAAGAAAAAAAATAGCACTTAAGAAAGTGTATTCAACTAGATTTTAATCATGTGTTTTTTGTTCTATAACCAATGATGACAGCACCCGAGAAACATGAGTTTTCTGACTATGGAACTCGGCTAACTATAAATAGTGGCCGGTTCCGCCCTTATCTACTATTATACAATAACGGATGAAAGACAACATTGGAGGATGGTTTTTATTATATATTTTTTAAATTTTTGACATATAGTCAGTACTTTTTGGATATATTTATGAAATTAGCTCTATATATTATAACTGGCGTGTGTAATAAAATATTTTGATATAAAAATGAAAAAAAATGTAAGAAATTCATATAATTAGTTATCTTGTAGTTGACTTGACTCTACAAACTAGGTACCAAGTTTGGTACATTCTAAAAATAGTTATTAGTAAAGCTTAAAAATGGAAAACAAACAAAGGTTCTCTCTTTCCTTTTTTCCACATTTTCTTTTGTTTCCTTCTTTAGTTCTGTTCCACAACCCTCTTCATCCCCTATTTTGCCCCCAAAATCTCCATTTGTGGCCCCTCTTTCTTTAAACAAAGAAAATTTCAGGACCAAATTTGGGAAAGCGATGTTCTCAAAGCATAGAACCAAACCCTAGAACCCAGACAAAGATCTATCCACATCTTTCTCCAAATTCGGACCGATCCATACCCAAATTAGTATAGAGAGAGAGAGAGAGAGAGAGAAAGCAAGACAGACAGACAGACACACACACACAGCGAGAGAGAGAGAGAGAGATGCCAAAGGGGAAGAGAGAGATGAGGCGGATAGAGGACACGGCCAGCCGGCAAGTGACTTTTTCGAAACGGCGAGGCGGGCTTTTGAAGAAGGCCTTTGAGCTGTCAGTCTTGTGTGATGCTGAGGTGGCTCTCATAATCTTCTCCAGTCGCGGCAAGCTCTTCGAGTTCTCCAGTTGCTCATGGTACTTATCCTCTCTCTTTTTTCCCTTATTTGTTGATATTTCTATCATTTTGTGCTTATTTGTTTCCAAATAGATCAATACTCCAATTATGTTTATTGGTTCTCTATTGCGACCCCATGAAAGTAAGAAAATGAATACTTCTTTTAGATGAGCTTATTTCAGTTAAATTCATGTACTTGACTTTCCATTGACTTGGATTTAGTTTACCGATAGCTCTTAAATTTTGGAACTTATGTCACTGTTCTTATTTCAGTTGAATTTAAGGAGCTGATTTTCATAGATTTAGTGCAAATTGTGAGGATTAATTCAGCTCATCTCGAGTGATTTGTTGTCTCTTTGTTTTCAAACGATACATTATGAACTCTTCGAATTGAAGAAGATTCTAAATCTAAAAGCATTTGAATTAATTCAATGATTATTTGAACCTTTTGATGAATATATGAACATTATTTTTTGTACTTGTGAGCTATGCAGCACTGGCTCTTACTGTATCACATTTTCTTTTGTCTTGAATTAATGGAGTACTTATTACTTGTATTATATAAAATTAAGTATATGCTGAAGTGTTTAACATATGATATTTCAAAAGGCTTTTAGCACATATATATAGTGACTTTTGTATATTTAGCACATATATGAGATTTTTAACTCATTTTCAGTATAGTTTAACTGCCTTGGAATGTAAGTACTACCACATCAGCTGACAGACAACATGCCATCCAAAGGATATGGGACTTGTCTTATCAATAATAACTAGCCCTTGCACAAAATTGTACAGATCCATCGTTTACATGCCAAACATTTACCAAACCACCTATAATAAAGTGGAGAGTCACCATCTCACAAACTCAAAAGTTTGTGGGTTAAAAAACAAATACCAAACATTTTTTCTTTTTTCAAATATTTTTTTCTTTTATTATTGATACATAACTCATACATAATATATTTCTTTAGTTTAAGTCTTTGTTTTAAAAAAAAAAACTCATACATTGATTTGATGCAATTTCCGTAGTAAGCTATGTATATTATGGTAATTTCAATGATGAATAGTTGAAAAGAACACCCTAAAAAAATCTCGAGCCTAATATTTGAAAATTACTTGAATAAAATAAAAATAAAAACTATTATGCTAATTACCATCGCATCAATCCTTTGAAAATTAACATTCCGACAGGAGAGAATGTAATATTGTATGTAATTTATTGTGCTTGTCATCTTTATATTCTTATACAAACTAGATTTTGGTAGAAATGAGACATATTTGGAAAGTAAAAAAAAGTTGAATTAGATATAAAATGTGGTAATAACTTTTTTCTATCATTATTAGTTACTATTCTAAAAAGCAAAATATCTCATATTGGCATGTTTTTTGTGCATATGTATATTCCGGGATATATACAACATTATAAAAGTTAGATGTACAATTTAGTAACAGTTTTTTTGGAGTTTACAATTGTCAGATGGAAACTGAAATTGCCGGCTTTTTTATCTGGAAAATATTGCAGCATCCAAAAGACAATTGATCGCTACATGACACACTCAAGGGAACATAGTGGAAGCACTAAAAATATGGATCGAAGTATCCAGGTAATAATTATACTTCAGCATTCCTATTTATTTCATTTTTTTAATAAGAACTTCATGTATTGATTGATACTAATAATAGGGATTCTTGTATAAGAAATTGGTCAGAAAAATATGAGTTTATATCCTTCATTTATGGTATAATCTGTTTGTTTGCCTTCAAATTGTATATGATCTTACAAAACTGCACATATTACTAGAGGTGTACAACTGCAACCTGACTCAATCTCTTTTTGAGAGTTTTGAAGTTGTCGGTTGCGGTTTGGGTTTGAATTTTGAATAACCGCTAATTATGGGTTAAGTTACGTGTTTAAAATTTAAAACCCAAATTGAGCTATGATCCAATCCTTAAATTCCATAATTATATACCACATCATATTTTAATAATTTATTTCAGGACTTAAATGTTACATTGAAACTAATCAAAATCCGAAAGAAATTATAAATACAATTCATGTCATCACAATCCAACAAGAAACTAAGGATCCAAAAACAAAAAGAGATGCAAATCATTCAAAATAGGCCATCATAATATTTAGCCTCTGCAAAAAAAAGCTTTTTTTTTCCGAATAATACATGCTAAGAGAAACTCTCTCTCTCTCTTCAATATCTGTACGGAGAGAAACAAACCCTAGCGATTCCAAATCTGGGGCGGCGGCTGCCGTAGCGGCGCCTCCGCCCCGCCCCTCCCCACCGCCTCAACCCTCAACCCTCAACCCTCCACCCCCTTCCCATTTCCCTCTTCCCCCCCTTTCCCTTGCCCCTTTTCCCCATCACCAAACCTTGACACCCCTTTTTTATTTCTTCCCCTTCTCAAATCTGGTCCGGATCTGAAGCTTCAAACACGAATAGTTGTTGGCGTGAGGCAACACATGCTTGGCCGCCTTGCCTCCATCGTCGCCAATAAGCTGTTGGATGGCCAGCACGTGGCGACAGTACAATGCGAGGAGGTCTCTATGTCAGGAGGACGTATGAGGCAGCCATGAAGTACTTGAGATGTCTTCGCAAAAGAATGAACACGAAGCCATCTCATGGACCGATCCAGAACTCCCGCCAAGTCAAATCTGAAGTTGAAAGTGATGTAGCAGATCTCTACTTGGCGTATCTGAAGAGAGTGAAGAGATCGAGTTCAGACTGACGGTTCAGACCAACGGTGAAGAATACCAATGGTGGTAAAGGTCATCAGGTTTCCACCCCTCCTCAGAATAGGCCAACGATGAAGAGATCGGTGGTTCGTCGGGTCGTGTAGTCGAATATGCCTTGATGGCCGCATTGATGATGTAAAGGCTGTAGCAGCCAACCGTGTGTTCGCCTCGGTTCTTGAAGGATCCGTAACCCTAGGTTTTCCGCGGCGGGGTCCGGTAACCTTAAATTTGTGGCGACAATGGTCCGCTAACCCTAGTTTTGTGACGCTAAGGGCATGCTAAACCCTATTTCTATGGCGACATTTGTGGCGGATGTGATCCCCAATTTAGGGTTTAGGGTTTTAGAAATGTCTTAATTTTCATTTAGGGTTTTAGAATGTTTATTTTGTGCTTGTATGCGATTCTTGTCATGACTTACTTGTAACTCGATCTTTATTGCAATATAAATTCTGAATAGTTGCAACTTGCAACTATTCCTTAAAAAAAAGGCTTTTTAGCTCCTACAAATAAAATATAACTAATATTTAGTTCCTGCTAAAAATAGGCTTTGAATATATTTTTCCCCCGAAAAAAGGTGCTTTAACTATTTTTATCGTCCGCCACCTTTATAAATGCTCTAAGTGTCCCCCTTCCAAATGCAAAATATCTTTTCTTTTCTAATTGTGAGTTTTTACAAGCTTTTTACATCAGAGAAATAATATCTAACCTATTATCTATCCATCTATTTTTATACAAAGCTATGTAAAAAAGAAAAAAGAAAAAGCCCTTCTGGGCTTCCAGGAGCAGCCCAAAGATGAATCAACTTTTCATTTTTTGAAACCTAACACGTGTTTGACTTCTCTTCATAACACAACAGCTGTTCTGTCTGTACAGTTGTTTCTTCTTCTAGTTCCAACGCGGCCATTAAACACAACCTAGACCAAGATAATAATAATGATATCTCTTTCTTTTCTTGAATTCTCCTTCAACCCTCTATTCTCCAAGCTCTTTCTTCTTCTCTACGTCATTTCTTTTATTTGCTTCTCCTATTATTTATCATGTGATTGATTTGTTTCTTTGCATGATCCTAATATCATGCATGTCTCTTTCTTCTCATTCTTCATGGCATCACACTTTACTGGATTGATGAGTTTGAGATCCCTCAGAGGATAGTTTGTTCGGTAACAGATATACAAGATTATGCATGGAGCTCCAAATTGCATATATATAAAGACATCAAGAGTATGCATGGAGCTCCAAATATTATGAGACCCTTAAAATAACTCCAAATTGCATCTAAAGACATCAAGCTGGAAAAACAATATGTTTTAGCATCAAGAAAGTGTACAGTCAACTTAAAATGCCATTATATTAACATTGAAGTATAATTTTTAGAGTTTATATACTCTTGCTAATTCCGTTCACTCCATTGCAGCATCTGAAGTCTGAAGCGAGGAATTTGGAAACGAAGATTGAATCTCTTGAATCTTACAAGAGGTACTTAACTCACAAAATATGGTGATGTCAATAATGTAGGCCAAATGCTAAAAGGCACGTAGAAAAAGAGAAGAAAGAAACAAATAGCAAAAAAGAACCTGAGTGAAACCCTAATTATACCTTTATTTTAAAACTCCTACCGAATCAAACTGAAAAAAAAAACCCATTAAATGGAGATACTTACACACTACAAACATGTGCTTGGTATTGTTACCATAGCTTAATCATCCTTCAACAAAAAGAGAGGATTTATTAAATAGAATAAATATTTGACAAAATATGAAGGCCTTTCTTTTTCTGTGAAGGAAACTACTTGGAGCTAGTCTAGAGGCTTGTTCTTCTGAAGAACTGGAAGAGCTATCCACACAAATTGAGAAAAGCCTTTGCAAAATAAGAGCAAGAAAGGTACAAATCGCAATATTTAATTACAGTAATTTCTGGATAAATATATAATATGATAAGACACTTGCAATATGTGTGATCTTGCATGTAGGAAAAGATGTTATTGGATCAAATATCACAGTTACGAGGAAAGGTGATTTGAATAATTGCCCTAATTTCTGTTTTTAAGCAACATGATATATGGGGATGGATTTGATTGTTCGTAATTTTATTCTACTGTTATTTTGTATGTATAATATGGCAGGAGATAAAGTTTCTGAAAGAGAAGGAATTGCTTAAAGATAAGGTACTAACTGTAAGTATTTTTCTCTCCATCTAATTAATAAAAAAATTACATTTTCTTAATTAATTTAGCATAAAAATTATGTAGTGAAAAATACAGTGTTTTGGGCATGAAAATTTGCATATATACAATATATATATATACAAAATCTCAAATTACCTCGGATGCTAGTAACATTCAAAAATATCTTTCCTTAAGCCCTAACTATTAACCCTAGATTTTGTACCTTACTTTCAAATATTAAAAATTCTAAAAAAAATAATTGTACAATATATCCTCAAGGACTGAAAAAAAACAATTGTACAAAATAAAAAAAATGTTTTATTTTTTATTAAAAAAAACAATTGTAAACAGATTAACAAAAAAAATGATACTGTATTCATATTCTAATTTGGTAGTTTTTTTAAGGTCAGAAATAAGCAAAATGATAGTTAAAATATAGCTAACACAAGAATTAATTTATTTTTCTTCTTTTTCTGAATTCTAGAGCAGGGCGCAACAATCTGAAATTATTATTTATGAAGATAATCAACACACGGAAGTGGAGACAGAGCTTGCAATTGGTCGACCCGGAACTCATTAGCCTCAAAAAGCTTCAAATTATTAATTCATAAATATTGTGCTACCATTCATGAATAAAATTTAATTTTACTTTTATGTTTATGTTTTTCATTTTCTGAAGAAAATTTATGAGTGATGGCTCGTTGAGACAGCTGTTAAATTTGTGTGAAGTTACCTCATCATGACTATTTCAATTTGTACTGAAGATTAATTTGTTTTAGAATATGATTGTACCAATAAACATTGTATATATGTTTATCTGTCTTCATTAAGATGAATAATACTGCGTTATTTTTTTTTTCTTCAGGAATGTCCCTATACTGAATTGTTTGTGATCTTTTTTCTATATTAAGAAGGTGTTTATATTGATATATTTTTCATGGGTCAACTTTCTTTATTATTTTTTGTTTAAGAATAAAAATTCAGGCCCATCCCACCATCGTAACTTCAGAGGCCATAAGTCCAGTCAGGCAAAAACTAATATTAATAAGGGGAATTTTTCAAATCCCCCTAATTTTTTTCTGAATATATTAAAAGCCTTCTCACTTTAAAAAATTCCTAAAATATATATATATAATTCATTTAATTCTTTTTACCCATCTACTAGTGTATAAAACTTTCCATCCACTTTTTCTTTCTTGGACCAAAATACATAATTACTATCCCTATGATTTTTTATAATTCAACCTAAAATACTAAATATATGATAAGATATTTATAACATAATATTTTATGATATTATATTTACATTATTTTATGAACCTATATGTACTACATTACAACTATATATATTGGTCATTCATCAGTAATAATTAAATAAATATGTAAATTAACTTTTATTAAAAGAGCAATGTAAATTAACAAATTTTATTCACATATATACTATTAGAAATATGCAAAATTATATAAAAAGATAAAGAGTAGTCATTCATGAAACCACAAGAAAAAACCAAAGCCCATTGTCCAAACACCTTCATATTACAATTATGAGGGAATTCAAATAATCATTTATCCATACAAAAGCTCAATCTATATACCAAACCAAAAAAAAAAAGAAATTAAAAATACCAAAACGGAGAAAAACAAAACGCCAATTAAATTCCCCTCTTTTTATGATCTTACAACAAATTTTTAACTTCGATAATATTAATACCATTCCCCCATCAAAAGTTGTTTGAGGCCTCATAGGTCATGCCGGTGCTCCATCCTGAATCAGCAACGTTGTTACATGTGATGGATTCTTGCGATGTGTATGTGGTGAGCATGAACGACAGAGCCTGACCGCCGAGATTTGAGAAGGCTTGGTACGAAACACCCCAATTGGAACTCATAACGATCCAATCATTGCTCCCTTGCACTGATACCGACCCTATATCGCCTGATCCTCCGATGTTTATTATGAACACAAGCAACCAATAGGCGTTGCCTTGGAACTGGAATCGGATCCCACCTGACCTCTGGCATGGAACCCTAAACATTCAAGTGGAATTCAATTTAGGATTACTAATGCAGTTGCAGCACTTTTTTTGAAAAAATTATGTTCTTTTACAATTAGTGGCAGAGTTCAAATAAAATGATTGACAGATCTCCTAATATTCTAAATGACCATATTATAAGCTGATAAAAATAATCATTTCATTGAAATGAAGACGATAATCAGGCTGCTATATATTACATTTTGAAGTCTAAAGACTCTTATGATAGTCAAAACTATCTTTAAATTTTAGTCTTTATAGAGATATTTCCTTTATATTATTAAAAAGTATTTTATACATTTTAAATACTCATTTATTTTGGGTTAAGGTTCTTAGATCAAATAGTCAAGTATGTTAATTACCTTCTGTACATAACTGGCACGATACCAGCAACATGCTCAGCAAACGTGAGAAACATTGGCATTGCCATGTCAAAGTGGAGCCTGGGAGGATTGCACCATCCACCGTCGTCAGAGGACTGAGCATAGTTCGGAGGGCAAAGGTTTGTTCCGGTAACAGTAACAGACTGCGCTCCGCTGAGACAGTATCGTGATCCTTGACAACGGATCTCATAGCACCCTCCACATCCTTTCCCACCGTTGAACAATGGAGTGCTCAGTGCAGCTGTGTTGTAGTTGTAAGGGTTACTCGCGAAGTTCGCGTAACCGCATGCTCCACCTACAATATGTTCATGATGCTCATTTTAAGATTTGATGTAGACATAAACCTCAAAACATACTATATGATCTTATATGTGAGATTTTATTATATTAATTTTCAACCATTTGCGGAAAAGATGACATGATATATTTTGACATACCCATATCGTCAGAGAGTCCAGACGAATCACCATAGAAGGTTGCGAATGCTGGAGTCCAATCGGTGGATTGAAACGCGTCAGATCCAATCAACATCATTATCATCAGCACTGCTGATGTGCGGAAATGCAAGAGAGAAGCCATGGCAAATTTTCTTTTTCTTCTTGAAACCCTAGGTGCAAATTCAGAGATTGAGCTTGGTCTGATTGTTGAACCAACACCTTAATGTGGTAATATATGGATGATTCAATAGAAAAATAATATATTTATTTGGTGGCATTGACCTAATAACTATTTGTATAAGTTGGCTTCACGATTATTGTATTTTTAGTAATTGGACCAAAACAGCCCCTTGTTAATGGGCCGGATCATGTTTACCTGGTACCCTTTAAATTACATTATGAATAGTAGACAGATACTATTTTGTGGTAAACAAAATAATATGTACTGATTGGTAATTCGTTTATAAGTATTTTCATTTATTTGTAAATCATGTTTTCTTTAGTTCATGAAAAAACAGGGTAAAGAATGGAGCAGAGATGCGCACTTCTCATTTCTCAATATCAAAGGGAATCCAATCCATCATACATGTGTAGGGATATTTTGGTAATTTCTTAAAATATTTCGAATTTGAAACTTATTCGGCTGGTTTATAACGTGGCTACAACTCGCATGTAATTGGTCGTGCAACAAACTAAGATTGTATTGTGATATCTATTTTGTTGTATTTTTGACAAAATGTATTATCGATATTATTTAAAATTTCAATAATGCATTGAGAAGAAGTTATCGTATTGTCTTTGTTTGAACATATCACCAAGAACCACTTTGTCTAATTCCCTATTTTGAAATGATTTCTTTGAGATTGTATTATTTTTGACATTAGCCAATCTACTATCTTGGTTACATTATGTATTATTTTCTTAGTTGATATTGTTTAAAAGGTTCCCCGTTTTTAACAGCATTATTGTACATCTGGACGACCAATTAATTAAGTTGACTCTATTATGTATATAACCATTATTTTATTTTATTTGAAGGAAGTATATAACCATTATTAGTTTGAATATACCTTTTTTTATTTTAATTTTAGAATATACCTTTAATTGGGTGATATAGTTTGATCAGTATTTAATTGACCAAACTCCTCGTGGTGATATAATTAGGATGTACAGTAGAAAGGGTGATTATTGTTATACTTAATACTTATTATCAAACCTTAATTATTTATATATATTATTTCTTTGAAACCATTGTTCTTTTACAAATCAAATGATGAAACTAATGTGATAAATATCTTAAGTTCCCATCATGATACTCTATTTTCTATTTCATTAATTTATTTTTTTCCTCTCCACATTGCATCACAATATTATGCCCCACCCCGTGCAAAGGATTATTTTTTAATTGGTAATCCTTCAAAATCAAGGCTCTAATCTTGGGACCCTTTTAACAAAGAACTAAATTAAAATAAAAAAGCTGATTTGTCCCTTGCATTAGGAAACAAATGGCAGAGATTAAGTTCTAGCTATTTAGTATGACGTGGCTGGATTAAGGCCTCTAAAGTCGTCTAATCCTGACAAAGACTTAAAGCATATGTCACCTCTGATCTTTACTTTTCTCTCTCTAATTTCCGAAAAAAATGACTAGACTGATTCGATCAATTTGTAATCAATGTACCAAATAGAAACTATGATTTTTCTATTAATATATGAAAAACTATAGGCAAATACAAATTATTTGCTAAACGTCTAAAGGGTTGGAAACAATGTTAAAACAATAATAAATAAATAAAGTACGAGAGAGACAGCATGGCCCTATGCATGCCTTCAAGGTTTTCTTCTCCACTTGGAATTCTTCCTTCATTAATGGTGATTACTAATTAGTGAGGAAAAAAGAGTGTTTTTCATACAGAAGAAGAGAAGAAACAAAAGACCTCGTCTCCAAATAAAATAGAAAAAAGGTATGATAAATGAGGTGAAAATAAATCAAGGGAGAAAAAGAACTGTGAAGAATCTCTCTTCATAGATTTTATATGCGTATGTTTACACCTTCATATATTTTTTTTGAATTGTAACTATGCACCTTCCATATACTAATTTCTATATATATATATATATATATATATATATAGATAGATGATAATTTTTTTGAATTGTAGGATATACAGATGATAATTAGTGAATCATTTTATACTAATTGTAGAGTGAGCTTGTCGTGAGTCTCACAATCGAAGGCTTCTGATGAAATGAAACCCTAAAAGTCATTTCATACAAATCAATTTTTTACAAAAATATGGCTTATAGTGAATCTCATTGCTCCGAGTTCTTCTCCCCTGCTGAACCAAACCATGCTATTTTCACTCTCCAAAGCAATTATAATCACCAAATTCTCTCTAATAATTCATGGAGAGACTTCTATGAAGAAGGAAGAACCCAAAACCACCCAAACCCTAATGGAGCTATTAAAGCTCAAAGCTTACCATCTCAAAACTATTTCGATATGCAACAGCCTTTTCAACTGAGGAATAGGAAGTATTTGAAATCTTGCATGGAGTTCTTAAGTGAGATTTGTGATACAAGAGGAAAAGATATGGTGCAAAAGAGAAAGTTGCAAACTAAAGGAGAAAAAATGGAAGAAACTAATGGTGTGGATTCAAGGAATTGCCAACAGTTTCTCTCTTCCATGAATCCTTTGGAACTACAGAAGAAAAAGACAGAACTCTCTTTTCTTCTACAAGAGGTATACATATGATTTTTATCACGACAAAAAATCTTATATATCGAAAAGATGACATAAATCTTATGCAGTTTCATGATTCATATAATAAACTATCATTTTTGAATATCCACATTAGTAGATTGATCTAAGCCCAATATGGTTACCTTTTTAGTCGTGTTTTTATACATAGAAAATTAAATTAACATGTCATACCATTATATATGTTTCTTTGTGGTAACTAAATTACTAAATTATCTCCCTTTAGTATCCAACATATATATTAAATTTGTATATGTTTAATATTCAAGAATTCAGGTTGTGTGTGAATATATTTGTTAAATTTAATGAATCTTAACTTCAAGCTATGACAATTGTAGGTGTTTCCCATCAAACCCAAGTTTCCTAGAACCAAAATTTATTAAAAAAATAAGTAATAAATGGTTTTATCTAAAATTTGAGGTTTTATTCATTTTCCCCTTAAATCGTATGTTTGGAAAATGATTAGTTACCTAAATATATACTCAATCTTTAGAGAGAGAGATTTCTCTTTCTGTAACTAAGAAAATTCTTAAGTTCTTCTAACTTAATCAAAATCAACCCTACATTTTTCACAAGACAAGAAATGATAATTTTATCAATCATGTCGATTCATTTAGGTCAACGAGAGATACCGAATATATTACGAACAAATGAGCACTATAACCTCATCATTTGAATCAGTAACCGAAAAAGGAGCTGCAGAAATCTACACAAAACTAGCATTAAACGCAATGTCAAGGAACTTTCGTCATCTAAAAGACTCAATCATATCTCAAATCCACGCAACTCAAGAAATAGTACCACAAAGCGACATGTCTATAATTAACGGTGCCTCATCAAGAGGCCAAACACCGAGATTGAAATTGCTGGAGCAAAAGATGAGACAAGAGCGAGCTTTTCGACACGGAGGTTTGTTAGAAAGTAATAATCCTTGGTGTCCGCAAAGAGGATTGCCTGAAAAGTCTGTGTCGGTACTCAGAGCATGGCTTTTCGAGCATTTTCTTAATCCGTAAGATCTCTTTTTCGCTCTTATGATTAGAGGAAGTTTTTTACATGCGGATGAATTCAAGATGTTGGATCTCAGTTTAGAAATGAATTTGATATTTGTTTTGTTTTTTTTTATGTTTTACATTTTATTAGGTACCCGGCCAATATTGATAAGCGCATATTGGCACAACAAACCGGTCTATCGAGAAGCCAGGTTCTCATTCTCTCTCTTTTCGTATAAATTCATAATTTATGCTTCTTGCAACATATGCAGTATAATATACATCAAGTGTGTTTTTCAATAGGTGTCAAATTGGTTTATAAATGCAAGAGTGAGGCTATGGAAGCCAATGATAGAGCAGATGTACAATGATGAATTCAATAACCAAAACCCTAACCCTAATTTGAGCCCTAGTGTCGACCACAAACCGCTCTTCCTCCATGAGATCCGTTCCCTCTCTCCAATGGTCAATGGAAAAGTTTCTCTCACACTTGGTCTACAACAAGATGGCAAACAGATAAACTCACCATATGAGCCTCTTAGTGAGGAAGGGCAAGATGGTCATTTTGCCACGTTACGAGACAATAACTTACTCGATGCAGAGCTTTTCCATGACTTGGCAAGAATATAGAAAATATTAATTTACTAAAGTTTCACGTACATGGTATAATTGAATTATGTATATATACATATGGTTATTGTCTTTCTATCTAGCCGAAATGCGAGAAAAACGATTGCCCATTTCTCATGAAATTATAATTCAATTCCCCTGGTTTTGCTGTTTTTTGCCTGAAAAGAAATCATCAAGTAGTTCTAATAATAAAGCTTGTAAAACAGGGCGTACTATATATAATTTACAAAAATATAATTAATTTGTAGATTAAATACCACATTTGATCCTTAAGCATTTCTTCCGTAAGCCCAAACTCTTGCAACTCCTCCACCGTATGATGCACAAGAAGACTATACCTATTTAACAAAAAAAAAACATAGATAAATTTACACAAAAGCCCCTACATTATGTCTAAATTGCAAACAAACCCTTACATTATTCAAAATAAAAAAACCCCTCCATTTTCAGAAAGTTAAAAAAATATCCTACAATTGTTTTCTATTTAATTGAAACAAAGATCTAACACTACACACTTTTCTTTGATTATTTTTCCTAAATGGAGGTCATTTTCTTGGAATTTTCAATAACACAGTTCCTTTTCTGCAATTCAGACATAACACAAGGACCCTTTTGTACGTTTTAATAACAGAGGAGCCTTTTTGCAATAAACCCTAAACCCTAAAAAAGGCATTTTGCAAAAAAATAGCCACGTACTATTGAAAATTGCGAGAAAAGCCCCACCAATATTAAAAATTGCAGAAAAGCCCTCCATTAATGAAAATTACAAAAAAGCCCCTGCATTATTTTATTTAATTTTAGTTAACTCACCTTCCGCCCTGGCCGGTCTGCATGACGAGCATGCCACCGTTATCAAAATTACTCAGACCTTCAAACTGCTCAACGGTCCATTTATACCATCGCATTAAAAAAACTCGTAAAGTTAAACCGTGCGAGACTAAAATGATGTTCATGTTTTGTCTTCTTTTTCCAGGCGGCTCGAACCGGCCTATGTCTATATCCGCCCTCAACGTCTCCCTAAAACCTTTTAATTAAAAATTGTAATTATTTTTGTTGAGTTTTTTTTTTTTATGAAGGGAAATTCGCTACAAAGACCTTGTGTTTTTGGAAATTATGAAAAAGCGCTGCCTTTGATTGTGAAAGTAGACCGATTTGGAATTTCCAATAAAAGGCAGGAGCTTTTTTGCAATTTCGAATAAAGCAGGGGTATTTTGCAAAATTGTGATTTGTTGAGGAACTGAAGGGACCTGTGATGCGATCGTATACATCAGCGGCTGATTCTCCGTTGGGAAATCGGTAGAAGAATCGGCCGTACCGTCTCCTCGTCTCTTTTTCCACTCTCATCTTCTCTCTATCTTGAAAATTCCCTTTTATTTCATAAATACACAAATAAATACAATTAAAAACAAATTAAAAGAATAATAATAAATTTTAGTTATTAATTACCGAAATCTTGCTCTCTGATGCGAGGTTCTTCTCTCACTCCAGCGATGCGTTCAGGCTCGAAAGCTCTCCCTAAACCTTTCAAGGTCTCCAATGTCCGTCTGTACGGCGAGACATAAAAGTACACCTTCCAGTCGTCGGATCCGCCGCCGGACTCTTCCACCAGCCGCCGGATCCGCCGGCCGCACGCCTCCGCCTCGTCCCAGCCTTTCGGCGTCAGACCGATGCGCGGATCCGGCACGCGCGTGTAAGCCGCTTCGTCGACGTTTCCCTCGCTCTGGCCATGGCGAACCTGTTAATGGTGCTGATTAGTTGAGTCGGGAACTTGGATGGAGTTTTAGGGGGTTGAGAGTACCAGGATGATGCGGCGGGGGCGAGGCGGAGGGGGATATGCCTGGATCTGGAACTCGGGGAAGTGGAAGCCCGGCGAAGGATGAGAGCGCCGGCGAGTGTGCGTCCGGCCGAGCGAGTCCTCACAGCACCGGATTCGGGCTCGCGACGGAGGTCTTGAAGACAACGATACCATCTGGCTGATTATCCTTCCTTCCTCGCTCTGTGTTTCTCGCTTGCAATGTCGAGGTAAGAACGGTTCTGTCGGAGCTCCTGTCTAGATGCAGCAATGGCTTCAGAGTTCAGAGCTCAGAGCGAGAGAGATTTGTGGTGAAGATTTGTCAGCGAGGAGAAAAGGAGGGAAGGAAGGGTGAGCCACTCAGTAATAAATAGACACCTCTTTATTTTCCCACGTAAAACTAAAACGCAGAGGTGATATTTAGATCCGTTAATTGGGTACAAGTGGGCCGGGCTTTGATCCATCTAATTTACACCGTCAATACTTGCTTTTCTAGTGACTTTTCTATTTTTTTTTTTTGAGGGAACAAATGGTTGGTATTTTATTTTCATGACTGTTGAATATTCTCTTCTCTTTTCAATTTGGTTTCAAGTGATCGTTCAGCAATCCGCGAATTGGCTGGAATACTACTGCTAGTTCGAGTTCGAGATGGAGTTCTACTTTCTTATTTCCATTTCCCGCATTCCGTTTCTCTTTTTTTATTATTGCGTAAATATTTTTTTTCTAAGAAAGACTCTTGTAGGAGACTTTTTTTATCAATGAAAATCTCAGTGGGACAGTTCGCATGCTGAAAATTCAAAAAAAAGTGTAGAAGTGTCAAAAGTTTTTTTTTTTTTTTGTACCATTTGGTTACAATGAGTAAAACAATATAAAAAATGGAAAGGTGGAAAAAAAAACATGGTAAATAAATTATGCTAAAAATATCTCATATTTTCATTAAAAAAAACAATGAATTGCCACAATGAATTAGAGAGAACATCCTCAAATCCCCAAGCACCACTCAAAATTATTACAAAGTATCACGATTATACACTGTAATTGTGAATTGCTACAACAAAAAAAATACAAAACATAAAACAAAATCAAACAAAAAAAAACACAAAACTAAACCTATTGTATATCCTTTCCTACCTCAACAATCCACAAACATTTTACCTAATTCACTAATACCAAACATCAAATTTCAACTTTCAAATTTGAAGCTGAATCTCCCCAAATCAAATCTCACAAATTTCACTCACCAATCCAAACAAAACTCAACAAGAGAAAACACATCCAAAGTGTACCTCCTGTTTCTTTTTC
This sequence comes from Juncus inflexus, assembly GCA_024447665.1. NCBI lineage: Eukaryota > Viridiplantae > Streptophyta > Magnoliopsida > Poales > Juncaceae > Juncus > Juncus inflexus. The sequence continues at coordinate 6,568,890 of JAJHPC010000017.1, forward strand.
ATCCCAACCTTCGTGGTTTTAAAAAATCAGGAAACTTACATTTTAAACCCTTCTGTTGTAGATATTTACGCACAACACCTTGCCTGATTGATATTTACATTTTTCGTTTATATATACTTTCGTTTGTATTTAATTACAGCCACTAAAAATTGGGCCGGAATTGTGTAATATCATATCAACAGTGCGAGGGTAGTTCCATGATATCAACAAAACGTAGGGAACAAAACGTAAATTTACAACAAGCATTCCAAAACGCATCAGAAATCCCCGTGGACCAATGAAATCACGCCACGTGGTACTCGTCGGGAACCAGCAGAGCCCGGCAGAGCGGGCAGGTGCTCCGGCCGTGCGCCGCCCAGCGGTCCAGGCATCCCCGGTGGAACACGTGGCAGCATCCGACCGGGCGTCTCACCTCCGCCGGCCCTTCAAACTCGTGCAAGCAGACGGCGCATCCTTCAGGCAGACGAGCCCCGGCGCCTCCGCCGGCGACCAATTCCCTCTCCAGCTCGGCAAAAGAGATCACGGGCAGATGCCTGTTGAACAAATCGAGGGAGAAGGGAGAGGAGCAAGGGGGGAGGATGAAGTCAGGGGCGTCGGAATCAGAGGGGAGGAAATCGGGGGCGTGAGGCGGGTCGAGGCCGAGCAGGGAGAGGAACCAGGTGGCGAGGCGGCGGAGGTGGGAGAGGAGGAGGAGGAGGTGGAGGAGGATTTTGGGGAGCTCAGAGTAGCCGACTGGAAACCCCATTCTTGGTTGAATTCAAGCTTTGCTTTGGTTTGTTTAGTTAAGAGGAATGAATGAAATGCGTGTGTATAATATGTATTATATTATATCAGAGAGAGAGAGAGAGATGAATTTGAGGTGAGGTGTGTTTATTTGTGGGGGTATTTATTGTGGGATTAACTTGAGTTTTAACTAACCCACCAGTGTGTGGATTTTTGCATTAATTATGTAACTAAGTTTTGAGATAGTATTTAATTTAAATTTTATGTATTCCATTTAGATATTTGTGTACGCTTTTTTTGGTACATAACATATATAATGTATTAGTATTTCAAAATGAGAAGAAAATATGTAAATATATTGCTTTTAATTGTTGGTTGATTTATCAAAAAGCATGTCCCACGTTGGTCTATTCTCCATCTAAATTATAATGTGTAGTTGTCAAGAAGTTTGAGTAAAATAATGGTACGAGAAACATCTCGTGCTTTGGGCTGTTTATATTGTGTTTCTCAAATTAAATATTCTGAATTTTTTTACAACTAATATATATTATGCATGGACAATTTATTTATTTGTTTTGTCCCTCTTTGTATGATACAAAGTGTGGAAGCCCAATGTGCCACATCATGTGACCATCAATTGTTTTTCAATTCTTTTTCTTGTGATTTTTGCAAGACCAAGAAAGCATGTGACCAATGATAATTGATAAGAAGAACATTTTTCGGAGAGCCCCTCCTTTTATGCAGAAATGTAAAGTGTGATGCACTTGATTTTCTTAAAAAGTTTATATAACTAGTACCCACATATCCCTCTTACATTCTCATTTTAATCAACATGGTATCATATGTTAACATATGGTAAATAGATTTTTGGACGGGCAAGAAAATATAGACTGAATTATTAGCACGGCGGTATGTGAAATTTGACAAATCAGAATTGACAGACAATTAGTAATGGGCATTTGATGAATGTTTGTCAAATCTATTTAATGCAGACTAACCAAAATTTGGTAGGGCGAAATTAACACCATCAATCCAAGAAAAAAATGCCGAAAAATTCATTTTTTCAAATTTTTCCAAAAAAGAAATTTCTCCAGACTGCACCATATTTGTCTTCTCATGACGAAATCCTACGCGATTACGATTCCTGCCACTTCTCAATAATCATCACATTTGTCAATAATTCAGCTCATTTCCTGTTGAAAACTAGTTTGGTTTTGGATTTGATGTTAGATCCAATGTATCTCATCTTTTTTGAGCAAAATTAACATCACTGACATCATTGATGACGTAATCGAATCTCTTTTGAGACAATAGGAGGGCGGAAAATATTTTTTCTTCTTCAGGTGATATTGTTAATCCAATGTTATGTGAAAAGAGAACTTTGAAGGACTAACTTTTTATTAAAGAAGAAATGCAGGATTTGTTTTCCATGTTATTTTGTAATAAAAGATTCTTTGTAATTTAGGGATAGTAAGACGATACATTCACAAATTGTCCAAGACAAATTAGTGGTGAGGGTCAAGATAGGGTCAAAAATTTGTCAGGGAATAATGGAGCAAAAGGCATGGATACCATGTGAGCTTTTTTAAATAAGCCCTTGATCCCAAATATAATTTTGTAATAATACCCTCCAACTCCAGCAAGACAAATATATTATGCCGCCCCAAAAAGAATCTCAATTGAAAATTTTCAATTAAGAAAATAAATATCTGTACATGTTTTTAATAAACAAATTTATTACATTAAATTTAAAATTAGTTATAGTGAATTATGTGTAATGATGTGCCATATATTATTATAATGAAAAACTATATAAGTGTTATGAAATAATATATAATTATTATTGGCAATATAGACATCCAATTTACAATAAAATATTAATGCACCCCCTAATTGCCAGACAACCATATTTTTTTTATTAGGAAATTATTCAAATACTCTCTACCTTTTTTGGTATTTATCAAAAAAAACCCCAACTTATCAAATTCTTCAAAAACTCCTTATAAAACAAGTTGAATTTTGTTTTTGCCCCCTATCAAGTTAACTTTAACTTTTCTTCATCCAATATGAGTTTTAAAATAACAAAATGCCTCTTTTATATTTTTTTCCATACTATACTATATTTTATTAAAAATAATAGATAAATAAATAAATAATACTATTTTTGAATATAATATTTACATTTTATTTTGACTATATTTTATGATACATTAATTTTTATTTTAAGGTATTACATTACATGGAAAATTTTATTATATGGAAAAGTTAAAGTTAACTTGATAGAGGGCAAAAAAATTCTACTTGCTTTATAGGAAATTTTTGAAGAATTTTGAAAAATTAAGGAGGTTTTGATAAATACCATCTTTGAAGAACTTCCTTTTTTTATTTCCACAAACATAAACAACAACATAAAGAAAAAACTTCTATTTTCTATTTTCAACGTCACATTAAATATATTTACAGTAATGTTTCTTATCTCAAATTAGACTCGTAATAAAATTTCATTGCATCATTTTTGCATATACCATGTACTGAAAAGTTTTTAATTAGGAAAATTCACAAGGTCAGAGAATTATCCCTAAATTGCAAACAGAACCCTGTGTGATACAAAATTATGAAAAAGTCCCTGCTGTGGATCTGTGCAAGGTCTGTCTGTCTGACTCAGGTCATGTTAAAAATGATCTGGCTCTCATGCTGCTCTCCTGTTTCATCTGTACGGAAAGGAATTCCAACAAAGCCATTACGGGTACTATTCTCTCCATTGTCATTAAACTAGACATGTTATGTTCATTATTTCACAATTAGTTATGCAAATTACATGTTCTACAATTTGGAATGAACCGGAGAGAGTATAAAATTTAGGACAACCTGGAATTAATTGAATGTATGCAGACAATTTCAAATTTAAACTTTTTGAACCATTTTTTCATAAAGTAAAATATTATAAAGAAAAAGAGAGTGGGTTTGAAACAGAGAGATGACCAAATTGATTGAGCCTGTCTGCTAGTGTTTGGATCCAATCCCATTTTATCAACCTTCTAATTTGAATTAAATAACTAATTAATCACCTAAATAATTGAGAAATAATATCTTGTAAAACGAAATTAAATTGACCCCCCCCCCGGAGAAATTGAAATTTGGGCCCTATAATACTGCAAAGTGAGTATATACACGTTGCAATTTAGATTTATTATGCTGGGTTGAAATGTAGCCTTTTTTTTCTTCCGGAAATGAAAGTTCTAAATAGACTGCCGGCTAGAAATAAAAAAAAAATAATATGTATAGGTAGGTCTTATTATATGATGCGATAAAAAAGAAATTCGCAAAATGCCCTTACATTATGGTTAAATTATAAAAAAATCTTTATTGTATTCTTTAGAAAATTGCAAAACGAAAATCTATCATTTGCTAAGATCTAACCCCTAAGTTAAAATCACTTTGATCATTCTAATTAATATTTTGAATCTTTTTTTAGAAAGCTGACAAAAGTCTGAACTGGTTGGAAAAAAAATGACATATTCGGAAATGTTGACAAGTCAAATGAGTTGAGATTAGGTTGATATTCGGTTATATTTTTCTTGTCGATTCACATAAAGATTTTTCAAGCTCTACTTACATGAGGAGAAAATGAAAGTTACAAATAATAAGTTTTTTAAAAATAATAATACACCGTTAATTTTGAAAGAGACTTAAGTTCGAATCATGACGAACGCATTTAGCTCAATACTTAGCAAGTCTAACAACCTAATGAATTGGCTAAAAAAATATATATTAATTAAATTATTTAGTTGAGTTGATTCAAGATATTAAAATCTTAACAAAGTATAAGTTTTTTTATAATTATGCGAATAATACAGGAGTCCTCTCGCAAAATTCCCTTTATAGAGGCACTTTTATGCAAATACTTTTCTAATAACAATACAAAATAAAAATGATTGAAGTCCAATCCAATGAATCCAATCCACCCACAAATCAATCACAATGAATGAGTGATTTGAAATGATGGGAGAAAGAGAGAGACGGGCTCGTGGGGCCCAATGTCGGTGGCCTATTCTCTCACAGACACGATGGCCCACTAAAGCCCATACAAGGTAACTATTTTACGCCCGGTCTGTGCGTTAAATGGCAGCAAGAATGTATTTATTTGTATTTCCTAATCCTAACGTCGCCAACCAACCTCATTTATCTTGATTATAATATATATTGTTTTTTAGCTGGAATATATGTATATTATATAGATGAGCATATGTCTTATACAATTATCTATGTGTAGTTTTGATACTCATTTGTTGTGTATATATATTAGTAATTGATATTTCTCAAAATATATATATATATATATATATATATATATATATATATATTATAGAATTGATTAAAATTTGATGGAATTTTCATTTAAGTGAAATAATGTTTACTGATATCATAATAAAAGAAGAAATATCATGAATAAAGCTCATTCATATCATATGCATGTAATGTAGTAGGGTACATTATTTATCATGGACCGAGTGTATGGAAGTAATTAGAGTGGGCCAACGAAAGCTTTGGCGGTATCCTCTGTCTGGAGATTTGTCGCGTAGCGAGAACAGAGAATTGATTGGGCTTCCCCAAATTGGGTCCCAAAATATGGTCCCCAAAAACTTGGCTTGGATTACTTGAGGGAAAATGGCACGACTTAAATGACGCATGAGCCTTGTCTCCTTTCCATCTCGCTAATCCTTATCATCTAATTGAGACTAGTACTGATTTTGATGTTGTCTGAGCAGATTCATTCACTTATGAAGTGTTGTTTTTCTGACTTAATTGCAGGATAGGTGGAAATAATTAGCATCTAACTAAACCGAACTTTATAAGGAAATTGTGGAAGAGACTCGGTGAGATGTGAGCTTAATATTTAGCAAGTTTAATAAATTATATGTGGTGAGTTGTCTAAAAAAAGAATTATAAGATATATATGTGATTTTACTAATTTTATTGATTTTTTTGGAAGGCTAAACATATATATCTTAAAATTATATCTTATAGTTATTTATTTTTTTGAAATGTATATTATTATTATAGTTATTTAGAATCCTAATTTTTCATATTACTATATCTTTCTTAAAATTTGCTAGTGAAAAAAACAAATTGAACAAAATTGAGTTGACATAACCTAGAATTTAGTGGATTAACTAAGAAAATAAAATCTACGTGCAAATTAATACAAAGTAAGAAACTAAGGAAGCAAATTAAAACTAAGAAGCCAAAAGTGAACTTTTCTCAAAATAAAATAGTAACATAGGAATATGAAGAGGGAGATTCACTTGTCAATTCCACCACATGCACCAAAAACATATAATAATTAATTAATTGGGCCCTAAATAATTTGGGCCTACTTTCTTGTCTCGATGAATCATCATTGGGTCAGAAACCCTCAATTTCAACGGATACACATGAATTTATTCCTTTTTCTTTGGATTATTATTAGTTACAAAAAAGAGAGATGATTTTCAATTATCAGGAGACAGGCACTAATGGTTCCCAAAATAGCTTTTGGTGATTCGGTTCTTTTTTTATTTCTATGCAAAAAGACAAAATTGCTATAATATAGTAAATATTTGGTGAATAAAATGATCATCCCATGATTCCATCCAATTATTTGCCACTTGTGATTAAATTCGAGCATCAAATATTAATACAAAACACATAGAAGACAAAGAGGTTACGTATGAAAACACAAATATTCTTTCTTTAAAAAAAATAATTCTTAAAAAAACATTGTATCCTCCTAATAAAAACAATTGTATACATTCTTTTGAAATTTATCTTTATTTTAAACTCCATTTGTCATGATTTTAGTTTAATTTTATTCTCTCGTTTAAGTATTAAAAGAAAGACTATATAAGGAAATATATGAAGAAGGAGATATCATAAAAATGTCGATATTAGACTTTAAAAATATATTGTAATTAGTTATTTTATTTGGACAATAAATTCTAAAAAATCACAACATTCTAAAGATTCTTTCCTAGTTTATGTCCATTTTTATGACAAAAAGGTTTTTGCTTGATATCTTGTTAATAGAAAAAAAAGGAGTTACAAATTTCATTGATAGAAAATAATGAAAATATAAATTACAACCTTCTTCATCCGACGAAAATAAAAGAAGACGATTAATTAGTTTCAGTTTGTCTTTTATTCATATAAATGCGGGGAAAAAAATGATCACCCAGAATAACAAATATATTTCCATCTCAATGCATAATTAATTTTAAGATAGTTTTTGTAATTCAAACCAAAGCTTTTCATCCTCAAAATCTCTTATACAAAAACTCGCTCCTGCTTCCAAAAGAGATTTCTCACGCCTTTCTGACCCGATTCCAACTATAGTCAATCCAGCTATCACTCCAGCCTTAATTCCCGTTACAGAATCCTGAACAACAAGAAATATTAAATAAACACATTTATTTAAAAATGATTATACTATATTGATCTATTGTTCAATTTATTATTCTTTAAATCTTATTTTGCTTCATCTTATTTTTTTATCTACAATCATCTTTACCTATTTTTGTTATTTTGTTCTATTTTATTTTATTTATAGTTAGCACTATTTATTTTATTTTATTAAAATTTTCATATAAACCTTACTAAATCTATATTGAATCAACTGTAACATAATTATATTGAATCAACTGTAACATAACAATCAAACAAGTCATTGTAATTAATTAATCACCTCAAAAACAAGGGTGTTTTTAGGATCCAAATTAAGTTCCGTAATTGCCTTTAAATAAGGATCGGGAAAAGGTTTAGGATTCTCGCATTCCTCTCCAGTCACAATTAAATCGAAGAAATCGGAGAGGCCCAAAATGGAGATCATCAGTTCCGCGTTGTATCTCGGTGCGTTTGTCACTGCGGCGCGTTTTAAGCCTCTCTGTTCTGCCCATTCACACAGCTTGTGGAGCCCCTTTATCTCCTTAAGTTGTTCCCTCGCCAGTCTAGTTTAACAGAACAAGAAAAGAAAAACATAATGCTTGTATTTAGATTCCTTATTTATTTTTTCTTGTTTTGTTGGTCATTTTTTCGAGGTTTCGAGATACATTAAGGTTTTTACTTATGAAAGAAAAGGTAAAATTAGGGCATGATTAAGCATCTAATATATATTTTTTAACCAGTATATAATGATACATTAACAGTGTTTAGTGGTATGAAACAATTGAGAGTACTGTTTACTTTGCGAATAAAGCTTCTTTTTCTTGGAAAAACTTGGATTGTTTATCCTGATCCCAATCTGGAAATAAAATCTGACCGATTTGTTGATTTGTTTTTCCAGCCATGTTTTTCATTCCAAACTCCACTGTAATTGGTTCGCCCCCATTAAATCCTACCTGTATATTTAATTTAAATATTCAATTATAGTTCAAAAACCGAAGTTTAAATTTCCAAAATTAAAATTGGAACTATGGTAATCAATTTATTATTACCTTCTGAAGTAATTCACTGAAAGCCATGTGGTGAAAAGGATCAGAATTGCACATTGTTCCATCTATGTCGAATAATACTGCTTCTAGTAGTACAAGTTTTGATAAATCACTGTAATAATAAAACATACTATTTATTTCTAAGATCAAGCTGAATTATCACAAAACTGGATTATTTGAGTAGATTGAACAGAAATTGTTAGTAATAAATGTACCTCTCCATAATTTTTCTCTTCAATTGATCGTTAAACACTGCTTACTTTCACAATACGGTGGTAAATTTTAGAGAAGAAAGAACAAATTTAAGAAGAATGAAAGGAATTCGAAAAACAGCTGAAAGAAGAGAAGAGGAAGCTGGTGTAGCAACTGTTCATACTTGTAACTATTTTCAGTAAAATGATTTTATGTCTTAATATGTAGCAAGCCAAATTTGTAATTTAATTTCGAAGAAAATGACTCGTTACATGTAAGATTGTAGAGTTGATGGATACAATATAATGTAGCAGTTAGCAGAAAGTGCGGGGGTTGGTGGGGGAGCAAAGGGTAAAATCGACATTTCACCGGAGAATCAAATCTCGTGTTTCAGATGCAGTAGAACCGGGATTTCAAATTCCGTATTTATGGACAAATTTGAGAATCTAAATCAGGATTAATGGAAATTCAGGAATTCAAATCTCGGTTGATAGTGACTGACAAGTCCATGAAGAGTTGTCAGATTCTAAAAGTCAATTGGGTTAGGCGCATATTTGCTTTTTTGACTCTTGGCTATGCTACAATAAAATTAAAAAAATGATCTTTATATTATTTAATGACTTAAAAGAAAATGGTTTGTTGAAGTTTAGAATCTAGGAGATATGATTTGAATGCTAGATAAAAGATGTTAGGTACTTAATATTAACCTAATCTACAAGATATTAATGATAAGTTTTTAACTCGTGCTCATATCGAAAGTTTCCAACAAAATATGGCTTCAAAAAAATCAATATTAATAATCACTTTAGCAACCATCATCTTGCTTTTCGTCGGCCCTCTAACAGAGGCACGAATTGTCGAACAATTCAGATCCGAAATCAAAACCATTCGTAAGCAATCTCAAATTCCTAACACTTCTATATTGATTTTTTGAATTGACATTTGAATTTGTTTTTCCAAGGTGTGAAGGGTGAAAAAAATGGTTTATACAATGAAAAGAAAGTTTATGCACTGCCGCCCCGTACGTACTTCCGTCCTCCCCGGCGTCCACCTTCGTTGAATATGAAAAAATAAAAATGAAAAGATGTTTAAAAACTATACTTAATTACTTGATTTAATTTATTTGTAATTATAGGGTGTGTTGTTTGTGTGAGTGCACAGATGTTTAGTGTATTGAAAAGAAATTGAAGTTACAACAAAGTATTTACTATATTTAGTTAATTTGATTGAATACTATATTTAGTTAATTCCTTGATCGTTTTGCTGGTAAGAAAAAAAATCTCCCCAAATCCAATTAAATCGTTTCATCGAAAGAAAAAAAAAATGGCGAATTCTTGTTCTCCTTTCATGTTTTAGCAGGTTTTTCTTCCTAGCATTTTTCCCTCTTATAATTGTTAGCTCTGCATTATTGCATGATTATGTTATCACTAAAAATTTCAATTGATAATAACAGCTATTATCGCTTAAATCTAATATTTTTCTCTAATATTCTTGTTATTTTGTTCTCAATCTAAAGTTATATCTCCAAAAATGGCTGAAGAGAGGAACAAAGATAACACGTTAGACATCGACGAACTTGAAAATTACTTGGAAAAGAAATTAAATTGTGACAAATCATTTGGAAAATTAGACGAAAGCATGAATTTCAATTGCAATATCCCTAAAATCCCAAGTCAAATAAGCGGAATTGATAGGCACTTACACAAGCCATTTTTTCTATCCATTGGTCCATATCACCATGGAAAGGAGGAATTTAGTTTAATGGAGAAGGAGAAATGGGACTGTTTGGATTACATCCTTCAGTTAAACCGCAAAAAGAAACTTAATGATTATTTGAAAGAGATGAGAATTCTAGCTGATCAAGTGATAAATTGCTACGAAATTGGAGTTAAAATGGAAAAAGAGAAATTTGTTCAGATGCTTTTGCTCGATGGATGCTTTATACTGGTCTCCCTTTATGGAACAGAAGGAATCAATTTTGTCGATAAGAATTTATCGCAATTGAATTATTTGGATCATCATGATATTGTGGTGGTAAATGATTTTGATAATAATGGAAGATTGAATGACAAGTATTTCAATCACGATATAATTTTGCCGGAAAATCAAATCCGTTTCTTTGTTGTAAAAAAAGATATTTGATCTGGTTGCTGGAAAAGATGTACCTGCAAGATCTCTTACGGAAAACATTGCAAAATACATAGAAAATATTTTGCATTGCTATCCTATTGCAATTTGTTAAAATGAAAGGCCGACTAATTTTCTTCATTTGCTCCATTTGTGTCATGTATACTTAAACCAACACTAAATTGGTCTCAAATGAAGGCATCACATAATCAATCTTTGCGTTTAAGATTACGATGTAATCATGGGATTCATGCGAGAAAATACCATGAAGCAGGTTTAGAATTTAAAAGGAAATATTATAATAAAAATAATCCTCACTACCTTTTAGACGTACAATTCCATGATAATATGTTGGAAATTCCATGCTTGTTCATTGATGATAATACGAGTTCTTTCTTCAAGAACTTGATCGCCTTCGAAGAGGCTAGCCCTCAATTAGGAAATTATGTCACGGCTTATGTAATATTCATATCTCGATTGATTTGGAAACCTGATGATGTCAGTCTACTTGTGAATAAAGGAATTATTGTTCACAAAATGTGTGCTGACAAGGCAATCTCAGATATTTTTATGCAGCTTACTAAAGGTGTGGATATTAATTTTGATGATGGTTGCTACCTTGATCCTGTTTATGCAGAGATGAAAGAATGGTATCAGAATAGTTTGAATCAGAAGCAATGCAATCATGTGAAAAATCGGAGGCTGTGGTTGGTTTATTCAGTCGGGTTTATTGTGCTTCTTTTCATTGTTTTGAAAATGACCTTTGTTGTATTGTTATATTTCAGGCCTGCTGCCATAGTGTATTATAAGACATAAATTGTACATTTCGGTTTTTCCCTTATGTGAATAATTAATATGTTTATTTTCTATAGTTTCAATTTTGCTTTTAGACTCTGCGTAAGAAATTGTCGTATATTGATTAACTCATTAAGGAATGGAGCAGTTAGCAGAAAGTGTGGGGGTTGGTTGGAGAAAGAAAAGGCAAACTCGATATTCAAAGAAGGAAAATTATTCTAACTGAATGTGTGCAACCAATAGTTTACTTGCATTGCTTAGCATTTTTGTTAGTAATCATATATTATTCCATCACTAAGACAACCAAATTTGAAATTTGCATCTATATAAACCCTTCTTTCCTTATATTTGACAATTATTTTAGGTTGGAAGCTTTTGTGAGGAAATAGGATGTGGAGGTAATATTATTGTTAGTATTAACATTGGTGCTTAGTAGCTACTTAGAAATAAAATCTATGGTTATGGAGAAATAAAAAATAGTGATACTCGTTTAGAATAAAATCATGATTTTTTCAATTAATGATGATGTTCGATGGATCTGACATGTCAAAAATCATGACAAAATATATAATTGAACTCAATTGAGGAAAAACAGTCGGAAAACAAATCCCGATTTATTGTGGATCTGGAATTAAAATCCCAGTTTCTAGAGAAAACTGGAACTGAATGTAATATATTAGCTGCACCTGGTCTTTACACCCGTGAGTCATAACGCGTGTATTATTGCCTAGTATATTATTTTGTGCTAGGTGTAGACAACAGTTCTGTGATTTGCGGGGTCAAAACTAAAAGGAGTCCTATTTTATTGGAGGACAGAGAATAGAAGAGAAGAGAAAACTGTAATGGCGATGGCAAACGATCAGAGCACTGAAAGGTCAATTTATTGTTTTATTATCTCATTTCGCTTCGATTTTGTTCGCTTTAGATGGTTCGGTTTGATTCTCGATGGAATATTTTATTTGTATATTTTTTGTTTGAAGTAGAATGCATGTGCAGTTGGTGTCTTGATGTGTGGATCTATTCTCAAATTGTCTGAAGAATTCGGTCGACGTGATTTCTATTTTACAAGAATTTAGATGTTAACCGATCTGTGTTTGTTCAATATACGTTTCATCTTATTTTTTCCTTTCATTTTGTTAATTTTTGCATGCACAAATTTACAGCATAATCAATCTTATTACGACCGTAATCTAAAAGAAAACAAATTTTATTACACAAACGCATGTAATTAGCTCTTAATCACATACCAAATTTCCAATCTTTCCAATTCCGAAAAAGAAAAACTTATTTCTTTTTCCTTTTTTCAGTTCTCTCACAAAACTGGTACCAGTGCAAGCGGTACTTTTCGACATAGACGGTACACTTGGCGATTCAGACCCTCTTCATCTCCAAGCTTTTAAAGAATTACTTCTTGAGGTACCAACCAACCAATCAATCAATTACCCCTTAATTACTTACTTTTTAACTAAAATTAATTTTAATTTAAAATTTTCAGATTGGATATAACAATGGGGTTCCAATTGATGAGGAGTTTTTCGTGAAAAACATAGCTGGACGCAGCGATAAAGACGGAGCGAAAAACTTATTTCCAGATTGGGATTTGGAAAAAGGCCTCCAATTCTTCCACCAAAAAGACGTTCTGTTTCTCAAGTATGTAATTCAAATTCAGTCTTTTAGTTAACAAGGAAATTCACAAAAAAAACCCTGCATTTTGCCCAAATCGTAAAGAAGCCCTGCATTATTGCTGAAATTGCAACAAAAAAAAACTTTAGAAAATAATTTTAAATAATTTGAGTATAAAAAGTATGAAAAACTAACAGTGTTAACTTCTAACAAAATGTATGGACTTTTTTTGCAATTTCAACACTAACGTAGGTTTTTTTTCGCAATTTCCAATAATACATGGTTTTTTTTCGCAATTTTCCTCTATTTATTCGACAATTAATCCTTTTTTCTTAACAATTAACTCTCTCTTTTTTTAATTAAGACTGGCGGCAGCGAAATTAGAGCCGATCAAGGGTCTTGAAAAAGTCACCAAATGGGTACGCGATAAGGGCTTAAAACGTGCCGCAGTGACAAACGCGCCTAGAAAAAACGCCGAATTAATGATTGCGAAACTCGGATTGAACGATTTTTTCGAAGGAGTGATTTGTGGGGACGAGTGTGAAAGGTCAAAACCGTTTCCTGATCCGTATTTAAAAGGGCTTAAGGAACTTGGCGTTTCGCCTGATCATACTTTCATTTTTGAGGTGAATGTTTTTGCATATATACCCTTAGAAAACGTTAAAATGTTGTGAATAATTATGTGATAGATTCTTCCAAAATGTGAAATGTTGTGAGTACACTACACTTTTGCTTTTGAGGAGGTTGGTTTTGTCTATTCAAACGTTTTTTTAATATGTAACATTAGAAAACCTCAAAATGTCGCTTATATCCCCGCAAAATTTGAAATATCATGAATACCCTTTTAAAACATAAGATTTTTTTTCAGAATGTCTAAATTGTCCAGTTTTAGTTATGCATGCATAAATTAAACATAATGAAGCGCTTACTCATTGTTGATTAAATCTTTATTTATTTTTTATTTATTTATTTATTTTATTTTTGTAGGATTCTCCTTCAGGAATTAAAGCGGGAGTCGCAGCAGGGATGCATGTGATTGGATTGGCCACACAGAATCCTGAAAATCTGTTAAGTGAAGCTGGCGCAACATTTCTCATTAAGAATTATGAAGATCCTAAACTTTGGGCCGCATTAAATGGGATTGATGTTGCTGAGGCAAAATTCAAGGAGTCGAATTAAAATATTACATTTTTTATTTTTATTTTTCTAATTTGATGTTGGATTAATTGGTGTAGTGAAATTTGGTTGGAGCGAGGCGGTAATTGGCGTCTTGCTCTACTTTTTGTTAAGTTGGTTTGAATAAATAATGTTATGAAAAACAAAATGATTTTAATTGTGAGCATTGTATGCTTATGCAATAAAAAGATTCCATAGCAATTAAAGGGCAAATATTTTTGTTAACTAAAATTTCTGCTATCAGTAAATTTATTTCATATGATGATTGAATGGGTTTAATTTAATTTTGTTGTGATAATTGTTGTCATGTTTTTGTTTGTTCTCTGGTGTTGTGCTCTTATTTTTCGCTGTTTTTTTTTTAACTTATATTAAAAATTCTTGATTTGCCTTTTATCTGTTGAAAAAGTGCATTATATTAATATCATGCTTTTGGTGCATCTGTTATCATGCCTTAGATATGTGCAAAATGAGAAGTAAATAATCAGGGGATCATGGCTTTGGAATGATCTTTGAAATTTATTTTGGCTTATATATATATCTCTCATAGTATTGTATGTTACATAATTTAGATACATAGTTGCCAAATATATTGCAAATGGAGGCTTCTCTTTTTTTTTTTTTTCATATTGACGTATAAAACTGTAAGATAATGGAGGAAACTAAAAATAACAAATTACAAATGTGATTATTTCTTCAAAAGTTCATTCTATCTATTCTAAGAGAAATTCTCGTAAGGTGCAAAACAATGTGAACCCATGAGAGTAAGGATATAACAGAAGTAATATTATTTATTACAATTATATTCTATTTAATTATCATACATTATATTCTATTTATTGTGATTCCTATGGACACAATATTATTGTTGGGATTTTTAATTATGTGCTAGAATTTAGGTGACTATTTTTCCTAATATAGATAATGACTTGAACTGTTGAACATGCATATAATAATATATTATATAATATTTCAGGCATTAATATTGTATTTTGTTGCATGAATATTAAAGAGAGAAGATTAGAAGAAGAAGCGTTGCTCTTTTGGAGCAACCTCACAGGCACTTCAAGATAAATAAATTAGTCATTTAAGGGTAATTTGATCTGACAACTTAGAATTAAAACAAGAATTTTTTTCTTTATTTTATGTAACAGTATTGAATGTATATGAATATCAAAGAAAAATGCTTAGAGGAACAAGGACTCCAAAAAGAGTGAACTATCTCAAATGTAGTTTTAGTGTAATAGGTTATTAAAAGCGTAGAGAATTCTACAACTTCGAATTAAACAAGATTTTTTTTATTCTTTTTCTTTTAACAAGATTGAAAGCATATAAAATGAAGTACAAGCATTCTATGACAAATGCAATTGTGGAGAAAGAGGTTTAATTTCAGGATCACAAGATATCAATTAATTAATATATATCATAATTAACAAACTGATAAAAAAGTTAAAATAAAAATGAAATAGTGTAGGAATGAGGACGATAATTAATCTTAGAATGCCAAGTATGTTGGGCGCCAGAGTGGACATGGCGTCCTTAATTCTACTTCCATCTCTTCGTGTCACAATTTATGCCTTTTATGTTTGAAAAATACTTACTATTTTATTTGTCTTTTTGAAGTTTTTGTAGTGAAGCATTATATATGTAATATAATCAATACACAAATATAATTTACTTTAAATTTCAATTAAATAGTTTGATACGTGATGACATTAAATATTTTATGTAACTTCTATGTTCTGGGTTCCCAGGAGTGTGTATGCAAAAGGGATTAATTTTTATTTTTTGAAGAAAAATTTGAACAACATTACTTCGCATTTTGTTGTTAAATAAAACAAACCCACAAATTTTCTTAAAATAGAGCTTCTCTTTGTCCAGAAATTCCTCTTAATAGCTAGGCCTCATTCCAAATGCTCAAAATATGTTTAAATACTACATAAAAATAAAATACACTAACAACTCTCACCACAAAATTTGCTCGCAATACAATAGCTCAAAAGGCGGCAATTAATACAAAGAAAAAAAAAACATAAAAAAATTTATCTGTTTTACTGGTGCTGCTCGTAAATTTGCACATAAGCTTCAGATAAAGCCACCATTTGTGGAAGAGTCTCTGTCACATGCAAATCTTGCATTTCATACCTACATTTAACAAAGTTCACCATACAGTAAACATACTTAAATTTATTTCCAAAAACCAAATATCCTTAATATATATTTCAATAATAAACTAACCATAATTCCTCTGATTTTCTCTGCACAAAAACTCGATACGATCCCTCGCCAGGTTTTCCATCATGCACAATATTTGCAATTAAATCATATTTAGATTTAATTTTATTTTTCTCGTTTTCTTTCGGAGCTGGAAGCGGAATATAATCCTTCAGCTCCAGGTTCTTCACAGGAAAATTAACTTAAAAAAAAAAAAAAAAATTAAAAATCACAAAAAATAATTAATAATCTTAGAAAATTAAATTTAATTATACGAATAAATATTTACCAAGAGTAGGGTTTTTTTCGACGAAGAAATTATTTTTCGTAAATCTACGCATGTGAAGAATTAAATATTTCGGTAATTTAATAACGCGATATTTCATTCTCGCGATATTTGGTCTCACCACCTCAGTAACCATTTCCCCATCAAATTTCTTCAGAATATTAAAAAGCGGAACCTGCATTATTAAATTAACTAGTTATAAACTTTATATTTCTTAAAAATTAGGGAATTTTGCAAACAAAAGAAAACCACAAATTATGCCTAAATTGCAAAAGAACCCCTTTATTCTTCAAAAATAGAAAAATAGTCCCTATCATTAAAATCCAATAATTAGTTTTTTTGCAATTTGCAATAATGTTTTTTTTACAATTTAGGCTTAGTGCAGGGGCTATTTTGCAAATTTCCATTAAAATAATAAATTTATTAATATCATTTTACCTGAGGGATAATATTTTTTTCCATGGCATCTTTGAAAAGAGGGGGGGAAGGTAAATCAAGGCCGAGCATTAAAAAAGGGACTCTGGACGTTTCAGTAACAACATTATTACCATTTTGCCCCTCCCCATTTTCTTTATTTTCTATAGCGGATTTTCTAGGAGTCTCCTTTACCACTTCCAGCTCACCCTTTAATATTAGAAAAACATGATAGATTTTATTTTAGTAGCAAATTTTCATGGGTACCCTTGTAAAATCTCAAAATATCACATATGACCCTATAAAATGAGAAATATCATGTATATTCCTCCTAGATTTATTGGTTTCAAAAATATCCCCACAATTGCCTTGCTTAAATATCTTTTAGTCACACAACAATAACTGTGACAGAAGGGTAATCTAGGCATTTCTTATCTTTTGTCAGGATATATATGTGATAATTCTGCCTAAATTTAATCAAACAAAAAATAGGAAAATAGTGAAAGGAAAATGAGAAACCTGAAAGCAATCATGAATGATGGATTTATATTTCTTTTTGGAGTGTTTAGTTAGATTGGAATGAAGAGTGTTCAAAAGCCAGGAAATGAATTCCACAGGATCGGACTGAACTCCGATCTGAAACCGTTTGTTGCTTGCCTTCATTACCGCTTGTAAAAACTCATGTGGACTCACCTTGAGAAAAATAAAAATGAAATAAATATATTAAAATATATTCTTAACTTTTATTCAATATAACCAAAAAACAATTAAAAAAACAAATTAAAACTACAAAATTTATTTGCATCTTATTATCATCCTTATATAAATAAATAAGTAAGAAAAAATTAACTAAAAAAGATTAAAACTACATTTTTTTTACATTTTCCTCCTTATAATAAATAAATAATAAGCACAAACCAATTAAAAATGATTAAAATATGTTCTTTTACATTTTGTACTTTATATTAGGGTTAAAAAACATAATCCGTGGAAAAGCCCTGACCTTCGAAATAAAAATACTAAGGTTCTTTTTCTAACATAAATAACAGATAAAATAAATATTTTTTTTACTTTGGATAAAATAAATATTGTGAATTGTGAATTTTTTATTAATTTTTTTGTGAAAAGATGAACCTGGCCTTTGAAATTTCTCGCGTGCCAAATTTTGCGAGTCAGTTCGCCGAATCTGTGCACAAGTGGCGATTTACTGTGCTGATAATTTTCAGGAATTAAAAAGAAATTTCTTAATGGAGTGACTCGCATTAATGATTGGATCGTCACGTTCACAAAGTCCGTTTCCTTTATGTTATTAAGACCCACCTGGAAATTAAAAAATAAATAAAGAAATATTACTTGTCATTATTTATGTTTTATTTGACTATTATTTAGGGTTTTTTAATTTTTTAAAGTTAGGAGGGTTTTGGAAAATGAAAAGATAAAAGTAGGGAGGGTTTATGAATATTCGAAAAGTCAAAGAGTTTTTGATAAATTTGAGAAAATTAAGGGTTTTTAAAAAAAAAAAATAATGATTAAATTAATTATTTAAATATTACCATTCCAGGAAGATAATTGGAGCCGTCCAGCGCTCTAGACCACTGCCTATTCTCATCAAGATGCATTACTTCTTCCTTTGTAAATCTACATAAATTTCATTAATAATATATTAATAACACAACATAAGATAATATGTAAGATAGTAAATATATAAAAAAAAAACTTAATTTGTTCATTACCTAGGGTTCAAAACATGTCTGATGCTATCCAAAGAAGGATCATTAATTTCATATCCATCTGGCAAACAATACACTTTTTCGGTCTGAAGATTGATAAAGACGTGATGTCCGGCTTCAAGAGAGTGAGTGTACGCATGAGATTTGAGGCCTCTTCCTTGGTAGTATTTCCCACAGACCAAGCACGCGTAAACATTCAGGTTTGAGAGGGAAATCGAGCAGAATTTCTCAAAATCAAAGTCCAAAACCTGCATAAAGAGGTTGAAGAAGGGGATTTGAGAGTGAATTGAGGTTGATTTGAGCTGAATTGAGGAGGAATGTAGTGAAATTGAGAGATTGGGCGAAAAAGCGAGCAGGATTAGATAGTTTTAAGTACTGACCTGACGATTGACAGTGTCGAGATAAGGGCAGTCTCGTCTGACCTCCACATGGCGGCTGCCTCTCACCGGCCCATTCTTCTCATCATCATCATCATCTTCTTCTTCTTCACTCTCTTCCCTTCCATTTCTCCTCAGATCAGACCTCTCTTCTTCGTCGTAATCAGCAAGCTCGAGCAATGAGCCGCCGTTTTTATCGGTTCCGATTGCGGCGTCGGAAGCGCTTCCTTCGCCGGCGAGCCGTTGGCGTTTCTGATGATCGTAGGATTCGGTCGGTTTTCTCTTCCTAGATTCTTCCATTGAGAGAGAGAGAGGGAGTAAAGGAAACCCTAGTCAGGTTGGAGAAGGCGGGAGAGAGCGAGGGAGGAGGGAGGAGGTTAAGTGAAGGATTTCAATTCCCGGTTGGGCTTTAATCCTGGATCTTAATTCTCAAGTTGATTTCATTAGATTAGATAATAATCATAAAAAAAATGATTTTAACAGTGAACATTATATGCTGATTGAATGGTTTAGTTTAGTTTTAATGTGATAATTGTTGACATTTCCCCTTGCTTTGTGGGGGTGAGTATTAATCGGGACTTGTTGTAACTAATTTGTTTCTGTTTGTAGGACAAAATTATCTATGTGTTGTAATCTAAACTGTAGCATGTTTTTTCAAAAATGAAAGTCTTTAGTAACCTTTTCGGGTACGCCTTTAAATTTTTTTTTTTTTACAGTTAATTTTGTTTGTATTGAAGCGTTTTTTATTTTTATTTTCCCTTTACATATTACAAATTTATTATGTCAATAACTCATGCTCTTGGTGCATCTCTTATCATACCTTACGTGCAGAATGAGAAATACATGACCAGTATCTCATGACTTTAGAATGATCCCTCAAATTTATTTGGCTTTATATGAATATGAATCTCATAGTTTATTTTATATTGAATAGTTTACACAGTTGCCATTTATTACAAATGGAGTTACTCTCTTTTTGTCAAACATTAATATATAAAACAATACGATAATGGAGAAAACTAAATATAACAAAGAGTTTTGTCTGGTCTTGAGTGGAATTGTCATTTTGAATGTTTTTGGATTAAATTATGACTGAACAAAAATACATTTAAAACTACCAAAAGATCTCAGATTCAAACCAGCACCTTTCACCTTCTAAATCTTTCTGAATCACACTTTTACACCTTTGAAACCTAACAATTTTTTTCCTACCAGATTTCTCTAATAATTTCATGATATTGTTGCCGGTATTTATCAAGGTGATATATTCCAGGCGATATATTACTATCCAGACGACTGGAGAAAGGGGAGAGGACGAGTTTAATGTTAAGAGTTAGTAATGGATATGTGATGGGGTAGTCTGGCTGGCATTGGATGAAACTGGTCTTCTCTTTTTTATTTTTGTGGATGAGTTGGTACTCATGAGAGAACACAACAAATGATATCATTTATTTTAATAAAGAATATAATTAATACATCATTAAATATGTTGGAATAGCTAGATACAAAGTAAAAATTTTAATAAAAAAAATGACATCTTTGTTGCCACGCCACCAAAACATACGTTTTCGAGTCTTCATTTAACAGCTCAGTCATCATTTAACTAATAAAAAAACTCGATTGCACAAAAAAAAATATATAACAAAGTTGATCGAAACAAATTCATAATTAGAGAGATTAAATAAAATGAACTTTTTCTCTAAAATTAAAAACCAATATTTGAAATCCCGGTCAGAGAATAATCCAGGATTTCAAATGCAGAGAGCAATAACTCAACGAATGAACTCTCTCCTCTCTTTTCCTCATGCTCTGAGATCTCAAAATCAAAACTCCTCGATCCGTCTCTCAACAACAGATGCTTGAGACACTAGATCTGCTCTGAATCCATTCATTCGATCCGACAACAGCAGAAATGATGGAATGGGCGAGAGTGCAGCACCTGGATCTGCGCCACGTGGCGCGCGGCCAGAAGCCGCAGCAGCCCCACTGCGCCGTCTTCAAGCCTTCTCAGGCCGTCGTCGCCGTCGCCGTCGGAACACACATCATCGGTCAGCCAACACAATTCTCTTCGTTTTATCTAAGTTTTTCATATATGCATGCCTCTGCCGATCGTTTCATTTTCATGAACTCAGCCTGCGAACTGACTCTTGCCACACTTGCTTATACATTTACGTCCCAAAATCTAGTGTTTTTCTCGAATGATGTTCTTATTTTCTCACAGTAATTTGAATTTTTGTTTCTGTTTTTTGTAGAATTTGATTGTCTGACTGGAAGCAAAATATCATCAATCGACATTGGTGCCCGTGTCGTTCGAATGCAATACAGCCCCACACACCTCAATTCCCTCATCGCAATACTTGATGTAAATAAATCTCAGCAATTTTCAACATTTCAGGGAATTGTTCACATACTTTTCGTCCTAATTTTATTTTCTGATTCATTTCAGGACGGCACGTTAAGATCGTGCGATTTTTCGACAGAGCAAACCCTAGTTTTGCACACAATGGATAGAAAAACAGAGCAAGTCAACATTGACTCAGATGTCCACATGGCTTTGACTCCTCTTGAGCCCATTGTTTTTTACGGCTTTCCAAAGCGGATGAGCGTCACAGGTCTCAATCATAATTATTTTTTTAATTTTTGCCAAGGTTATTTATGAAATTTTGAGTTCTTTCAAGGGGTAATTTTGTAATTATTTGTAATTTAGAACTTTTTTGTACAGTTGTTGGTACGGGTGAAGGAACAAGGACTCCCACAAAAATAAAAACGGATTTAAAAAAGCAGATCGTAAATGTTTCTTGCCACCCACGCCTTCCTGTTTTGGTACAATATATTTTATTATTTATATACTATAAATTATTACTTGATTAAAATATAAAGTTTTTAATTTAGAATGACCTTTTTAATTTTTGTTGTTATTTCAGTATGTGGCTTATTTAGACGGATTGATAAGAGCCTACAATATTCAAACATATGCCGTGCTTTACACCATGCAACGTAAGATCTAGATTCCCCTCTTTTTATATTTCATATTTAGATATTCAAAATTATCATCATTATTATTATTACTATTTTTGTTACTTATTGGCTTAATTATTATTATTATTATATATATATATAATCAAAATGATTAACTTTATTATTATAATAATAATTATTATTACACATATATTCAAAATTATTAACTAATTATGTATATATTCAAAATTATAAACTTCAATTTTTTAATTTTAATTTTATTATTATTATTTTTATCATTAAAGCGGAGCCGACAATAATTAATAATCACCTTTATTATTACATCATTTATTTATTCCTATTATCATCTTTATTATTTATTTATTTATTTATTCATTCATTTATTATTATATTATTTATTTATTAAAGTGGAGCCGACAATAAAGCTATTGGGAGCAGCCTCGCTCGCCTTCCACCCAACTCTCGAATGGATCTTCGTGGGCGACCGCGGCGGCGCTCTCTTGGCCTGGGACGTCTCCACCGAACGCCCCACCATGATCGGAATGTACGCACATTAACTTTTATATTTATTTCATTCTTTCTCTCTTTTTAAAAAATTAATATTTTTATTTTATTTTTTGGGAATGGTAGAACGCAGGCGGGGTCGCAGGCGATAACGCAGATATCGTGGGTGGCGTCGCTGAGATTGCTGGTGACGGTGACGAGAGACGGAACTTTGCAGGTTTGGAAGACAAGGGTGCTCATAAACCCTAATCGGCAGCCCATGGAGGCCAATTTCTTCGAAAAAGCTGGTCAATATTGAATTTTATTTATTATTGGGAAATTAATTCGGTTAAAATCATTCTAGTTTGGGAAAATTGTGAAATTTATTTTAATTTTTTTTTTGTTTTTGGTTGTTAGGTGTTGAATCGATGGATGTAACGAAGATTCTATCTCAAGACGGCGAAGGAGTTTATCCATTGCCAAGAATAAGAGGCTTCGCTGTCCATCCCAAATTCAATTTAGCAGCCGTTACTTTTGTAGTTACGTCCTTTAAATATCCTCATTTCGTGTTATTATAATTAAACCCTTTATTTCCCAATTTATTAGGGTTTGTTAAACTGATGAAATGTTGAAATATAGGATATGTCAAATTCGGAAAATGTGAAGAACAGAGCTGCTTATACAAGAGACGGGCGCAAACAGCTTTTTGCCGTTCTTCAAAGCGCTAGAGGATCTACTGGTATAAATAAAATATTATTAAATTATAATTTTATTATTCTCAAAATGAAGTTATTTTTTTTAATTTTTATTTGTTTAATATTGTAGCGGCTGTTTTGAAAGAAAAACTTGCTGCACTTGGCTCGTCTGGAATCCTGGCTGATCATCAGTTGCAAGCTCAATTACAAGAGCAACAAGCCAAAGGGTAACATATATTAATTTAATATTTATTTTTGGAATTAATTATTTCAATTATCATAATTTGTATATGTTTTTTCTATTTTTTTCAGCCAAAGCCAATTAACCATATCTGATATTGCAAGGAAAGCTTTCCTTCACAGTGTATGTTTAAAAATATTTTCAAAATAGAAGATAATATTTTTTAAAATGCAAAATCATTATTTTTTAATTTTGATAGCATTTTATGGAAGGGCATGCGAAAAGCGGGCCGATATCTCGCTTGCCTCTCATTACAATCTCAGATTCCGTCCATCTTTTAAGAGACGCTCCAGTTTGTCACGTAATTATTTTACAATTCCAAATAAATCTAAAAATCAGTGATTTTTATGACTTTTATATTCTTATATTTATGTCTATTTATGTTTTTTATACAGCCTTTCCATTTGGAGTTGAATTTCTTCAGCAGCAAGGAAAGCCGAGTCGTTCAATACCCAACTCGCGCTTTTTACTTGGACGGTTTTAATTTAATGGCTCATAATCTCTCTACTGGCGCTGATAATCTCTACAAAAAACTCTATTCCACCGTACTATTCTAAATAAATTACACAATAAATTCTAAATTTTAAAATTTTATAATATTTATTTATTTATTTATTTTCCTTTTGTAGATTCCGTCGAATGTGGAGTGCGTGGCAAAGAGTGTAGTATACAGTTCAAAACAAAACATGTTCATGGTAGTATTTGAACTGAGCGGACCGAACGGAATTTTGCATGAAGTTGTTTTGTATTGGGAGCAAACCGACCCTCATACTGTCAATAGCAAAGGCAGCTCTCATAAAGGTTTTTAACTCAATTCACCCTAACTTATATATAAACAAGAACAATAAAGGGGGATTTCATATTTACACTCTCAAAACTTCAAAATATCATATTTACCTCTCTAGAAATGTAAATATCAAATTTACCCTTCCAAAATCTGAAATATATCACATTTACCCATTTATAGCTTGGATTTTAAAAGGGTAAACCTGATATTTGTATTTTTAGAGGGGTAAATATGATATTTTGATGTTTTAGAAAGTTAAAACATGTAATTTGTAACAACACCCCATAACGAAATTGAGAGGAAAGGGATTCAATCCCACCTTGCATCGTTGAAAGGAAATGGAGTTGCTCAAAATATACTACTGCAGTAACTACTAGCACCAACCAAGCTTAATCTTTTTCAGGACAAGAAATAACTAAACATATTTTTTCTTCATTTTTCTAGGCAGAGACGCGGCATTCACAGGCCCAGTAGACAACCAATACTGCATTTTAGACGAAGACCGAATCGGTCTGCTGCTCTTCACGATTCCTCGTCCGACCAGCAAAGAAGATTTAGAAAAAAAGAACCAGGCCGCTCTGGACGAGAAGTCTTTTTCCGAGGCCAAAACTCAGGGGCCGCTCCAGTTCGTGTTTGAAAAGGAGGTCGACAGGATCTTCTCAACACCTATAGGTTGGTTGGTTTTGTAGATATTTTATTGGGAGATCTCTGAAAGAGACCCTCCATTCTTCGAGGATTTTTAAAAACCCTAAAGGTGTTATAATCAGTGCAATTAAATATTTAATTAATCATTTTAAATCTTTGGAGCTAGCTACTGGTGTTAGATTAACACATTTGAGCATATTAATAATGTAGGGTCGATTTGCAAATTTCTGTATTTTAATATAAGTACTGTTTTTTTGGATTAATGATGATTATATTTTCTTTGGTGGTTTTTGAAGAGTCGACGGTGTTGTACACTATAAACGGAAAGCATGCGGCCTTGGCGAAACTTCTTTACGGATCCAAGCTCTCGCCTGACAATTCACAGGAAATTTCCACCAAAACCGACGGCAAAAAGTTCTTCAAGCTCAAATCCAACGAAATCGTCCTTCAGGTCCCTCAAATTATTAAAAAAATTCCTAATATGATATTACCAACATTGTTATAGTAATTAACAATTATCATTTTAACACACAGGTTCAATGGCAAGGCACGCAAAGAGGCCAAGTAGCAGGCATCTTAACCAACCAAAGAGTTCTAATCACAACCGCTGACCTGGACGTCCTTTCCAGCAGCTCCACCAAGTATGACATCAGCACGCCGTCATACAAATCGCTCCTTTGGGTGGGGCCCGCCTTGTTATTCTCTTCTTCCACCAACATATGCCAGCTCGGCTGGGACAACAAGGTCCGCTCGATCTTATCCACGAGTTTTCCGAAATCTGTTTTATTAGGCGCGTTGAATGATAGGGTTTTGGTTGTGAATCCGACGGACATAAACCCTAGACAGAAAAAGGGGGTTGAGGTGAGGAGCTGTCAGGTCGGTCTGCTTGAGCCTCTGTTGATTGGATTCGCGACCATGCAGCAGCGTTTTGAGCAGAAGATTGATCTTTCTGAGGTTTTGTACCAAATCACATCAAGGTTAAAAAAAATAAAAGGATAATGAATTTTTAGTTTGTGTAGTTCAAGTGGATTGCAATTTGGCCCCTGTACTTTATGAAAACTAGCATGATTAGTCCTTGAGTGAGGGATTACTACTACAAAATACAGGGACCAAACAATTCAAATAAATAGTACAAGGACTAAATTGCAATCCAATTAAAGTAAACGAAAACACATTTTTTCCTTTTAATTAACATATATATATATATATATATTTTTTTTTTCAGGTTTGACAATGTGAGAATAACACCTCGGTCTTTGGACATATTAGCGAAAGGCCCGCCAGTGTGCGGGGACCTCGCGGTGGCTTTATCGCAAGCGGGTCCTCAATTTACTCAAATTTTACGGTGTAATTATGCAATTAAGGCCCTCAAGTTTTCCACAGCTCTTTCGATTCTTAAGGACGAGTATTTGAGATCTAGAGATTACCCACAATGCCCTCCAAATTCGGCTTTGTTCCACCGTTTCAGACAATTAGGCTACGCTTGCATCAAGTATATTCAACTTATTAATTAGTAAAAATTTATATGGAAATTTGCAAAAAAAAATCTCCCTGCATTATGCCTAAATAGCCAAAAAGACCCTGAACTATCTAAAATTGCAAAAAAAAATCTACATTATTCCTGAAATTGAAAAATTGACGTGAGAGATATATATGTTAATTATCTTTAAAAATTAATTTTTTCAAATAATTAGAAAAATAAAAATAGCGGTATTACCTTCTAACCAACTCTAACATTTTTTTTTTGCAATTCATCAATAATACATTTTTCTTTATTTCCAAGAACACAGGAGATTTTCCCAATTTCATCACAACACAAGGGCTTTTCTACAAATTTCCCAATACTATAAATTCGTCATCTAATTCTCTCTCTCTTTCTCTAAAGGTACGGTCAGTTCGACAGCGCAAAAGAAACCTTCGAGGTAATTTCCGATTATGAGAGCATGCTGGACCTCTTCATCTGCCACCTCAACCCCAGCGCCTTACGCCGCCTCTCCCAAAAGCTGGAAGAAATTTCCCTGGACTCCGAAATCCGGCGCCACCTGGAGCGGATCCTGCGCGTCAGATCCGCCAGCTGGACGGGGCAGGGCGGAATCTTCCAGAACTTCCAGGCCGAGAGCATGGCTCCCAAGGGCCCCGAGTGGGCCGGCGGGAACTGGGAGATCAAAACGCCGGACTCCCAAATCCCCCAGTGGGAGATCTCGGTGGAGGTTATGCCGTATATGAAGACCCCTGACGGTGGCATTCCTGTAATTATGGCCGATCATATTGGGGTATATTTGGGCATGATTAGGGGAAGAGGAAACGTGGTGGAGATAAGCGAGAAGAGCCTCAGTTATGTTGCGACGACCAGCGGTGAGAGTAAGCTAGCGCTCACCGCTGGGCCCACTATATTACCTGATGAGTCAGCAGGGGGGAGTCTTGCTAAACAATTAGGGATCGCATCGGGATCCGTGCAGCAGACTGACGAGCAGGCGAAAGCAGCCGCCGATTTCCAGAAGACTTTCCTCGGCGAGGCTGACATCAGCAGCGATGAGGAGGAGAATAGTAATGTGAACAGGAAGAGGAGGATTAATATCAGGATTAAGGAGAGGCCGGCTGAAGGGACGAGCGGTGTGGATATAGAGAAGATCAGGGAGGCGACTAAGCAGATCGGACTCGTGGCCCCGCCCGGCCCGCCTGTCAGAACAAGGTCCATTAATGTTCCTCTTCCTCCGCCTCCAGTTGTTCAGCAGCAACAGCAGCAGCAGGATGGTCTACAGTGGCCTCCGCCAGCTCAGCATCCCACTCAGCCTCCATCAGGTCTCAAAATGCTTAATTAAATTATTTTATTTTATGTTATTTTAATTTTAATTAATTAATTTTTTATTATTATATTTATTTTAATTTAATTTATTTTCTTATATTATATTTTATTATGTTGTAGTATATTATATTTTAATTTAATTTACTACATTTTATTATATTTTAATTTAATTTAATTTAATATAATATAATTTATTTTATTAAATTTTATTTTATTTTTGGAACAGGTGCTGCTGGTACGGTGGATATGTTTGGTACGGGAGCTTTCACAGCAGGAGCACAGGGTGCCGGTACGAGCGGTACAGCTGGCGGGGCGGCAGCTCGCCCGATTCCGGAAGATTTCTTCCAGAACACCATGTCCTCCCTCCAAGTGGCGGCGCAAGCAACAGCTGCGCTTCCGCCACCTGGCACGATCATCTTGCAAGTGGCGCAAGGCGGAGTGGTCCCCCGTGTGGGAGCAGCTCAACCCAGGCCGGTACAGCTGGCGCCAACTCAGATGAAGGATATTCCCTTGCCAGATGGCGGCATACCACCTCAACCCTCCCAATTGCCCACACAGGTCAAACAAATAAAAATTATGAAAAAAAGCCCCTACATGATTGAAAATTACAAAAAAAAACCTTCATTTTTAGTTTCTGACATGGTTTTTGCTTCAAGTGGTTGAGTTTGAATTTAAGAATGGAGAGGCTTTTTTTTTTTTTTTGATTTGAGCATAATGTATGGGCATTTGTTTGCAAATATCTCTTTAATAATTAATATTAACAACTATTTAAACATTTAATAATTAAATTATTTAATATTGACAGGCTGGGCCCACATTTAGTGCTGTTGGATTACCAGACGGAGGGGTCCCACCACAACCCCAACTCCAGCCAATGGGAGTCGTTCCATCTCAGCCGATCGATCTGAGCGCTCTTGACGGGTCCAAACCCGCTAACCCGCCCGGACCCGCTCCGCCGACCGCAGTCCGGCCCGGCCAGGTATGCTTTAATACGAAAAATTTGCAAAAAAGCCCCTGCATTATACCTTTATTTCACAAAAGTCCTCGTGTTCTTGGGAAATTCAAAAAATCACTAAACAGGGACTATTTTATTTATTTTTTTCAATTTCCCAAGAACGTACATATTTTATTTTTTGCAATTTCTAATAACACAGGGGCCTTTTTGCAAATTCCCTTCAGTAATTCGAAAACATTTTGTTATGAAATGATGTAAAATAAAATGACAGGTGCCGCGTGGCGCGCCGGCGCCGGTGTGCTTCAAGACGGGGCTGGCCCACCTGGAGCAGAACCAGCTGGCGGACGCTCTGTCCTGTCTGGACGAAGCGTTTTTGGCTCTGGCCAAGGATCAGTCGCGTGATGTGGATGTTAAGGCGCAGGCTACTATTTGCGCTCAGTACAAAATCGCCGTCTGCATTCTTCAGGTATTATTTTGTTTGTTTTTAGCTGATAGATGTTTTTTCAGGTTTTACCCCTGGGAAATGTGGTAATGTCGTGCATACCCCTGCGTAATGAGAAATGTTATCAGAACCCTAAAAACATCGGAAATATCATTTTCTATTTCTAATGTTTTATAGGGGATTTCTCATTTTGCAGGGGTACACATGATATTTTTCCGCCTTAATACTAATATATAACTCATCAATATATAACTTTTTGAATTTCAGGAACTGGGGCGGCTGCAAAAAGTGCAAGGCCCAGCAGCATTAAGCGCAAAAGATGAAATGGCGCGTTTATCCCGCCACCTGGCGTCCCTCCCCTTACAAGCGAAGCACCGCATAAACTGCATCCGCACGGCCATAAAACGCAACATGGAGGTCCAAAACTTCCTCTACTCCAAATCCCAGCTCGACCTGCTCCACTCCAAGGCCCCGCCCGCCAAGCAGGACGAGTTACGCAGCCTGATAGAAATATGTCAGAAAAGAGGACTTAATAACAAGAGTATTGATCCGTTTGAGGATCCGAGTATGTTTTGTGCGGCGACGCTGGGGAGACTGAGCACCATCGGGTTTGATTACTGTGATTTGTGCGGGGCCAAGTTTGGTGCGCTTTCCGCGCCGGGATGCGTGGTTTGTGGGATGGGCGGGATTAAGAGGTCGGATGCTGGAACGGCGGGACCCGTTCCGTCGCCGTTCGGGTGAGTCAGTTAATTAGGGTTTCTTTGTTGCTTTGCTTTGGGTTTGTGGTGTGAGTATTTAATGTTTGATTGATTGTTCTTTGTTTTGGCTACGGGTTATTTTGCTCTCGGGAGATTCACTTGTTTTTGGTGTCTTGTGTGTTTTTTTTTTTTGGTTTTTTTGAGGGTTATTACTTGTGTTTGTGTTGTACATGATTGAGAGACCTTTGGGGTATAATGTACATTGGAACTTAGGTTGTCAATTTGGCGGTATATTTACTTTCCTAACAATCGTAGTCAAGAGAAAAACTAAGCAACTAGGAGCATGAATGTAAACTTAGCTTTTCATAACAAAGCTAAGATAGATAATATGTTAGATAATCGTAATTGATACATAAACTAAAGCTTACAAGTGATGCATTTGACATAATACAAAATAGAGAAAATCATGCATGTCTTGCCTATGCCTGAAAAATATAATGGTTAGAAACCTAGAATGCTTTTACTGGTTTACAGAATCAAGGATTTGAAATCTCATGAGCTTCTTCAGAAAGCTCGAGAGAAACAGGGCAGTGATCGCTCCCATAGAAACCTGTCAATATATATCATAATATTAACAATAAACAAAATAAATTAATTAATTAATTAACAAAACTGATCAAATTTACCTTCTAATTCAATGCCATGGCCATGAATTTCACAAGAAACAATTCTGTCCTTCAACCGCTCAGCAACAATGAAATAATCAATCCGCATTCTCTTGCCTCTGTATCTATACACACACACAATTAATTAATCAATTAAAATCGCAAAAATAACAAACCAGTTGTTTACCATTTTAATTTAATTATAACAAAAAACAGATTAAAATTTAAAAATCTTACTTGCCAATAGGATTTCCAGACCAAGAAAACCCACGCTCCATATCTTTTTCCTTGTGTAGAACTCTATATGCATCTATCAACCTACCTCTATATATTATTATACCAAAATTAGATATTATAATTACGCAAAAATAAAATATTAAAATGTTACATTCACCTACTGTGAGAGTATATTGCTAAATCGCCGCCTCTCAGCCAATGTAAATCCAGGCTGCCCACAATCCTATAAATAAAATATAAAATAATTTCTAATTAAAATCATTAAATCTCATATTTAGAAAATATAAAATATATAAAAATACCTCTTTATTAGGAGGAACATATCCATTGAGCTTCGCGCTACTAAAGAAATCCGGATGACTCACATCACTTTCTTCATGACTAACGAAAAACTCAAATTAATAATACAATCTTTTATATAATATATTATGTACATATAATTATTATTCTTGATAAATTACCTAACATTAAGATCACCGCACCAAATCAAGGGTTTATCAATCGATTGAACAAATTCAAGAATTCTTTTGTCCCATTTTCTCCTCCTCTGAAAAGAATTTTCTTCTTCTTTCCAACCGTTATTTGGAGAATAAGTATTCATTAAAATAAACGACTCAAATTCTGCAATAATTACCCTACCATCCTGTTCATGGTTCGAACCTAAAATTCAACAATAATAATTAGGGAATTTCGCCAAAAAGTCCCTTCATTATGCTTAAATTGCAAAAAAGTGCCTTCATTATAATGCAGGGGCATTTTTGTAAATTACATACCGATTCTGTCTAAGCAGAAAGAGACTTTTTTTGTATGGACTTGGTTTTTGATAAACATGGCTGTACCGCCATACTTAGAATCAGAAAGAGACCAATATGCTTTATACTCTTTAAACGGACCGTTTGATAAAGCTCTCATAACTATCTGTTTACACAAAATAGAATAATAAATATTTTTATATGTTTTATATAGTTTTTTGATGAGAGGTAGGTTAAGAATTATTACTTGTTTTTCCTCTCTTGAAGCATTTGTGTCATCTTTCAGTTCTCTAGGGTTTTTCGGACCTTTTTTTGAACCTGCTGCTGGAATTCTCACTTCCTGTTAAAAACAAATATATTTTTAGTATTGTTTAGTGAAAAATAAATAAATTTGATACAAAACCCTAAAACCTAGAATGCCTCACTGTCATTCATAAGAATTTGTCCAATCAATCCACTAATAATAAGAACCGTAAATTCTGATTCCTACTAATTGAACAAATTGCAATTATTACAAGGACATATAAACAAAAATAAAAAGTAATTAAAATTAAAGAGGGACCTGAATACAAATAACGTCAGGGTCGATTTTCTGAACGAAAGAAGAAAACTGAGGCCAATCGTTCTTGATTCTGAGAAGAAGGCTGTTCGCATTCCATGTGACGAACTTCAGCGGATCCTTCTTCTCCTCCTCCTCATTCGAATTCACTGCTACTGCATCCGGATCAGCTTTGGCTTCATTAACGGAAGCAGAATCGGATGAGAGGGCGGGCTTTTTGGCAGAGCCTTCCTTCTCAATTGGTTTGAAGAATCGCTTCATGGTTTAGTTTAGCTTCAAGTTCTTACTCTCGCTCGTTTGCCTTCTTTCTTCCGTTTTCGAGAGCTCATGAAGAAAGTGAGAACTGAATTCTAGATTTTACTGAAACCGGGATTTGAGTTTTCTGTACTGAAATAGGGACCAGAGTTCCAGGTTTCAAATATGAAATCGTGAATTTAAGTCTAGGATTCTATTGTACATTCCTCACTCTTTTCATAATCTAGAAGTTGAAATCAAACTTTATTATGCCAAAATTTATCAAAGAATAAATTTCTTCGCAAAAAAATTAAGTAAATAATAATTATTATAAATAAAAACAAAAATAATAATCTTCAACCAGATGTCACTATTCACTTATACATGCTTATCTCCAATCCAAAAACCTCATAAACAATTTCCTATCAATAACAAATCAATCCTCCTATACCAAAATAACAGTCATTCAAACTACTAATAACATCCTGCAAAAATAAAAATAAAAATAAAAATCCCTCAAGATTTTCCTAAAAAAAAAACAATAAAAAAAAATCATGTAAAAACAGGACATCCATCGACTTTCACACCGGGCGCCATAGGACACGATGATCGTCCAACGCCAAGCCCCACATTTAACCCCATAAATATCGACCATGTTGACCGTCACGCTGGCGACAAGCACCATGACCGTGACTCCAGTGTCGAGCCCGATCGAGAGGATGTACATGTACTTGGCCCACCACACCTTGTGGTTCTTATAAACGTAATGGCTGAAGAATATTCCTATGAAGAACCACATCCAGTAGTGCATTGCCGTTGTCGGTGGGATGTATCCTCCCGCCGTGAATATGAGCGGAAAATTTATCTACAAAAATATGTGCATGTTTAAAATCTATATATTATTGATGATTGCCCACGGAGTATTTTCATTAAATAATAAAAATGTCTAAACTTACCTTTCTGAGCCAGAGTTTTTGAGGGTAGGCTTTAGACAAAACCAAAGAGGAACAGGCGCAATGGCGCCAACCCAAAAGAAGAGGAAAACGGAGGAGTAGATTCCGTGAGGGTAGAACACGCGAGAGGGGCCAATGAGGCCGTACATGGTGTTGATGCTCGAGTCCATGTTTACGTCCGGACAAGTCCACGGACTGCCTACCGGAAGGAGCTCAGGGTGGCAAATGTTTTTTATGGATGTGAACATCCACCATGTCACCAGAAAGGACATTGTCGCGCCGGAAAACGTGCCTATCAACTGAATAAATGTAACAAAATCAAATTAGTTATATTAAATGTATATATATAACATCAAAGTAAGGGTTCATTATTATTTTTTTGTTTGGAAAAAGTAGCATTTAATTACCTGAGCAGCAAACATGGCCTTAGGAGGGATCTTAAGATAATGAGCAAGCTTAAGATCGCTCAACACACTCAATGCAGAAGTCAAAATGGAATCAGCATACGCTTCAAATACTTTATTAGACGAGGGCTTTCCAGGATCAAGGTAACCAATAAGGATATGCAATTCCAAGCGACTGCAATTTATTTTAGTTTCATATATATATAAAACAGCTTTTCGTTTGGGCCCCTCAAATTATAAAAATATGAACACGTACCTGACCAGTAGTGGCTGAAATGAATGCAAATGGTACAAGAAAAACGAGAACAAGTGCAATTGCTAGAATTAAACCCCAGTAATGTAGTTGCAATTGCCCTCCAAATCCAACACAAGCGAGAAATGAGAGAGCCAGTGTTAAAACTACAATTAAACCGTACCACCATTGCGGAATTTTCTCATAATTCTCCATTAATATGTTGTGTATATCTCCAAAATCCGCATCTTTAAACGCCAGTTTTATCTGATGACATATCTCCCTTCAAAAAATAGGAAAAAAAGATCAAAAGGAAATATTTAATTTGAAAATATATTATATATATATAAACATTAGGTATGAAATAGTGTGCCATCCATTGAAGCAAATTATTTGGGTTAGACTTGAAGTGATTGAAGCAAAAATAAATCCATAAGAGACTGCAAAAACCACGCCAGAATATAATTTCGAGTAATTTTCGTACGCTTTTACATCCAATTCAAACTTGTTGTTCTTCAAAACCCTAGTGAGATTATAAGGTTGGCCATCCCAGTCAAACACATCACTCGAAAAATAAGGAAACCGTTTAGCCTCAAGCGTGTTATTCCAATAAGCTAGAGGGCAAAGAATGTAGTAAAGAACCAGGAATCCAAACATTGAATTTAGGATCACATGAGTGGGCAAGAATAATGGAGAGCCTAAGAAAGCGGTAATGGTTGACCAGTCAAATGAAATCGCTCCGAACCCGAATCCGTGTAACCCGGAACCCAAAAGCTGGGCCAAGACTGAGTCTTTGTAAATCCAGCAAACGAAAGACAGAGCGGTTATTGAAGGAAAAAAGAAATTTGGAATTACGTAATATGAGAAACTTAGTGCGGAGACAATTGTGAAGAATTGGAGTCTCGTTAGGCCTCCTTTCTCGCGTTTTTCCTTCTCATGCAAAGCCCTGGTTGACAAAAAAATGGGATAAATGTTACTGTTAGACGTCCCAATAGTTTAATTGGATCGCACTTTGGTCCTTGTACTACTGATTTAAACTTTTTGGCCCCTATACTTTATAGAGTTCTAGTTTCTACACGGTTAGTCCATGACTCAAGAATGAATCTTGCATGTTTTTTATAAACTAGAACAGGAATCAAAAAGTTCAAATGAATAGTAGATGGACTGAATTGTGCTCCAATCGAAGTACAAAGACTAACGTTACTAGGGTTGGAATAAGAATAATATCTTTTTGAAGGGATGGAATTAGAAAATTTTGTGTTACTATACCGGAAAAACGAGACGTCGACTAGGATTAGTGGCCACCACATATAAGGAGAATCGACGAGGAGTTTCGTAAAAAGTCCGGCAAATCCATATCCCAAAATCTGAAAATAAAAATGAATCAAAATTAAGTAACAAGAAATTAGCTAAAATATAAAGAAAAAGCTATTTTTAATGCGGGAAATTAAATTTCATACCACGGTGGTTTGAGCGAGTAAAAACATGGCGATCGGATCGAGCATGATATTAAACTTAGTTTTCATCATGGCAATAATCTTAAATGTCGGATTTCCTACACCTGTAAGGGCTAAAACCGTCGTAAGAACATGTTCTTTTATACTAAATGGCCCAGGATTTAAACTAAACCCTAACCCTAATCCAGGAATCTTGAGTTCTCTCTGAGTAAAGCAGCTGCCATCATTCTGCCGAGCTGAAGAGAGAAAAGTTGCACCACGACTGTTGAGATGGAAATAGGGTTTTGTCGAACTGCTAAGAGATTGTCTACTATTGAGAGAATGATGCAGAATAGAAGGCCAAGTGTTAGGACTCTAAAGGTGAAGGCTGGTACGGATGGATCATCAGGGTTGGTACAGTCAGTCGGACTTGCTCTATTGGAGATTCTTTTATCTCGCCTTTCACTGAAAAAAGATTGGCAAGATTATTGAGTTTAACGATTGTTTGTTGTATGAATTATGTGGCTTAAGATTCAAATCCAGTGTAAAAACAAGACCATTTCAATCGCATAATCTATTTGGAAAAAGATCAAGAAATGGATGGTATTAGCATAGATTATATAATTTTATACTTATAATGTAACATATGCATTTGATCAAAAAATCAATCCAAGAACTTCTTGAAATAACTATGGGACTTGAATCTAACATTTAATCTTAAAAATTCTGTAATTTGTGCTTGATAAGAAAATTTCTTGAAACTCTAAAGATTCCAAATCGAGCATTGATCTTAAAATCACCTTCCAAAATAAAACTCATTATAAAAATTGGCCAATGCCAAACTTGAATCATTCAATTCAAATTCGAAGATCTTTACCTTCCAATTGAACTTCCGCCACCATTATTAGAAAGAGAGAGAGAAAATGAAACAAAACTCTTTTGAAAAGAAAGAAAGAAAGAAAGAAATAAAAGAAAAGAAAAGAAAAGAAAAAGAAACAGCAGAGTTTAAAATGGAGTGAGAGATGCCATTAAACCAGGGATGCTTGTTTCCGGTTCCCTTGTATTTTTGTATGGTTTTAGTTTCTTTGTAGTGAATGATTCAAATAACAACTAATGACCCGTAACAAAATTTGCACATGGATTTTTGCACAACATAGGTTATCTGGTTACGATTTTTAAGGGCTCTGTTGGTTAATCTTGCCACATATTTTTTGAGGGATTTAATGGCATCTTAAACTTAATGCTAATCTGGGCCTGAACTTGTTTTAATTGGATCTGGCCCTAATTAAAGGATTAAAGATATCAAATCTGGCCCAAGTATAAAAGAAGATATTTGGATCAATATTTTCGGGCAAATCAAATCATGGCCTGGTTTTTCTTTCATGAAAAAGAAAATCATGAAAAAGAAAAATTCCCCTAATCCTATCCTTAATCTTTATCTTTATGCTAACTTCCAAAGTTTTTCCAGTGATAGTTGCAGTTTCTTCTTTCACTCAAAAAAGAGAATGAAAAAGGACAAAAAAAACTCCTTCTGGAACCAAGAATAGACAAAAATGGAAGGGCAAAATGGCAAGAAACCTCCATGCATTTTGAGGTTTTTGTTGAGCTTTCTTGTCTCTAGTCACACCAAACATTTCATATTCATCCAAAACTAAAGTAGCTTTTGGTACCTATATATACCCTCCTTAATCCCCTCTTTTTCTTCATCCAAATCAAACATAAGATTGTATATCATTGAATAGAAAAAAGATGGCAGTCTCTTCTTCCTTCCTCTCCTCTCTTCTCCTCTTGGTGTTGTTTCATGGGTCTTTTGCCCAGTTCATGTTTGGCGGTCAAGCTCCATGGCAGAGTTTACGTGCTCCTTCAGGCCTTAGAGGATGTCAGTTCAACCGTCTTGAAGCACTCAATCCCACACAACGTGTTCGCTCTGAAGCTGGTGTCACTGAATACTATGAAATGACTAGTGATATGTTACAGTGTGCTGGTGTGAGCGTTAGACGCACTGTCATAGAGCCTAGAGGCCTTCTTCTCCCCCGATACCATAATGCTCCTTCACTTTTATATATTGTCCAAGGTTCATACCGTCTATTCTCGCATAATCTTGGCTTTCTTAATATATTTGTATTGTAAAAAAACAAATAACTGACCTGTTCAGTTTTGGTGTGATCATAGGGAGAGGTTTCACAGGAACCATATTTCCGGGTTGTCCTGAGACGTTCCAATCTTTCCAGCAACAATTTGAGAAGCAGTCTCAACAATTCACGTGGGAAAGCATGAGCGGAAGCCAACAGATACCTACAGATGAGCACCAGAAAGTTCACCGCTTCAGACAAGGAGATATCATCGCATTGCCTGCAGGCGTGACACACTGGTGCTACAATGATGGTGATATGCCAGTAGTTGCTGTACAAGTCCATGATGTCAGTAACACAGCCAATCAGCTTGGACCTATACAGAGGGTATGCCAAGATTAAAAATTCTTAAATTAGTTATATTTTTTTCAATGTGATATTCGGGACTGATGAAGAAAATATGGAATATCAGGACTTTTTGCTTGCTGGGCGGCACCAAAGTGTTCAACAGATGTTTGGAAGGGGACAAACATCATTTGGAACGGGACAACAAATGAGCAACAGCATTCTCAATGGATTCGAAACTCAGATGTTGGCTGAGGCTCTTGGAGTGAACACAGAGCTGGCACGGAGACTCCAAAGCCAAAATGATCCAAGAGGCGAGATAGTTCATGTCCGCCAAGGACTTCAGATGCTCAGGCCCACAAGGAGTGGCCAGGAGATGCAACAGAAACAACAGCAATACGAAGGATCGGAGAGCATGCAAATGCAACAAGGGCAAACACCAAATGAAGAGGAGGATATGGAGATGCAGCAGAGCACCACCAGCAATGGCTTGGATGAGATGTTTTGCACAATGAAGATCAGAACAAACATTGATAATCCTGCTCGTGCCGATTTCTACCATCAACAAGTCGGAAGGATTGCAAAAGTTAATAGCCAGAAGCTCCCGATCCTTAACCTCGTCCAAATGAGTGCTTCGAGAGTTGTTCTCCAGAGGGTAAGCAAAACATTCTACTACGAACTTAATACAAAAAAAAATATAATAACAAATACATAATGTTATGGTTTATTTTGCAGAACGCCATACTTACGCCGTATTGGAACATCAACTTCCACAGCGTGATGTATGTGACAGGCGGACGAGGACGATGCCAAGTCGTGAACCACCTTGGTCAGACTGTATTTGATGGCGAGCTTAGCCAAGGGCAAATAGTACTGATCCCTCAAAACTTTGCGGTGATCAAAAGAGCGTACAGTGAAGGATTCCAATGGGTTTCTTTCAACACCAACCACAATGCCATGATAAGCAAGATCGCTGGAAAGAACTCCATGATCCGATCAACACCACTTCACGTGTTGATGAACTCCTACAGACTCTCGACTGAGCAAGCTAGGAGGCTTAAGTTCAGCAGAATGCATGAGATGGCTATCTTCTCCCCTTGGTCTCAAACAAGGAGGTCTTCTCAGTAATGAGTGCTAAGAGTCTCGAATAAAATATCTCACTGATAGACTGTATTCAGTGGAGATAGTAGTTAATGAATAAATAATGTGCGAAAGCTGTTTTTTTCGTGTTATAATAAAATAATTTGAATATGTTATGTGCTTCCCTTTTGTGAGAAAGCTTACATTATCAGTCATAACATCTCATGATAAAATTCTACTACATTTCAAATCTCATCAATACATCATATACTACAAAATGTTCTTCAAATAAAAAAAGAAAAAGAAAACTAAATTATTGGCCAGAAATAGCTTTGGTTTTTAATTCTTTTAATAAAGTAATTAGACATTGAAAAGCAAGATCAGCAAATAAGGTCATGTTCGTATTACCAGATTATATTTAATCCAACTTCAATGAATCATAGGCAAGAAATGGTTAACTCTATTCGACCTTGTGATATTGTTTTTCTTTTATGGATAATAATTTGTTTTTTATTAAAAGCTCAATTTGTATTTAAATCCAAATGATATTATAATGTGTGACGTTTGTGACATACAAAAGAAAATGGCAATCACAACAGAAAACAAAGCTAACAACTATTTGGTAATCACAACAGTAAACAAAGCTAGCAACTATTTCAAGTCAGCAATATTGCATCACACACTACATTCAAAATATTCTTCAAACAAAAAGAGAAAAAGAAAAAGAAAACTAAATTATTGACCAGAAGCAGCTTTGGATTGATGAGGCGTTCCTTCTAACATGCTGAGCTGTCGCCTCAGCTTCATTATATGCGCCTGCACCTATAAATAAACCCAAAATACAATTTTTTTTTCGAAATATTAAATAAAAAAAATTAAATAAATCAAAATATTTCTCACCTGTTGTCTAGCAGCAGCTAATTTCAACAACTCATCAGCCTCAGAAAAATTAGTATACCACTGACTGAAATGATGATCCTTCGTTTTCCTTTCACTCACATGCTCAATTGGCCCTGAAACATTAAACCATTAATTATAATAGTAACTAACTAAAATGGTATATTGGGGTGGTAAACGGAATACCAGGAGGCGGTAAGTTGAAGGAAGCGGGCAATCTGGGCACAATTGCAGCAGGATGATTTTGAACTTTGACAAAAAAAGATTCGGTCGGCTCAAAAAATACAACTTCATCATAAGTTTCCACAACTACTGGCTTTTTCACATACAATACTTGATTCCCTGTTTCCTCTTCAGGAAATA
Source organism: Juncus inflexus (assembly GCA_024447665.1). Classification (NCBI taxonomy): domain Eukaryota; kingdom Viridiplantae; phylum Streptophyta; class Magnoliopsida; order Poales; family Juncaceae; genus Juncus; species Juncus inflexus. The sequence continues at coordinate 6,608,970 of JAJHPC010000017.1, forward strand.
ATTTCAAAGGATGGTATCTGTCCACAAACATTATAAACATTAGATATGTTAAATGGTTGTGTTAGAATTTGTGTGAGAAATGATTGAGACTTACAGGTCGACGCGTTTTTCAGAGACTTCAGAGTGGAAAAAGAGAGTAATGGCTATTTCAAATTCGCCCCAGCCTGTTTCAGTCACCTCAAACGGAGGAGTTTCTATCACTCGCGTTGGATTGTTGAAACTTGGGTGGAGTTGAAATACGACTCGTTTGATTATCACCGTTAGATCTTCGTTTGTTGCGCTTCTTAGATATACCGTCCATTTATGCGAGTTGTGCCTAAATTACAAGAGAGAAATTAGGTTTCTGGTACAGTTTCGGTATTTATTTCATTTGCTTTTCGATTGGGGGCAAATTAGTTGAGCTTACTCGGTGGCTTTCTTGCCGAGTGAAAAGGCCATGGTGCCATACACGATTGGGAAGCTGATCTCCACATCCCTGAGCCTCCTCGCCTGTTCAATCTCAACAAATTCAAAGCTTAATTCAGTACCTTTTGTTGCTGATAATACGAGAGAGATACCTTCTTGTCAGAGTCGTCGGAGACACGAGTAGTCTTGGAGCGGAGAGCCTTTTGGCCGGAACTGGTCGCTTCAGCCTGAGGAGGTGGTGACGACGGTGAAGTGCGAGGCATCGGAAACAATGGCGACGGGCCGAGCTTAGTCTGAGAGTGAGAGCCTCACTAATAATTAATGAATGGGCTTTACAAGAATGAATTGGCCCATCCGGTTTGATATGTTTCCGGAACAACTAGCTCTGCTTTGTTTAGTCCCACAGGGGAAGTCTTAACAGAGGCGGAGAGGAGGGGAGGCTATAAGAGAGAAGGGACATGGGAAGGAGAAAAGCACTTACCTGGACGGGGTCTATGAGCGATCAGGAAGGCTCATGGCCTAGGTCAGTGGCCCTCATTGCACTTTGAGGGAGCGCTGGCTTACCATTTCTCTAAAATGGGAAAGTGGACGTCATAATTTGTGCTTGAGGGGGCCTGCGTTCGCGCGGCCCCCGCCATCCTTTCAAATCCAAACTTTATTATTAAAAACTGCTTTCTAGCTCTAACGATGATTTTGCTTGCAATTAGGAACACAATACCCTGATTGTACATTTTAGATCATGTTCTCAAAATAAAAGAATACTGAGGCACACCTGCAAAATCAATTTTTCGTTAAAGCTATATACTTATGCTAATAAATTGTGAATTGTGAAATATATTGAATAAAACCATGCTACTATATACTTTGAACAATTAGGTGGCTAATTATTAATTACTAAAGCTAAAAATTATATTAAGCTAATTTGGATAATTGTCATTTGTCCAAAATTCTTCATTTCTTTTTGGTTACTCGGACTTGTAATCTTGCACTTTGATTACTGAATTCTTTTAGTTTTGTTAAGGATTTCAAACCTAGCATTGTACATCAGAATTCTGCAAAACTTGGCTCAACATACTGATACCCCTGCAAAAAAAAAAAAAAAAAAAAATTTATTGTTTATATTTAAATCCTTCAAAATTGTCAAATTGATATATGCTAATAATTTGTTAAATACTGAATAAAATCATGCTAGTATATACTTGGAATAATTAATTAGCTAATTAATTAATTACTTATAGAGGTTACCTTTAAAGCTAAAATAGAAAGATATATACAATTAATTTGGATCAAAATCCTTCAGATTAATTTTGTCTATGGTTTTCATGGGATCTTTCAAATCAACACCTGCTGTTTTCCACAATAATCTGTTTTCCATCTTAGTCGGCCGCCGGTTTTGATACTTTCTTGCACTTTTATCTCTTTTTGCAAAATTCCAAAATGCTACGGTATCACTTATCTGTAACCCCTGTTAGGTAGAATTGGCAGTGTAGCTTCTTCTTTCCATAAAGAAAAGACAAAAAAGAAGCAGTGTGATATCTTCCGGAACCAAGAAACAGACGAGATGCGGCAACATACAAATGCACGAAAAGGTTTTGCCCTCGCACCAGGTTAAATGTTTGTTGAACACTTTTGTCTATATACTCCACCAAAACACTATATCCATCCAAAACTAAAGTACCTTTTTACACCTATAAATAACCCTCTTAATCTCCTATTCTTCATCCAAACCTGAAGCATAATCATCTAGGAATATAAAGATGGCAGCATCTTCCTCCCTTTTCCTCTCCCTTTTTCTCTTGGTGTTGTGCCATGGGTCTCTTGCCCAATTCATGTTTGGCGGTCAAGGCTCGTGGCAGAGCCCTCGTGCTTTCAGGGGCCCTAGAGGATGTCAATTCAACCGCCTTGATGCACTCAATCCCTCACAACGCGTCCGTTCTGAGGCAGGTGTTACCGAATATTTTGAACAGACAAGTGAGACGTTACAATGCGCTGGTGTGAGCGTCAGGCGCTTCATCATCGAGCCTAGGGGACTTCTTCTCCCCAAATATAACAATGCACCTTCTCTTTTCTACATAGCTCAAGGTACTTGAACTTGGAAAGCTATTAATTAAGTGTCTCCCTAATAATTTTTTGTTATTTATCTATTTGGAGATATAATAAACCATTAAACACTACAATGTTGGATCTATATTACTAGGGAGAGGGCTTAAAGGAACCATATTTCCTGGTTGCCCCGAGACATTCCAATCCTTCCAACAGCAATGGGAGCAAGGATCAGAACAATTCACCGAGGAAAGCATAAGCGCGGGCCAGCAGATACCTAGAGATGAGCACCAAAAAGTTCACCGGTTCAGAGAAGGAGATATCATTGCGTTACCCGCTGGTGTCACACATTGGTGCTACAATGACGGTGATGTTCCTCTGGTCGCCGTCGAAGTCTCTGACACGAGCAATAGTGCTAACCAGCTAGAACCTAGACTAAGGGTATTACAATTTTTAGAAAAAATGGTTAATAGTTTAGTTTCTAAAACCGCTATTTTATATTTTTCGTTGACAAAGGATAATCACATTGAATTTCAGGACTTTTTCCTAGCTGGAAGGCATCAGAGCACTCAACAATCATCAGAAATTGGAGGACAAACATCATATGAAATTGGTCAGCAGACAAGCAACAACATTCTTAGCGGATTCGACACTCAGTTGTTGGCTGAGGCTTTTGGAGTGAACACTGAGCTAGCTCGAAGACTCCAAGCGCAAAATGATCAAAGAGGCGAGATAGTCCATGTTCGCCAAGGGCTTCGGTTGCTCAGGCCAACAAGAAGCAGCCAAGAGATGCAACAACAACAACAACAACAACAATGGGAAGGGGAGAGTGTACAGGTGCAAGTGCAACGCAACTTGACCAACGGATTAGATGAGGCGTTCTGCACAATGAAAATAAGAACCAACATTGATAACCCGGCTAGAGCTGATATCTTCAACCAACGAGTTGGAAGGATCGCAGAAGTCAACAGTCAGAAGCTGCCAATTCTCAACCTCGTCCAAATGAGTGCCACAAGAGTTGTTCTTCAAAATGTAAGCAATTAATGACTTCTCCTAGAAACTTACTATATATATATATATATTGCAAAAATAAAAAATAACAAAAAAAATATTATTTTTTTGTAGAATGCCATCATTGCGCCGTACTGGAACATCAACTTCCACAGCGTGATGTACGTGACTGGAGGACGAGGACGAGTCCAAGTGGTGAACCATCTCGGTCAGACCGTCTTTGATGGTGAGCTCCGTCAAGGACAAATAGTTTTGATTCCTCAAAACTTTGCGGTGCTTAAAAGGGCCTACCGTGAAGGATTCCATTGGGTTTCCTTCAACACCAACCAAAATGCCATGACGAGCCAGATTACAGGAAAGGATTCCCTGATCCGATCAACACCACTTCAAGTGTTGATGAACTCTTACAGACTCTCAAATGAGCAAGCCAGGAGGTTCAAATTTAGCAGAATGAATGAAAAGACTATATTTTCCCCTAGGTCTCAGATGGGGTTACATTAATGAGTGAGAGTCGAGAGCTGAATAAAAGATCCCACCAATAAACTGTTCGGTGCGGATTCGTAGTTAAAGAATAAGATCTTATGAGAAAGCTAGCTTGCTTGCATGTGACTGTTTTTTTTCTTCTATAATAAGAATAAATTTTCTATATGATGGATTTCTTTGTCCTAAATAGTTTGAAGTCTGTGACTATACGAATAGGACTTCAATTAGACACTAGATTAATTTCTCAGAAAGAAAAACCAAGAAAAAGAAATAAACTACAGAGGCCTTCTGGTACAAAACAAGTATGGTCCAATACCAGTATAAAATCACTCGGTACTAAATCGAACTGGCCAAAGTCAGATCATGTATTCATCCAATCAGAAGACTCGTATACAAAACCAAACTTTAAATTTAGTACCGTATTAAAAAAACATCAGAATATTCAGACCAATGCCCTATTCTGCCACTGTTAGAAAAAATCATTACTGAACAGTACTAATTGCGTACAAAATATAATAAATATTAGAAACATAAAAAAGTAATAGCATTGTCAATATCCGATCTGAACCTAATATATATAATATATGGCCGGCCAGATCAATAGGGATATGAATTATGATATATGTAAATGTTTCTGATATATATATATATATATATATTTTTTTTTTAAACTAGAATGTATATTAAAAAGATGATATATTACATTATTACATAGTCTGTAAGGGCAGACATAAACAGGGGTATGCGAGCAATTCGGGCTTTTGTCTCGAATTTACTAGATTAAAATATGTTGAGAAGGTCCAGTCCATTCAGGCCCAGAACAGAACTATCTTCTCTTTTCTCGACTCTCTGTGAAGTCTCTGGAAGCAATGTGATGTCAGCCCATCTATAAAATCCTCATCTTTCCCTCACAATCACAATCACAATCGCAATCGCAATCGCAGCGCAAGAGCTCAGTCCGCTCAAATCAAGAGAGGCATGTCGATCACAAGGTGGGGCAACGCTTTCGATCCCTTCTCCATGGATCTGTTCGATCCCTTCCAAGGTTTCCCTTTCAACACCAACAGATCCGGCAGCAGCGCTCTCTTCTCCTTCCCCAATTTCCCCTCCGAGACCTCCGCCTTCGCATCGGCGCGCTTCGACTGGAAGGAAACGCCGGAGTCGCACGTGTTCAAGGCGGATCTGCCGGGGATCAGGAAGGACGAGGTTAAGGTGGAGGTGGAGGAGGGGAATATCCTCCAGATCAGCGGGCAGAGGACCAAGGAGAACGAGGAGAAGAGCGACACGTGGCACCGCGTGGAGAGGAGCAGCGGGCAGTTCTTGAGGCGGTTCAGGCTGCCGGAGAATGCAAAGATGGACGGAATCAAGGCGGCCATGGAGAACGGAGTTTTGACTGTCACTGTGCCCAAGGAGGAGGTTAAGAAGACTGAGGTTAAGGCCATTAAGATCGATGGTTGAACAGAACTACATCTTAATTAAGGTTAATAATAACTTAATATAATATAATGAGATGTAGTGTGTTGATCTTGAGTGATGATTTTGAGCGTCTGTTTAGTAATGGAGAGTATTTATGTATGTATGTTTTGAGTTGGTGTGAATATGAGTGATGAGTGTTTGTGTGTACTAGTTTGGTGTGATGTAATGCTTTAATGTGAAATATATTTAATGCTTTTATGTGAAATATATTTTCTGTTTATGTTAACTTCTCATCTGGTCTCACTTTATGTAAACCTGTCACTTCAATCAACTAAGATGAAGCAACTGAATGTGATGTGAGATGAAAATTCGATGAAATGAAATATCAAACTGAACTTGATCAGATGGGCAATTCTAAAAAATGTAATGAGATATCAAGTGAACTTGATCAGAAAGACAATTATAAAAGTTCAATTTTTCTCAAAAGTCTCTCGAATGCTTCTTAGATGACAAGAGGGCACAAAAGGCATATACTAACATAATATGTAAACTAATAATATTTCAAACATCTCATTCATCAAAACAAAACTTAAAAACAAAATTTGAAGACAACCAAAAGCTAGAACTCTCAGCATTAATTAATGAAATAATAAGATAGATTATAAGAAGAATCTCCTCCTGCTTGTATCCATATCAGGCTGAAAATGAAATAAACAGACAACATTAATTTTAACATTTACAAATAATAATATATAAATCATATCAAATAAAATTAAACAAGAAAATAAATAAAATACCTTGTGAACCCATTCAAACTCTCCACCTTTTGGATCAAATGTTCCGTGTTGAAGACTCACAAGCTTCAGCGTGAATCTAGGCCCACATTCCTTCATTATTTTCAAATAAAAAATAAATATATAAATATTTGCAATTTATGCAGGGGATTATTCGTAAATTTCCATTTAAATAAATTTCAATACCTGGAGTCGAGCGAGCACTTTCGGTTTGGTTTTGTCCTTTGAAACTTTAATTGCCTTCTTATCTTTTGGATCTTCCTTTTTCTCTTTCACATCAAAAATATACCTAATTTATTTTAAAACAAATTAAACCAAAATGTTAAATTAATTTCCATGCTAAACTAATTATTATATAATATTTAACCTGTGATGACGGAAAAATATGAAATCTCTCTGATTATGAAACGTCACAACTCTTCTCCCTCTAAAATGAGGATCTTGTGGAAATAATGATTGGATCATCCTAATAAAATAAGAAAAACAATTGGAAAATATTAATTGACCAAAATGTAATGATATTCAATAAGAAAGTATATATTTATTACCTTCCAACACGGTGACCGATGCGAGTTGTAAAGTTGTTCAAAACTAACTCTGGTTTATGACCCGTTGGGTTTCCATGATTCTAAAATAATAATAATAATAAATATATATCATATTTGTACTTCATTAAAATAATAATATTATTAAAATAGTATAATTAAGATGATTTGAGCATACTTTAATATCCTTGCGCAAAACGAGATTAGATAGTCTGAAATGTGCGGTGGGCCCATCGGGCAGTCCAATCATTAAAAGTGCATCTGATATAATTAATAAAATACAAGAATTAATTAATTATTTATTATATTTGAAAATAGAATACTGGTAATAAAAGAAATTAAAAATGCTAACCAGGTTCGCGACGATTCGTGTGGACTACTATGATTGATGTGAAATCCTTTTTTGTTGCATATTCTACTATCTATAATTATAAACAAAATATAGTTATTTGAGTTATAATTTATAAAATTAATAATGAAAGTATTACATAATTTTAGTAATTGATATATAATACCTTTTTGAGTTCATAAGTTCCTCTTTTGTAATAATGCGCATTAGGAATCACTGACAATAACTCTTGAATAAAGGCAGGACCTCTCTATAAATAATTACATGATAAAAATAAACTTAGTGATTGTTTTTTACAAAATGATAAAAATAAATTGAATATGAAAAAAGGAACATACAGTGGAATTAAATCGACAAGTAGTGATCAAAATTTTAGGAACAATGTTTTGTTTCAGAACCGAACTAAATTCATCAGCATCATTTCCAGCAAATAACTGCATTTAGATCCACAAATTCAATTTTCATCCAAAAATTAAAAACATTACAATTCAGAAAAAATGAAAAATAATAATTGAATTCACCTCTTCATCATCAGGCCTACAAACAGTCTCATCTGCTTCTCTCGTATTTTCAATCGTTTTAGGCACTTTCTTTTCAGGAATCTGAAATTCAAAAATTCAAAACAAGAAACGAGCTTTACATCTAAATCTCAATCGATTCAAAATAAATAAATAAATAAATAAAGCATAAAGAAAGAACGAAGCTTAATCTTACCTCTTCGCCAAGCTCAATGGCTCTTTTAATGGCGGCATCTCTCGCCTTAGTCTTCTTCTGCTTCTCGACTCGCTTCTCATGCTTGATTTTGGCGTGTATCGCGCTCCTCTTCTCCTTGTTTTTTATCACCGACGCCTGGTTGAGCTTCTCCTTTTTAAACCTCCTTTCCTCCCTCTCATCGCCGGCGGCGGCCTCCGCCTCATCCGCCGCCTTCCTCTTCTCATTCCCCATCCTCTCGACTGTTGAGACAATCGGCGGCGCTGCTAGACAGAGAGAGAGAGAGAGAGTTTCAAGTATTGAGAACTATTAATGGGCCAAAATGAAAGAAACATACTGGACAAAGAAATATGAGTATATAATAAGGCCCAGGCCCGTCTTAATACAACCAGTCTTCTTTGTAAACACCGAGCCAATTCAAATATGACACGTCAGAAAAGTATTATATGTTGTGTGTTTTCAATGGATGGGTTCAGCAATAGTTCTCCTTTCTTCCTATCCTCTCTTTTCAATCCTCCTCTTTCTTCACTGGACTCGAGTGGAAGTGGAACGAAATGCTCCTCTCTCACTCTCACTCTCACTCTCACGCCGTCTCTCCTTCTCCTCCTCTCCTCCGCTCCGCCTCTCTCCGTTCAACTTTCACTCATGCGTGGTCAGCTCCGTCTTCCTCTTTTACTCTGTCTCCAACAAAAGGGAGGAGGATTGAGAGAGGGGCGAGGGTGATATGCATGGCGAAGGAGAGGAGGATCAGTCAGGTGTCCAAACAGATCATGCGAGAGCTCTCCGATCTTCTTGCCAGGGATCAGGTCGTCAAGAGCGCTATTCTCCCTGAATCTGCCCTCGGTGCGGATTTCTATCTCTCCTCTGTTACCACCATTACTGACGTTGAGGTCTCTGCTGATCTACAGGTAGCTTCTTTCTCACTCTCTCTCTGATCATCCTATTGAAGATCGAGATTTTGGATTGATTGTTGATTTCTGATTGAATTGCGGCTTGATTTGTTGGTTTTTGATAGTCTGCGAAGGTTTATGTGTCTGTATTTGGTGATGAAAGAGGAAAAGAGGTGGCCATGGCTGGATTGAAAGCTAGAGCGAGGTATATCAGGACTCAATTGGGGAGAAGAATGAGGTTGAGATTGACACCTCACCTTCGATTCATCGAAGATGATTCTATAGAGAGAGGAAGCAGAGTATATATTCATCTCTTTTTCACATCAATTATATGTTCTTTTTTATTTGATTTGGTTTGAATTGACTTGGTTTATTGGTGTGTTGTAATGACAGGTGATTGAAATATTGGATGAGATAAAGGAGGAGAGAGAGAGGGATGAGAGAGAGGCCAAGAGAGAAAAAGAGGGAAAGACGCCCAAATCGACGGAGGAATCTGAAGAAGAAAATGATGATGATTGGATTGATGATGAATTTAAAGAAGATGGTGTCTTTTTTATCGAGTAATTTCTTTTTCTATTTATTTTGTAATAGACTCTAAATTGATTCTTTATTTATCAGGTAGTTATGGGTTTCTTTACCACAAAAAAAAGTATGAAAATTTTTGTGCTCTCTCTCTCTCTCTGCATGTTTTCATGCATTTATACCTTTTTTTGGGGGGTTCATCGAAAAAAGAAGAAGATATAATCTACCAATTAGGCATAATAAGACCACATAAATGGGTGTTTATTTGACATAATTGCTCCGAAAGTAGGCTATAACAGCACTAAAAGAGGTTTTGGGAGGCTCAATTTTGATTTGGGTCTGTGAGCAAAGTTCAGATTTTTTTTCATTTATTTTCTCTAAATAAAAATGAGAAAAATGATGATTTAATTTTTATCTTACACAAATTATTCAATTTTGGATGGAAAACACAACTGTTTAGTAATTTGAATTTCAGACTATGATCAAACGTCTGTTTAGTAAGTTGCAGGCAGATAAACATAACTTGATTAGTAAGTTGCAGGCAGATAAATTTGAATTGAATATCAACCTCATCATAAAGCAGATCAAGCATAGAAAGGAAACATAACCAAATTCACTAGAATTTATGAGTCAACCAACATAAAGAGATAAAAAGAAATCAAACACCGCGACTTAAAACCTAAAACCCTAAATCCATTGAAGCCAAGAGCTCCTAAACCTTAAAAACGCTAAATCCAATTAGGCCAAGATCTCCCAAACCTTAAAAACCCTAAATCCAATTAGGCCAAGATCTCCTCTAGGGTTTTAGCCTTAGAGACCGATTCCTCTTCCGCCTTCTTCATCTCCATCTCCTGCTTCTCCATTTCCGCCAGTTTCTTCAGTTTCGCGAGTTCCAAATCCTTAGTCATTTTTCTCCTATACATCTCTGCAAAAGTGATCGGCTCCTCCAAAATCGGCTTCTCTCCCTCTCGAATCGCTAGCGGATAAACAATCGCATCTTGTGACGGATTCTGAAACGTCGCGATTGACAAACGGTCGTAGTCTGAGTTTACTCTCGCCTGGTGATCCGCGTTCTTGAACCGCCCATTGCTCAGATACTGCATTCTCAAAAAATAATCAACAAATTTCAGTGTATAATATATGCATTTTTATACATATATTTGATATTATTAATTTTTGCAGGATATATACGATATGTAGTTAGTTTGAAACCCATTATTAAAAAAAGTCAAAAACATATTTAAATTTGAAAATTACTAACATGGCCACGATCACCAGATATGTAAATAATTTGTAACCCATTATAAAAAAAAGTCAAAAGCATATTTAAATTAGAAAAATACTAACATGGCCATGATCACCAAGATTGACAATAAAAGCTCCGTGGACCGGTTCCACCGTGATCCAAGTCTTACCACCGTCCTTAGTCGCCTGAAGGCCGCCAACCTGGTCCTGCAACAGCAAAGTGATCGTGCCGGGATCCGTGTGCTGTTTCACTCCGAGCGTCAGATCAGGCTGAGGGCATTTTGGGTAATAGTTCACCAAGATCTTTTGGTCCATGTCCACACAAGATTTTGTCAACGCCTCGCTGTCTAAGCCCATCGCTTCTGAGAGGATATTTAAGAGTTTGCATGATAAGTCCATTAGTTTTTGGCTGTATGATTCGACGATTGGCCTCCAGCCTTCTGGCTTGTCGGGCCACCGGGAAAAATCGCGAGACCGTAATGGGTATGAAAAGTATGTTACGATTTCTCGCCAGTCTTGCACTGCTTCGCCCTGTGGTGTATTGATTTTCAGGAGATTGTTAGTGTATATTGTGTAAATAATTGATCTTTGTTTGTTTTCTTAATCTAATTGATATATGGTTACCTTGCATGATGGATCTAGAAGTTAAAGAAATGGTAGTTGCTAATAAAAAATGGTAGTTGTTAATAAATGGGCTAGAGCAGAGTTGACAAGTTCTGGGTCGAAATGTGCGCAGTTAGTTATTGTTCTTTTGCAAATAAACCAAAAAAATGATATTTTTTGTTCATGATTGAGGGATATACTGGCTAAATACAAACTCTCATTTATTATGAACATGCTAGTCAAAACAATTACTCAGATCCCAAAAACAAGCCGTAGATTCTCAAGCCAAATATTGATGCTAAAGTTATCTAAACTTGTGCATTCTACTCAACACTATACTAATGCTAAAATAGTTCAAACTTCGTACTCAATACAAGCAATTAATTTTGAAAATGTAAAACACTTAACATAACTCAAAATGTTTAAACCAAATTATAATGATCTTATAAACAAAAATGAACCATGTAACAAACAAAAATGAATCACATTCATCAAACAAAAATGAATCATGCAACAAACCTGAAGGTGGCTTGAAACAATGAAGCCTCCCTTCTTCCCACCACTCATATCAAACCTCAACTTCTCCTCAGGCGGGAGAGCGAAAAACTCTCTCGCGAGCCGACTCATCTCACTCACCAATTCAACTTCAACTCCATGATCGACCACTTGAAACAAGCCCCAATCCTCACAAGCCGCCACAATTTTGTTACATATTTCTGCCCTGCGACCACTCGCCACGTCATCAATTCCGGTGAGGGAAATGACCGGCACGTCAGAGCTGAAATTGTTGTAGGCTACTTTCGGTCTTTCGTCAAAGTCTCGAATGAAGTTTTTTCGGAGTGTTTTTTCGGTTGAGGCGGTTGGGAGGAAAGGAATGGCTGGAGACATTGTTGGTTGTTTTTGGAGATCAAATGGAGATGGAGGTCTATATAGGGTTTTGAGGTGCAATTATTTCTATTTCTAGGTGAAATCTGTGTAGGGTTTTGGGTCTTAGTTAAGTTGGCTCTTGTGATGGCCGCATGGCAGTTCATTTAAAGATACAGTGCTGACAGGTGTTGCCTAATTTTGATTCGGATCCTATTTTTCCTCTCAAGTCTTGGTAATAGCAGACATCATAGTTTTTCTTACAATTGAAAAGAGTTTGTGTATAATATAATTTACTCAAATTTCTTCATTTTTGATAGAAAATGATCCAGTTCATTTTTTTGGTTCGTAACCATTTCTTTTTCAAATTCTATTCTGGTTAGTGGTTAATATCATGCTGAGTGTTTATCGATTTGTGGCTTACATAGATTTGGTATATCATTTTGGCAAATTAGACTCATTTAGAAAAGACAATGGAGACGATGTGAACTATTGAATAGGTGATGTTTTATTTATCTTCTCATAATTTTAATATTTTTTAATTGTTGTCAATTTTGTTTGTAAACTTTATTATGTTTTGACACGATTTTTGAGCTCATCCACCACGTGGTGTGCAACGACCCAATTTTGTAGCTGTCCTCAGCTCGAATCGTGTTGCACGATTTTGGAGCATTTTGCGTAATGTTGATCCATTTTTTTTTCTCTTTCCATGGCTTAAGGAACATAACCGCTCAAGGTGACAAAGGTGTCTTAATTTTCTATTTTTAATAAATTCAACAGCATAGTGTTAAGTAATTTAACGTATTTTCTTCATTATATATAATTATTTGAAAGAAAAGATTTCTTCATGCTAATGTATATTATTTCTGAGTCAACTTCTGTTAACATAGTTTCTACAAATTTGGCATTCGTGTGTATCTTTTAACATAGTTCTACCAATTGCATTTTTAGTGTGTCAATGTATATATTTTTGGTGTTTCAAAGTAATAAAAACAAAAACGGAAAACTGTAGAGTTGGAGTAGAAATGATATCATGAGGACATTTTAGCGGTCTGTGCGTATTAATAAACGAATGCCCTAATTTCTGCCTCGACCTCATAAATGTGTCTTGACCTTCATAGCAATATGGCAAAAACATTTTTTTGGTTTTGGCATGAAAAGGCACAATTTGTAGGGTGAATATAGTATTCTGAGATATGCTGACGGTACACATGAAAAAAAAGGACTTTCCTTTTTGGATCAAAAAAAGAAAAAGGAACACATATAGTTTTTCCTACACTAGCAAAAACCTTGGTGTGGTAAGAAGCACCTATGACATAGGAGAAAAATAAATCCAGCTCATAATTCGAGCCGGCTTGACTCGATTTGTGACTGCTCGAAATAACAGTGTTCTTGTGAATTTGCAGCTTGGCCAGCTCAAGATAACAGGCAAACTGAGTCGAAATTATAGATTGGCACCGTTCGTCACGGTTCGAACTCGATTAGAGTAATATACTCAAGTTAGCCTTGATTACGGTTTGAACTGACTCGGCTCAATTTGAGTTTAATTTGAGATGTTTTTAGAGAGCTGTTTTTGAACGATTTTCAAGTTGAATTCGATCCAGCAACAAGTTATGATATGAACTAAGTTGAGTATTTGCATATACAGGCCTTCTAGTATAGATTTTCTTAAATACCTACAATGCAATGAATAAGAAGTCCCGCAATGGCAGCTCATTTTCCCGTTTCACTATTTTCTCTGTGCGAGGTTGGAACAACTCAAGTACTAAGCTTCATTGAGTGCTGTTTATTATTTTTTTTGTGAATAAAATAATAAATGAGTTGGCAATTTAAGGACTAAGCTTCATTGACTGCTGTTTATTATTTTTTTTGTGAATAAAATAATAAATGAGTTGGCAATTTAAGGCTGAATCTGGTAACATTTTCCAAGGTGTGGTTTAAGTACTAACTGGATCTAGTAAAATTTAAATAGGTTAATTTGGAGAAAATTAAAGGGTGGAAAAAAAGTTATCCTCCTGCTTTTGTAAAGAACATCAACAAGTGAAGAAACAAAGCTTTTGGGAAAAAAAATGAAAAGAAATATTTTACTAATTATTTATTTCCACAAAAGAAAAAGAAGAGAATAATAAGAGTGACTTGCAAGCATGGTATCAATACGTTTAACCAAACTGATACTTAGATCTGTATATTTTCATATTCAGCATATATTCAAAGCTGGAAAATAAAAACTATGTTTGCATGCCTATCCACAACATAACAAATATTCAGGTAATTCATATGAAATCAACCATTCAAACAAATAGTAATACCATAAAATCTGAGGCTCAATGTTCGTCCAACTAAATTACATTGGTTCATACTTTTAAAACAACAAAATGAAATATATAAAAACAATAAGATGTAATTATTATAATTATGATTCTTATAATTATTATTAGAATCAGCGAAAAACTTGTATTAAGTGGCTTTATATGCCCTTTGTTGTCCCTTTTTCAATATCATTTTCACCATCTTTATAAGTTCTTCTTGATGCCACCATGGTTTCCTTTTGAGCTGACGGATAGTCTTAGTCGAGTCGCCTTTCTGGACATCAACCTCACTTTAACCAAAAATTCAATTAAAATGATTGAGCTCAATTTTACAAAGATATAGTGGTACAAAAATACTAAAGGTGTGCTACAGAACTTTTTGTTGGAGGGGAAGGAAGGGGAAAATAGAAGGAGGGAGGGGAGAAAACCTACACCCCAATTTAGAGGGTGACAAAGTATATAAAGTTTCTCCTTTGAAAGAAAAGATTTGTTCTCTCTCCTTCCTTCACCTCATCCAAAATAAAATAATAAAGCAATATAATATTATCTCTTCCCCTCTCTTCTCTCTCTCTCTCTCCCCTCCTTTACCTCCTTTTGGAGCACACCCTAGAGGTCTTCAATCAATTATATCAAAGTTAGGAGATATATAGTTTTTTTAACTGAATAAAGAATTATTTTTGTCCCACTTCTCTTTTTTATACAAACCGAACTCGAAACCACATTTTGTTTAATGCGTTTTAAACTCAGCCAACTGGGCTTTGGCCATTGGTTATGAGGTAATATAGTTGAGCAAAAAAAAACTAAAATATTTTTCTACCATCATATAGAATTTTAAAAATCATAAAAAAATGAAAATGAAAATGTAACAATAAATATTTCATTATGTGTAAAGAATTTGAGCTTACCTTTTTGGTATCCACCAATATCCAAATGAAATTTTGTGCTAAGAGCGTGCATCCACCAATTTCTAAATTGAAGTCCCAATAAGTGAATTCTTAAGTAGAAGAAGCTAAGTGAATTCTTAAGTAGAAGAAGCTAGCACAAATCATGCCCTCAACCAAATTTTTCATGCTTAATTAACACTAGTGCCCATGCAAAATTAATCATGCAACACAAAATGTGTTCCGCCAAAACAGAAAAAGCAAATATCATGCAATATGTATGTCCATAGTATATAACAAACATAAATAAAGGGCAATGGAGGCTTTATTTGAGAAATCATCACAACCATAAAAGAAGTAAATCGAATCGACCACATAAAAAAATAATAATAAATCAATATCCTTAACAAACTCAAATTCCCATTAAACCCTCTACCTCGACCCTCATCTCACAACTCTTCTTATAAAACTAAAAACATATTAAAAATTGACACAGTAATAGTCATCGTCATCATGACATCAGCGACAGGGCCAATAGAAGCAATAAAATAAAATAAAAAGTTGGTGGACCGAGTCTATTTAAGGTTGTTGTTGCGGGTCTCTGTAGCCCGCGTCAACGAGCACTTTTTCCTTCTTCGCCATTTCAATATCATTTTCAACCATCATTTTAACGAGCTCTTTGAACCCGACTTTCGGTTTCCATTTGAGCTCGCGTCTCGCCTTGCTCGAGTCCCCTTTCAGACTGTCCACCTCAGCCGGCCGAAAATATCTGGATAAAAATATATAAATAAATAAATAAGTATCATCTCCCAATAATATTAAACTTCTAATTAATTCAATTTTGGCAAAAATAATAAAAAATGAAACAAAATATCAAGTATACCCCAACAAAATGAGAAATGTTCTATATATCCCGACGAAGCACACAAACAAATGCATACCGACGAACAAGGAGAAAAGGAGATAATTTTATATAAGCTTCAAAAATCAAATTAAGATAACAGAAATGTCGATAACATTTCTCACATTTCATAAGCACATTCACGATATATTTTGACCTTCTCCCCCAAAAAACCAAAAAAACCAAAATATATAAAAAATAAAAAATAAAAATATTTTTCTAAACCTCTTGTCAATGACAACATGATCCTTCCAATCCATGCCGGCATAGCCAAACGCCTCGACCAAAAACTCCTCGACCGTATGGCTCTCCTCAGTAGCAACCACATAATCCGCCGGCTTCGCCTGCTGCAGCATCAGCCACATGGCCTCCACGTAATCCCCCGCGAAGCCCCAATCGCGGGACGCCGACAAGTTCCCCAAAAAGAGTTTGGTCTGGAGCCCGACTTTGATGCGGCCGACCGCGCGCGTGATCTTGCGCGTCACGAAGTTCTCGCCTCTCCGAGGGCTCTCGTGGTTGAACAGGATTCCGTTGCAGGCGAATAAATCGTAAGCCTCTCTGTAGTTGACGGTATACCTATTATGTTGAAAATAGCATAGGGGTTTGAACAAAATATTCACGAAAGATAGGGGCTTTTGTAAAAAAATCCATTTTTTGTTGTTGTTTTTGGGTGAAATTGTACCAATGGGCGGCAACTTTGGCGGCAGCGTAAGGGGAGCGGGGATGGAAAGGAGAGGACTCGGACTGAGGCGGAGGAGTCGAGCCGAACATTTCTGACGAGCCGGCTTGGTAGTACCGGATCGGTTTCGGCGCGAGCCGGACGGCTTCTAGAAGGCGAAGCGCGCCGGTTCCGACCACATCTGCGGTGTAGTCTGGGATCTCGAATGATACTGCCACGTGTGATTGTGCCGCCAGGTTGTACACCTGTAAATGATCAATGTTTTGGCGTTAAATCTATGATTTGAACAGTTTAGAAATGCATTGCTGAAAATGAAATTACCTCATCAGGAAGGATTGAATCCACCCAGCGGCGGAGGGAGGAGGCGTCGGAGAGATCCGCATAGTGCAATTTCATGCGGGCCTTGGAGGAGTTGTGCGGATCGACGTAGATATGATCCAATCTCGCCGTGTTGAAATTGGAGGAGCGGCGGATCAGGCCGTGCACCTCGTAGCCCTTCGCGAGCAAGAACTCGGTGAGATACGAGCCGTCCTGGCCGGTGATTCCTGTGATCAGGGCCACCTTCCGCTGATCTCCGGCGATCGACGGCGGAATGGACGGAGGAGTGCCGTTGGAGTGGGTTTGGGCTTCGGTTGTTGATTCTGTCGCCATTGTTGAATGCTTGGAATGAGAGGGGGGAATGAATAAGAGGGAGGTTTAGATCTGACTGAGCGAGAGACACGAAAGAAAGAGGGGTATTTATATTTATATACGAGTGAAAAATTTGTTACACAGTTTCAGTACAACAGCAATTTGACTGTTTTTAGTCAAACGAAAACAACAAAAAAGAAAAGAAAGAATACCACTGGGTTTATACACGAAATAATATCAAATTCCAAAAAAATATAAGTTACAAAACTTATTTCACGGTGTAAACACAACTGCATTTCACCCCAAAAAAAATAAAAAATTAAAACAGAAACAGCACTTTGAAAGTCCGATTTGGAAAAAAAAAAATCAAACCGTATTTTAGAAGTGCGATTGTATATACACAGTGAAATAAGTTTTGAAACTTGTATTTTTCTGGAATTCGATATTATTTCGTGTATAAACGGTGGATTCTCCCGAGAAAAAATCATTTACATTTTAACTCTCAGTTTTTTTTTCTTTTTTTGGGAAAATGAAATGAATTGTCTTTACTAACGCATTAAGACCGTAATTATTTGAATATACATGTTAAATTAGAGGAAATGCTACTAGAACAGAGTGACTGTATTTACTATTCTCACACAAAATGGTTTACAAATTACATGAACAAACTACTATTTTGGACATTTGATAGGTTCCTGCAAAATAATAGGACAAACTATTACATCTAAATTAAATTATAAATGAAAAAAAAAAATTATTATCGAAAGAGTATCATAATATCATCATATTAAATAACCACTTTAGTTTCAAGTTGCTCTATATATACTAAATGTACCATCGACATACAATGTAGAGTATTTTATTTAAATGGTGATTGAATTAGAATAACTTAATAGAATTTTGTCGTAAATCTTCAATTTATATTTAGCTTAATATATATGAGTTGAATCTTTTATTTCTTCCAATTTCGCACTTTACATGCTCAATGAGAACTACAAATAATTGAAACATTAATCTTTGAAAGTTGGACCATTAATCTTGTTGGAGAAATACGAGAGAGAAATACTGGAGGTGAATATTTTCCCAGGCCCCAGCTTAATCTTAATTACCTTGAATATACTGCAATTAATGATTCTCATTTATGTTCTGTTTACTAGGCAGAATCTTAACGACTCTCAAAATAATTTTGACTTTCCACAGGCACCGTCAAATCTCCAACTTTGAACTCGCATCCACTCCATTTAATTTCAAACTGAAGTTATCAATATCAAGGATTTAGCTGATAAATCTATTGATCCATCAAGTAGATCTCCCATTATTATAAAACTGGAGAATACAAATATGGTCAAGATTAGAATTTCAAAGTGCATGTGAGAATTTCACAATCCAACGAACCGTGTCTACTGCTATCAAATTGCACTTTACAAATCTACGGTCTTTCACCAACAGAAGCATGAGCTGACATGGCAAAACGCCATTGGTTGGAACAAAAGCTTAATCTGATTATAGGTTGAATTGAAATTGTTAGTATAGATACACAATACAAATACCGTATTTTGACTTTAGTTCTTGCCCGTGTATCTTTTTAGTGCAGTCAAAGACTGTATTTTTTTTTTTTTAAAATAGACGAGAGTCTACTAGAAACTTTCATTAATAATAATAAAAATCGGTTATACGATTTTTGCCACGTTACATTTGATACGATTCAAAGGCTAAACTAGAAAACAACAAATAAAAAGAAAAATCCATGCCCTAAATTGTTGGGTTTCTACCATTCATAATGCAGCGGAAAAACAAAAAACAAAACAAAATCGAATTCGAAACCCAAAAGAAGGATCTGTGAATTACAATTAAATCAAAGAAAAGTTCATAACTTTGTACCTTCGGATTACGCTTAATCCGTGATGATCAAAAACGAATTTGGTTGACGGTTTTCTTTGCCCGATCCAAACCGGTTTCCAAACCGATCCTTTGAATGATTCGCCTAATCGGTCGTCTCACAAACCGATTCTCCAAATAAACCGATTCTCCAAACAAAATCACGGTTTCAACCCAAATCACAAAGACGCCGCACTTCGCTTCGTCCTCTACCGGTATCCACACGAACAACCCCTTAGAACGGATAAAGAACGATATATGCTAGTATTCGTTCTTCATTTCTCTCACAAAAAAAAAACAAGAGAATAATTTTCGGATTTTTCTCTCCTCTTTGTCTCACAAAAGATGGACGAAAATATGTCTTCTTAACTATTTTTGGGGTGTCTCTTGTGCCTATATAATCCATAAGTTTCATATCCTATGTGCATGACAACTGTGTAACCATATATGCACCACATCTTATCATATAAGATGTAGGATTGAATGTGTAACTTGACTATATAGCTCTTCATACAACTTATCACATAAGTTATGATTTTTCTGCGTACGTCTCAATAGTTGTTCTTTGTGTGTGACCATGTAGGTTTACTTAATGTTGGCAATAATCACAACGGATTATAAATCATGAGCGGTCTCTAACAAGACATCATGATTATCCAAATTAAGCAAATATAGATGATTCGATCAAACCTAATTTATGTCATGCATTGTATCCCTTTGTTACACGATATCTATATCGTCCATAAGGCATGGTATGTGTCAACCTTATGTTGGTCGATAAATATTTCTTGACACCGAATTTGATTGAACATGAAATGACATTAATAACTCTTTATTAATTCACTTGAGCACGGCCGTGCGTTTCTTCAATCAAATCATCAAGAGGCCTAAAGATATCTCTCTCAATTTATGAGAGGAACAAATCCTATCTTAATTAAACTCTTTCCTCCGCATAATTCATTATATACCTAATTATAATCTTTATGATCGCCCAGTTAAAGACCATGTTAGATTATATTAAAGTATAAAATTTCTCATGTAGGAAACTGAGATAATCTCAAGTCTAAGGATTACAGATACATTCTTTACCGAGAATAACTAATGACACGAACCATGTAGTATTCTCACAATGGGTCAATCCAAAGATATGGTCTCTAACATATACTTATGTTAATGACTTAATAACACTTATTCATAATCGGTAAAACGTGACCATCACTCAACTAACATACTGATGTACATTTATAGCTTATCATAAAGTATGTTTGTCTCACAAACATCTTATGAATGATCAGGGACGGTTTAGAATATCATTCATAATACTTTAAAGTTTTACTATCAAAGTCACATACTTTGATGATATAAAGCTGAATATCATATTCATGGTTCATTTTAGTAATAAGAATAAAATAACCAATACGCATTTATTATATAAAATATCTCTAAATAAAAAATAATGTTTGTTTAACACAATCCATATATCTAGGTCTCAAATACATTGGCCTAGGACATACTACTAACATAAATCTCTACTCCATTCTCGCAATGCGGGTAAAACTGTCGACCTTTTTGATGATCTTTAGACTTGGCGATCTTTTAATTTGTTTGCCGATTAGAGTTTTGCGCCGCTCTGTAGGTTAGTTATCGGCGCCACCATAGAGATCCACAACAAGAAAAGCTAAAAACCTTAAGATGCTAAAATTCATGTGAAACGAGCAAAAGAGGCTCAAAAGAGAGGTGCTACAAACTAGCCGTTGCCTCCGTAAAGATCCATAGGAAAAATGAGCAAAAATCGGCTCAAAAGAGAGGTGATGTCTTGTGGATTAATG
The DNA here is from genome assembly GCA_024447665.1 of Juncus inflexus. Lineage (NCBI taxonomy): Eukaryota > Viridiplantae > Streptophyta > Magnoliopsida > Poales > Juncaceae > Juncus > Juncus inflexus. The sequence goes on from JAJHPC010000017.1 coordinate 6,629,958, forward strand.
ACTCCTGCCAGATCCATCGAGTGTAGCGCCGTCTGGACCGATAAAGATGCCAAAATCTTCCATTGTACTGCCCAAAATTCTCCTTCGAAACACACCGGAAGGCCAGGAGAACTTTCCTTTGCTATTGGCCTTGCCTCGCCTCCACTCACCCGCATAAATGCAGTCGTCCGACCAGAGATACTTGCCTCTGCCGTGTGGAGCTCCGGCGGAGGAGGAGCCGTGATACACGTCACCATTGGGGAGGGTTTTCTTTGAACTGATGTTGGAGTCGCCGGCCAAGATCACCCGGCAACCCCCGCAAACTGCTGGATCTGTACGAGCATCTAACTTGCTCGCACTAGCTGGATCTGAGAGTTTGTTGCGTTTGTGTGCTCAATTCGCTCAGTTGAGCTTCTCTCTAATGGCCACGTGAAGGAGAGAGAACTGCGGGAGGAGAAGAGAGAACTGTGTGTGTGGGCTAAGAAAATTAGGAGAAAGATGGGTGGAACAAAGGAGACCCAGGGGGAGACACCGGAAGGGTTACCTCCCCCCTAGATCGGAGCTTTGTCTTTAGTGGCCGCTAGGGTTTTAGTCAATAACTCTATAAAATATTAATTCTCTTACTCAAAAAATAAAGATGATATACAAGTTAAGAAAAATATTTTTCATGCACCACTTCAATTGACAGATCCCCCATAAATTAAATAAACACATTTCAATGATTTCATTCACTCAACTACTGCCTACAATTTGAGGTGAACAAGAACAACCCAACAAATGTTAAATAAGAAAAAAAGAAGATCAATATCAATTTGTTTTCTTAACATACATCACTATTTTTTATGGTGAAATATGAACCAAAATATCATCAAAAAACAAAAATAATAATTGGGCGAATCGACCCAAATTCCAGCTCTATCTACAAACAACATTTCGCTAAATTTATTTCATATATTAAACCCTGAAACAAATCACACGTCACGCAAAACAGGCCATCCTTTTTTGACAGCATCATTTATTTTAGACTCTATATTCTTTTGTATATAAGGTGCGCATAATTCAGCAGCATATGCATTTAATTTCATAGCTAATGTCGATTTAATCAACTCCTCTTCGGACAAATTCCCAATCAATTGCAACAGAAAAGGCCTCCTTTTCAGCTCAAATTTCTATTTGTCAAAAAAAAATTTAGAACTAAAATAAAAAAAATGAGAAGAAACTTTGGAGAGAGAAATTAGGGTTTGTTTTACTCTTACCTGGTGTTCTGATTCAGCTGGATAAAATGAAATTAATGGTTGGATTTTTGTTGTGATTATATTATTTCTACTCTTTGCTTGCTCTCTTTCTTTACTAGCAGCTGCCAGCCTGGCCTCCATTGTTCCGTTCGTAAATATAATCGATCTGAAAAAAAGTAAAATAAAATGAAAAGGCATTAGAATGTGGGCTCCTTATTCCGATAATTCAAGAATTAAAATGTTAAAAATTGAGTAGGAAAATAAAATAGTGTGCCTGTATTGGTTGCCTACATCTGGTCCTTGGCCGAAAACTTGTGTGGAATCATGACTGGCCCAAAATATTTCTAGAAGCTTACTGTAATGAATCTTTCTTGGATCATATTCAACCTGATATTTCAATCATAAATCATCAATTAGCACTCAATTGCGCAAAATAATTTGAATTGAATCAGGAAAGATTCAGATTGTAGAAATTAGAATCCGAATTTCACATCAGAACACATGAATTTAATGTAAATTTCAATCAGAGAGAGAGAGAGAGAGAGAGTAAAATCTATATAACAAACCTTGACACACTCAGCATGATCGCCAAGATTCCTGTATTCAGGATTGAGCTTGGATCCGCCAGCATACCCAACAGATGTACGGATGACTCCATGGAGACAACCGAACGCCGCCTCCGATCGCCAGAAGCTTCCGAGCGCGAACACAGCGACGCGCGCGGACTGCGGCTGAGTCGTCGTCGTTAAGAGGATCGCCGGGTTGACGATTCTCACGGCCAGAGCCGAATTGAGAAACAAAGAGAGCAGAGAGAAGGATACTAGTAGAAGGCGGCGGCCGGTCTCAGCCGGATTCATCGGAGAAAGGATGAGAAAAAGGGGAAGAAGCGGCGGAGATCTGGAACCGGAAGGGCGGTAAAAAATAGGAAAAACGGGTTTGGTTTGGTGTAACCTCCATTTCTTGTGACCCTGTTGTCCCAGCCACGTGGCGGGAAAAATACTAACTCCGTTAGGCGGGACCCAAATGTCAGTGTGATTAGCCACGGCCACGTGGCAGTAATCTATGAGGTGGGGGCCAGATGTCAGTGTAGTGATTCATTTGCTGTAGAGAGAAAGAGTCGAGGATTCGAACACAGTACCAGTCTGGGGCCGGTCAGGTTTGTTTGGGCCTTTATGGGCTGAAGATATAGTTGGGCCGATAACTGCCGCGTGTCGGTGGGAAAGCGACAATGAACCGAGACAGGAGAACGGGGAAACCCATGTGAACTCTAGAAATGTTTTATATAACTTATACTGTGAATATACATGTGTAGCGAGTCATTTAAAATATTAACGTTGATTCACTATATGATTTGAGATATAGAAAAGAGAAAACTCCGCGTGTTGCTCTTGCCGCGTGATTTGTGAGGACTGACGACTCCGCTAAAATGTCCTTAATTCTCTCTTTGTTTGTACTTTTTTGTAGTCTTAGCTCCTAAGATATTAGTAAATCTTAATCCATTTTCAGTACATTTGCATTTGTTCTGTTCTTATTAGACTGCTAACAGTGCTCACGGAACTGAGGACTGTGGAGTTATATTTATACATTTGACCCTGTAAGGATTCTAATTCTCTTAATCAAACAAGTAGTACTTTATATATAACATGCAAAATCTACAAATAGGAGGGACAAACGTAATTAACTAACAAGAAAAAGAAAAGAAAAAAAAGAGTAACTCAGATTAGTAGAGTCATAAAAACGTAATTAACTAACAAATAAGGCAAATCTGAACAACCAAAACGACAACCATCTATCCCATTCTTTCTCCTGCTCCTCTCACTCACACTCCGCACAGTAACTCAGGCGAATTGGCGGAGGCAGCAATGGGCTCCGTCTCCCTGAAGGTCGGCGAGGGCACGGCGCGCTTCAGCCGGGGCGCCCTCTGCTCCTCCGCCGTGCACCTCCTCATGCTCTTCTCCATCGTCACCACCAATCTCTTCGCCCTCTACGCCTTCACCTCCTCCTCCTTCCCCCAGACCTCTGTTTCTCATCAGTCCAGGAACATCTCCGTTATTTCGGAGCACGTCTCGTTGATCCTGCGTGAGATCGACGAATCACAGCGGAAACTCCGTCAGATCGAGCGGGAGCTCTCAGGCTTCGACTTCTTCGACTCGTCTCGCCCCACCATTCCGCCTGAGTTGAGAACTTTCTTGGCTTCTCATCCTCTCCCGCTCGGCCGAGACTCCCGCTCCGGCCTCACACACATGCTCTCTTCCGTCTCTCACCAATGCGGTAAATCTCCGTCAGCACTCGACCTCTTGATTCAGTACACCTCATACAATCCGTACCGAAATTGCCCCTCCATCGATCCCACCATCACTAACAAGCTCATTTCCAAAGCTTGCGAGCCTTTACCTAGGAGAAGATGCCTCACAAAGCCGGTACACTCAGGCAAAACCGGTACGAGATTACCGTTCCCTCAATCCCTATGGAATCCTTCTCCTCTTCCGAAAACCGGTACGAACGGAATCGACAGAAAAATTTGGATGAAGCCTCGATGGAAAAACGACTTTCTGATCGATGATGTGCTGGCGCTAGCTGGAAATAATAATTTAATCAAGATTGGATTTGATATAGCTGGTGGGGCCGGTAATTTCGCAGCAAGAATGGCCGAGCAAAATATCACCATTATTACTTCTGTCCTTGATTCAGGTAACTAATAAGAAATATGCTAAACTAAGAACCCAACAAATTAATCTCTCACCATAAAAAAAAACAAATTAATTTCTCAATTTCAAATTAAAATTAAAATGAATAATTAAACTTAGGTGGCAAGCCAATGAATGAATTGGTGGCAGCGCGAGGTTTATTTCCGTTACAAATTTCTGCGTCGCAACATTTTCCATTTTTTGACGGAATATTCGACATAGTCCACATTTCATCTGCATTAAATGAAGGTGGGGCCCCTGCAATGGGGCTGGCCCACACGCCAGAAGCTTTGGAATTTCTCATGTTTGATTTAGATAGAATTTTGAGAGTTAATGGATTGCTTTGGATCGATAACTATGTTTGTAGTAGTGATGAGAGAAAGAAGGATTTGATGAGGATTATTGAGAGATTTAGGTATAGGAAGTTGAAATGGGTTCTTGGGGAAAAAGAGGTAAATGGAGGGGGTAAATTGCAAATATTTTTATCTGCGGTTTTGCAAAAGCCGAATAGAGGGTGAAGTGAAGTATAGAGGTGTTTTGGTTTGTGGGGTTTTTATATCGATTCTTTTGAAGTTATTTATTTGTTTTGTAAGGAAATAAATGTGCAAGGGAAAGGGAAAAGGGAAAAGGGAAATTAATTAATTAATTAAATTAGATTATGTTTTTAAGAATTGTGAGTATTGTTGTATGTAATCAAATTTAAAGTTTGCATTGAATGAAAATCAAATTAAGTTACTAATCATCATATGTGGAGTTTCGTGATTGAAACAATTAAGATCTGACTTTGGCTAGTTTGATTTGGTACCAAATTATTCATCCTGGTATTATACCAAGGTTGTGTTATACCAGATGGAACTAGCCTCTGCTTTTCTTTTTTCTTTTGTTCTTTTTTTTTATCTATTTTACTTTTCATTTCCGTAATTTAATCTAGCAAGTTTAATTGAAGTTTCTATTTCATATTCAGAGGCTTTAAGTAAAGTTGAAAACAAATCAAAAGTAAGTGCAAAAAGGAAACATTCTTATAGAAAATTTATTCTTATTATAGAAGAAAAAAAACAGTCACATGCAAGCAAGCTAGCTTTCTCATAAGATCTTATTCTTTAACTACGAATCCGCACCGAACAGTTTATTGGTGGGATCTTTTATTCAGCTCTCGACTCTCACTCATTAATGTAACCCCATCTGAGACCTAGGGGAAAATATAGTCTTTTCATTCATTCTGCTAAATTTGAACCTCCTGGCTTGCTCATTTGAGAGTCTGTAAGAGTTCATCAACACTTGAAGTGGTGTTGATCGGATCAGGGAATCCTTTCCTGTAATCTGGCTCGTCATGGCATTTTGGTTGGTGTTGAAGGAAACCCAATGGAATCCTTCACGGTAGGCCCTTTTAAGCACCGCAAAGTTTTGAGGAATCAAAACTATTTGTCCTTGACGGAGCTCACCATCAAAGACGGTCTGACCGAGATGGTTCACCACTTGGACTCGTCCTCGTCCTCCAGTCACGTACATCACGCTGTGGAAGTTGATGTTCCAGTACGGCGCAATGATGGCATTCTACAAAAAAATAATATTTTTTTTGTTATTTTTTATTTTTGCAATATATATATATATATAGTAAGTTTCTAGGAGAAGTCATTAATTGCTTACATTTTGAAGAACAACTCTTGTGGCACTCATTTGGACGAGGTTGAGAATTGGCAGCTTCTGACTGTTGACTTCTGCGATCCTTCCAACTCGTTGGTTGAAGATATCAGCTCTAGCCGGGTTATCAATGTTGGTTCTTATTTTCATTGTGCAGAACGCCTCATCTAATCCGTTGGTCAAGTTGCGTTGCACTTGCACCTGTACACTCTCCCCTTCCCATTGTTGTTGTTGTTGTTGTTGTTGCATCTCTTGGCTGCTTCTTGTTGGCCTGAGCAACCGAAGCCCTTGGCGAACATGGACTATCTCGCCTCTTTGATCATTTTGCGCTTGGAGTCTTCGAGCTAGCTCAGTGTTCACTCCAAAAGCCTCAGCCAACAACTGAGTGTCGAATCCGCTAAGAATGTTGTTGCTTGTCTGCTGACCAATTTCATATGATGTTTGTCCTCCAATTTCTGATGATTGTTGAGTGCTCTGATGCCTTCCAGCTAGGAAAAAGTCCTGAAATTCAATGTGATTATCCTTTGTCAACGAAAAATATAAAATAGCGGTTTTAGAAACTAAACTATTAACCATTTTTTCTAAAAATTGTAATACCCTTAGTCTAGGTTCTAGCTGGTTAGCACTATTGCTCGTGTCAGAGACTTCGACGGCGACCAGAGGAACATCACCGTCATTGTAGCACCAATGTGTGACACCAGCGGGTAACGCAATGATATCTCCTTCTCTGAACCGGTGAACTTTTTGGTGCTCATCTCTAGGTATCTGCTGGCCCGCGCTTATGCTTTCCTCGGTGAATTGTTCTGATCCTTGCTCCCATTGCTGTTGGAAGGATTGGAATGTCTCGGGGCAACCAGGAAATATGGTTCCTTTAAGCCCTCTCCCTAGTAATATAGATCCAACATTGTAGTGTTTAATGGTTTATTATATCTCCAAATAGATAAATAACAAAAAATTATTAGGGAGACACTTAATTAATAGCTTTCCAAGTTCAAGTACCTTGAGCTATGTAGAAAAGAGAAGGTGCATTGTTATATTTGGGGAGAAGAAGTCCCCTAGGCTCGATGATGAAGCGCCTGACGCTCACACCAGCGCATTGTAACGTCTCACTTGTCTGTTCAAAATATTCGGTAACACCTGCCTCAGAACGGACGCGTTGTGAGGGATTGAGTGCATCAAGGCGGTTGAATTGACATCCTCTAGGGCCCCTGAAAGCACGAGGGCTCTGCCACGAGCCTTGACCGCCAAACATGAATTGGGCAAGAGACCCATGGCACAACACCAAGAGAAAAAGGGAGAGGAAAAGGGAGGAAGATGCTGCCATCTTTATATTCCTAGATGATTATGCTTCAGGTTTGGATGAAGAATAGGAGATTAAGAGGGTTATTTATAGGTGTAAAAAGGTACTTTAGTTTTGGATGGATATAGTGTTTTGGTGGAGTATATAGACAAAAGTGTTCAACAAACATTTAACCTGGTGCGAGGGCAAAACCTTTTCGTGCATTTGTATGTTGCCGCATCTCGTCTGTTTCTTGGTTCCGGAAGATATCACACTGCTTCTTTTTTGTCTTTTCTTTATGGAAAGAAGAAGCTACACTGCCAATTCTACCTAACAGGGGTTACAGATAAGTGATACCGTAGCATTTTGGAATTTTGCAAAAAGAGATAAAAGTGCAAGAAAGTATCAAAACCGGCGGCCGACTAAGATGGAAAACAGATTATTGTGGAAAACAGCAGGTGTTGATTTGAAAGATCCCATGAAAACCATAGACAAAATTAATCTGAAGGATTTTGATCCAAATTAATTGTATATATCTTTCTATTTTAGCTTTAAAGGTAACCTCTATAAGTAATTAATTAATTAGCTAATTAATTATTCCAAGTATATACTAGCATGATTTTATTCAGTATTTAACAAATTATTAGCATATATCAATTTGACAATTTTGAAGGATTTAAATATAAACAATAAATTGTTTTTTTTTTTTTTTTTTTTGCAGGGGTATCAGTATGTTGAGCCAAGTTTTGCAGAATTCTGATGTACAATGCTAGGTTTGAAATCCTTAACAAAACTAAAAGAATTCAGTAATCAAAGTGCAAGATTACAAGTCCGAGTAACCAAAAAGAAATGAAGAATTTTGGACAAATGACAATTATCCAAATTAGCTTAATATAATTTTTAGCTTTAGTAATTAATAATTAGCCACCTAATTGTTCAAAGTATATAGTAGCATGGTTTTATTCAATATATTTCACAATTCACAATTTATTAGCATAAGTATATAGCTTTAACGAAAAATTGATTTTGCAGGTGTGCCTCAGTATTCTTTTATTTTGAGAACATGATCTAAAATGTACAATCAGGGTATTGTGTTCCTAATTGCAAGCAAAATCATCGTTAGAGCTAGAAAGCAGTTTTTAATAATAAAGTTTGGATTTGAAAGGATGGCGGGGGCCGCGCGAACGCAGGCCCCCTCAAGCACAAATTATGACGTCCACTTTCCCATTTTAGAGAAATGGTAAGCCAGCGCTCCCTCAAAGTGCAATGAGGGCCACTGACCTAGGCCATGAGCCTTCCTGATCGCTCATAGACCCCGTCCAGGTAAGTGCTTTTCTCCTTCCCATGTCCCTTCTCTCTTATAGCCTCCCCTCCTCTCCGCCTCTGTTAAGACTTCCCCTGTGGGACTAAACAAAGCAGAGCTAGTTGTTCCGGAAACATATCAAACCGGATGGGCCAATTCATTCTTGTAAAGCCCATTCATTAATTATTAGTGAGGCTCTCACTCTCAGACTAAGCTCGGCCCGTCGCCATTGTTTCCGATGCCTCGCACTTCACCGTCGTCACCACCTCCTCAGGCTGAAGCGACCAGTTCCGGCCAAAAGGCTCTCCGCTCCAAGACTACTCGTGTCTCCGACGACTCTGACAAGAAGGTATCTCTCTCGTATTATCAGCAACAAAAGGTACTGAATTAAGCTTTGAATTTGTTGAGATTGAACAGGCGAGGAGGCTCAGGGATGTGGAGATCAGCTTCCCAATCGTGTATGGCACCATGGCCTTTTCACTCGGCAAGAAAGCCACCGAGTAAGCTCAACTAATTTGCCCCCAATCGAAAAGCAAATGAAATAAATACCGAAACTGTACCAGAAACCTAATTTCTCTCTTGTAATTTAGGCACAACTCGCATAAATGGACGGTATATCTAAGAAGCGCAACAAACGAAGATCTAACGGTGATAATCAAACGAGTCGTATTTCAACTCCACCCAAGTTTCAACAATCCAACGCGAGTGATAGAAACTCCTCCGTTTGAGGTGACTGAAACAGGCTGGGGCGAATTTGAAATAGCCATTACTCTCTTTTTCCACTCTGAAGTCTCTGAAAAACGCGTCGACCTGTAAGTCTCAATCATTTCTCACACAAATTCTAACACAACCATTTAACATATCTAATGTTTATAATGTTTGTGGACAGATACCATCCTTTGAAATTATTTCCTGAAGAGGAAACAGGGAATCAAGTATTGTATGTGAAAAAGCCAGTAGTTGTGGAAACTTATGATGAAGTTGTATTTTTTGAGCCGACCGAATCTTTTTTTGTCAAAGTTCAAAATCATCCTGCTGCAATTGTGCCCAGATTGCCCGCTTCCTTCAACTTACCGCCTCCTGGTATTCCGTTTACCACCCCAATATACCATTTTAGTTAGTTACTATTATAATTAATGGTTTAATGTTTCAGGGCCAATTGAGCATGTGAGTGAAAGGAAAACGAAGGATCATCATTTCAGTCAGTGGTATACTAATTTTTCTGAGGCTGATGAGTTGTTGAAATTAGCTGCTGCTAGACAACAGGTGAGAAATATTTTGATTTATTTAATTTTTTTTATTTAATATTTCGAAAAAAAAATTGTATTTTGGGTTTATTTATAGGTGCAGGCGCATATAATGAAGCTGAGGCGACAGCTCAGCATGTTAGAAGGAACGCCTCATCAATCCAAAGCTGCTTCTGGTCAATAATTTAGTTTTCTTTTTCTTTTTCTTTTTTTGTTTGAAGAATATTTTGAAATGATATGAAAGTTCATTCTCTCCACAAGCTGCACTTATAAAATAATTTATTTCTATGTTAACAAATCAATTTGGTACATGCTTGCAAAAGAGGCCTGTAATTTGCATAACTCATTCTCAGCCATTCTGGCTGTTAGTTTTCTCTCACTTAAGTCAATTTGCATAAAATGGACAGTGTATGTTAGATGAAGATTTTAAGTTTAACAGTTATGATTAATCGTATTTCATTCCAACTCAGTCATGTCCTGGTTTTAAGTTTCACAAATGTTTTATTTCAACTCCGTCATGTCCTGGTTTGAACAATCCAACTACAGATTTAATTAAAAAAAATCATTATTTATACCGTCTGTTCTTATCAACAAAAAATCATAATTTTGTCATATTACATTATCGTATGGTGTTTCAAGCTCCACAATTCAAAGCTGCATCTTTCTATTATTAATTTTTCTTTTTTCTTTACTTCTATTTTCAATTGGACATAAGATCTCTATTGTAGTATGTGATGACATAGTAGAATGAGTTGTTTATTATTGACGAAAGGGTTAAAGATATAATTCTCTTGTGAGATTAGTCCAATTGTGCTTTGTTAATTATTAATTTGCAATCAGATATTTCCCCCCTTTTTTTGCATAGAATATCGTATTTCTAATTTTCAATACAGTTATTTGGCTACCCATTCTTTGATAGAGGAGAGGACATGTAACTTTTGTTGCCATTAGTTTGAGAAAATTATTTCATTAAAAGAAAAAAGAAAGAAAATGAGATTATATCTCAATGAATCTCACAAAGCTAAATGAAATTCAGAGCGTCCAGATCCTTGATAATCATGAACAACATATACCAGTTAGTACCTGGCACACGAGATTCATGAAAATTGGTAAAATGCAAATATATGGAAATAGAAATTTTTATTTTTTATTATTGCAAAACAAAAAACTGTCGCATACAAGCTAGTTTTCTCTTGGAATTTATTCATTAACTACAATCGCCACTGAACAGTCTATCAGTAGGATCTTTTATTCAACTGTCTACTCACACTAATTACTCCGAAGACCTCATCATCTGAGACATTGGCATGAACATAGCCATTTCGTTCATTCTGCTGAACTTGAGCATCCTGGCTTGCTCCATTGAGAGTCTGTAAGAGTTCATTAGCACTTGCAACGGCGTTGATCGGAACATAGAGTTCTTGCCAACCATCTTGCTTGTCATGGCGTTTTGGTTGGTGTTGAAGGAAACCCAGCTGAATCCTTCACGATACGCCCTTTTGAGTACTGCAAAGTTCTGAGGGATCAACATTATTTGCCCTTGGCTTAGCTCACCGTCAAAGACAGCTTGACCAAGACTGTTCACGACTTGGACCCTTCCTCGTCCGCCAGTCACATACATCACGCTATGGAAGTTAACGTTCCAGTACGGTGTAATCATGGCGTTCTGCAAAATAAAACGCAATACTTTTGTTTGTTATTTGTATACTTTTAAAAAAAAACGCAATACTTTTGTTTGTTATTTGTATACTTTTTAAAAAGCAATGTTTGCTTGAATTGACATTTTATAAAGATGTTCTGCATACCCTTTGGAGAACAACTCTTGTGGCGCTCATTTGAACAAGGTTAAGAATAGGAAGCTTCTGGCTGTTAACTCTTGTAATCCTCCCCACTCGTTGGTTGAAGATATCAGCTCTAGCTGGGTTATCGATATTGCTTCTCACTTTCATTGTACAAAACATCTCATCCAAACCATTTGTCATGTTCCACGGCATCTGCATGCTTCCCTCTTCCCATTGTTGTTGTTGTTGCTGCTGCATCTCCTGGCTACTTCTTGTGGGATGGAGCATCCGAAGTCCTTGTCGAACATGGATAATCTCGCCTCTCTGGTCATTTTTTTTCTTGGAGTCTCCGTACTAGTTCCGTGTTCACTCCAAAAGCTTCAGCCAATAACTCAGTGTCGAATCCACTAAGAACGTTATTGCTTGTTTGTTGCCCCATTTCATATGACATTTGTCCTCTCATATCAAAGGATTGTTGAGCACTCTGGTGTCTTCCAGCTAGGAAAAAGTCCTGTTTTTTCGCAAATCCATCATTAATTGATGAAAAAAATGAATGAAAGAGTAATTAATGGAGCATTTTCTTGAAATGGTTTGCATGCATTTGCATACCATTTGCCTTGGTTCAAGCTGGTTAGCAGTGTTGCTCCAATCAAAAACTTGTATGGACACAATAGGAACATCACCATCGTTATAGCACCAATGGGTGACACCGGCTGGTAAAGCAATTATATCTCCCTGCCGGAAGCGGTGGACTTTTTGGTGCTCATCTCTAGGTATTTGTTGGCCCATGCTCATGCTTTCCTCGCTAAATTGCTCCGAACTCTGCTCCCATTGTTGCTGGAATGATTGATATGTCTCAGGACAACCAGGAAACATGATTCCCTTAAGCCCTCGCCCTGTATAATAATATCAACTCTCAGTTAGCTATTTGACATAGAACTATTTTAGAAACAATTAGTCAATAAAGAATTAATTAAATACCTTGAGCTATGTAGACAAGAGAAGGTGCATTGTTGTATTTAGGGAGAAGAAGGCCCCCAGGCTCAATAATATGGCGCCTAGCACTCACACCGGCACATCTTAGCATCTCGTTAGTCCATTCATAGTATTCAGTAACACCTGCTTCTGAACGGACACGTTGTGAGGGATTGAGCTGCTCAAGGCGAATGAACTGACATCCTCTAGGGCCTCTAAAAGCACGAGGGCTCTGCCATGAGCCCGAACCGCCAAACATGAATTGGGCAAGAGCCCCATGACACAACACCAAAAGGCAGAGGGAGAAGGAGAGGAAGGAGGAAGAGGCAGCCATCTTATTTATATGTAATTATATGTATTTGATGTTTGGATGAAGAGGAAGAAGGGTTTAAGGGGTGTATTTATAGGTGCTAAAAGTTACTTTAATTTTGGATGGATATACAGTGTTTGGTGAAGTGCAGAGACAAAAGTGATCTCTTTATATGAAGGTTTGGTACCCGTTCTCGCATTGCATGCCGCCACATCTCGTCTATTTCTTGATTCAAGAAGAAACCTCACTTTTTTCTTTTTGTTTCTTTTTGATGGAAAGAAGAAATCACACTGCCTATTTTTGTCTATTTTCACTGTTAGTTCCACCTAAATGGAGGTTACAAATATGTTACATGAGAGCATTTTGGAATTTGGCAAAAAGGGAAGATCAACCAGTGCAAAAAACTTACCAAAACCAGAGGCGGAGTTGATTGAAAAGTTTATTACCGGGTGAAGGTTTGAAATATTTTGGACAAATAATTCATCCAGATAGTGTATTTGTCATGAATTAACATAAATTTAGGCCAGGTATTACAAAATAACAGGCCACGGGATTTTGGACCTTCTATAATTTTAAGGGTTTTCAGCCCCAGTGGCACTTGGCAATGGGCCTTTCGAATAAGCAAGTCTAGATCAGGACTAGATGAATATTTGACCACATCAAACCTCTTATCTGAAATATTAATAATTTATGTTATCACAAAAGATCAAATCTCAAATTATTAATAATTTACATTATCAAAAACTTATATTAAAGTAAATAAAATAGTTGCATAATTTGTATTTCATACTTCATAAATATATTTTATAAATTTATATTGTTCCATATCTAACATATACATGAACAAATCTATCTGTGCATAGATGCATATAAAAAACTACAATATACAAAAGAAGAATTAAAAGGTGCCATTTAACATTTTATTTCTTACCATAACTACAATTCAAATAAGTAAGTTATATATTTTTTGTATACCTTCAGATTTTTTTCTTTTGAGAAACATATCTTCAAAACTTCCCACCTGGTTACGTGTTTAGCACAAAATATCTATATTTATATTTTGCATAAAAAATAAAAGGAATACTTTCAAATAAATAAATATAATTATGATGATAAATTCAAATCAAACCTCTTTCCTTTATTCATTTTTTAAATATTTTTATACAAAAACAGATATTCTGGGCCAAAATGCAACAAAACTAGCATCACATCACATTCTTCTTAGCACCAACATAGTATAGTGTATTGTGTATTAATACAGCAGTCCAAGATTGTTTGATAACGTAAGATGAGATCACAGCCATGAGACTGTAACGAAAATGACAAGAAATAGGGTGGCCAGCCATTCCGACATACCACGCCATGGGAGGCGTGCTTCCATTCCAAATCCTTCTTTTTCCATTAATGGCCTTGACATTTTTGCTTATGGACCCTTCTTCCAGGCCCACTTCAAATCATTTCCTCCTTATTTCATAAATGAAATGATCCACATTATTAAAATTCAGTACTATTACTTTGCAGCAAATGCAACAAATAAAATATAATATTTAATAACAAATCATAGTACTTACATTAATTATACAACTCAGAGACTTATAGTTGCAATGTTGAACAATCGATCAAACAACCAATGATCCAAAATGCAATTTCCCACACATGTTGCCAGTGTGTTGGGTTGGGACCAAAACAACAGGAGAGGATCTGGACAAAAGAAATGGAGATCTGGTCCTCATTGTAGTTTCCTTTATATCCGATAAAGCTGTCGGATCCGGACATTTTTGAACTCTTTCCCTCTCCTTAATAAAGTGTACCAAATACTAATGTAATGAAAAATACCAAAAAAAGTGACATAAATACATGTTATTTTGCAAATCACCCCAACATTTTATCACATTTCTAGATATTGGTGCCCAAAAAAGAAAGTTAATATCCATAAACTCTTTTATTTATCAGAATAATCAATTAACTAATAAAAAAATAAAAACATTTGCAAAAACACCCTAAAAAATAGAACAGGAAATTGAAGACGCAGCTTTCAAGGCCAGTTCAAAAGCAAAGAAAAAAGAGAGGAGAGGAGTACAACTCCTCATCTCTCTCTCATTCTCACTGCCAACCGGGCCCCACCTCTCTCCGCACATTTATTGGTCTCCACTCTTCTCCTTTCTCTTCTCTTCTCTCGTGACCCCTCCTCTCCTCTTTCAAATCTCTCCTCTTCCTCTCTGTAATGGCGTCTGGCTACAGCAGACACAGTAGCAGCGCCGCCGCTCCCAGGTTGAGCGCCAAGCTCGACAGGCAGAACTCCGGCGCCAATGCCACTCCCAAGGCCTCCGGCAAGTCGCGGATTCCGGCGAGTCCTTCCGGCGGAGGCTTCAGGCGGAGCAGTTCGGGGCCTCTAACTTCTCAGCCCAGAGCTTCACACGATGCTGGAGGTAATTTGTTTTTGGTTTTGAGTGGTGGGTTGTGATCAGAGATCTCTCTCATCGCAATTGAATTCAGCTGCATTGCTGAATTCGTGCACTGATCTGAGTTGACTTTGAGTTTTCGAAGATCAGTTTTAATTTGTCAAAGGACTGTCTTTTATTCCTTGTCTGAAGAGTGAAGATGCATTGGCGAGATTTTAGGATAGTTATATCTTTCATCTCTTTTTTATCTTTACTTTCAAAACCTTTGCTCTGATTTTACTTTGATCTTTGTGAATTTGATAAAAAAAGTAAGTAAAACCAAAAGACACTAATTACTTCACATTAAACCTGATATGATTTTTATTTTTATTTTTACAGTTCCAGGGAGAGTTAGAGTGGCGGTCAGACTCCGGCCCAGAAATTCAGAGGAATTAGTAGCAGATGCTGATTTTGGAGATTGTGTCGAATTGCAACCAGAGGTAAATTCCCAAAAACATAAAATCATCAAATGCCAGTGATTTTCCAAATTTCCAATCTTTATTTTCTTCTTCAAAGTTCTGAACTTTTCACTAACAAAATCACACAATTCACTTTTTTTTGGCTTCATGAAGGTAAAAAGATTAAAACTGCGCAAAAACAACTGGGAACTAGAAACCTACGAGTTCGACGAAGTCCTCACCGAATTCGCTTCCCAAAAACGCGTCTATGAAGTCGTCGCTAAACCAGTTGTAGAGGTACAAAACACAAATCAGAAAACTTAAAACACACATAAATCACATATTTATTTTCATTTATTATTATTATTATTATTATTATTATTATTATTATTATTATTATTAGAGTGTGTTGGAAGGATACAACGGGACGGTAATGGCGTACGGTCAGACGGGAACGGGAAAGACCTTCACTTTGGGGAGACTTGGAGAGGAAGATACCGCCGCCAGAGGAATCATGGTGCGCGCCATGGAGGATATTCTCTCCGATGTTTCTTTAGACACAGACACCGTCTCCGTTTCTTATTTACAGGTCCGCTTTTCATATTCTCACAACTCATCTTTGTTGTGTTCATGTGTTGGTTATTGTTTAGTTATGGGATCATTTCATTTCTACCCCTACAAAATGTGAAGTATCATTTGTACCCCCTAGAAAATGAGAAATGTCATGGATACCCCTGAAAACATAAGAAACACCACATACCTACGATGTTTCTCATTTTGTGGGGGGGGGGATAAATGATATTTTGAGATTTATAACACACGGAATTTCACATTCGATTTTTTTTATATTTTTGTATTTCCATGTTTTTGGCAGTTATATATGGAGACAATACAGGATCTATTGGATCCGCCCAATGACAACATAGCGATAGTAGAGGATCCGAGGAGCGGCGACGTGTCGCTTCCAGGCGCAACGTTAGTGGAGATAAGAGACCATAAGAGTTTCGTCGACCTTTTGAGAGTCGGCGAGGCTCACAGATTCGCCGCCAATACTAAACTCAACACCGAGTCCTCGCGTAGTCACGCTATTCTCATGGTAATTATGAAAAAAAATTGGGAAATTTTCATTTGTCAAATTTTATGATCCTATTAGTTTTAAAGGGAAAAATGGTTTGTTTTTGTGATTTTTGATATTTTAAGGTGCACGTGAGAAGGGCGGTGAAAGGAAGAAATGATATGGACATGAATTACCATGGTGAAAATGGGCATCATACATCTTCTCTTTCATTAAGGCCGCCGATTGTAAGAAAAAGTAAACTTGTGGTGGTGGATTTAGCCGGCTCCGAAAGAATCGACAAATCAGGTTTTGTGTTTTACCATTTTCGTAATAATATCAATATTTTGTTTAATTATGTGGATAATAATAATAATAATAATAATAATAATAATAATAATAATAATAATAATAATAAATTATTTTGTTTTTCATAGGGAGTGAGGGGCATACTTTGGAAGAAGCAAAGTCTATTAACTTATCGTTAAGTGCATTGGGAAAATGCATTAATGCCCTTGCTGAAAATAGTTCTCATGTTCCCGTTCGAGATTCGAAACTTACTAGATTACTCAAAGACTCATTTGGCGGTAATTTTTTTAATAGTATTTTTCCTGATTATTTGTTCTGATATATGACGCAATAAAAACTGAGAAAAATTATTTATAGGTACTGCAAGAACTTCACTTGTTGTGACGATTGGTCCATCGCCTCGACATAGAGGAGAAACTTCTAGTACAATTATGTTTGGCCAAAGAGTATTGAATTTTCTTTTTTTTTATATTATATTTTTTATTTATACACATGAAATGATTACATATTTAACAAGTTAATTGTTGAATAGGCAATGAAGGTGGAAAATATGGTGAGACTAAAGGAAGAATTTGACTACAAGAGCTTGTGCAGAAGACTTGATATAGAATTGGATAAATTAATCGCTGAAAATGAGAGACAAAGGAAATATTTTGATGATGAAGTTGAAAGACTCAGAGTGGAAGCTCAGAAACGGATTTCAGAGGCTGAAAGAAGTTACAAAAACGCCTTAGAGGTCTCAATAATTAATATATAAATATTTTAGATAAGATGACTTTCTATTCGTTTTTTGTGAGTATTTGAAATTGAGATTATTTTCATTTTGATAGAATGAGAAAATGAAATATCAGCAAGACTATATGGAGTCTATTAAGAAACTGGAGGAGAAATGGACGGCTAATCAGCAATCTATTGAGAAGACTCGTGCTGAGCAAGACGTGTGTATTTAATATTTATTAACTTCAAATATCTTTTTTTTCTTTTTCTTTTTTTGAAATTTTGTTAAAAATATGTGAATTTTTATGGAATTTTATAATACAGGTTAGAACCGCAAGCACATCGGATGAGTTAATGGAGGTGAGAGACGAGCTTGAAAATGAAAAAGTGTTACGAAAATCTTCTCAAGATGAAGTAACCGAACTTAAAAACCAAGTCCAACATTGGAAAAAATTAGAGGTATTTTTCCTTATATATATTTGTACTTCTTTATATTTCCACATCTTTATTTTATTTTATTTTTGTTTATTTATAGGCAGCTGGAAACAGTGAGATAGTGAAGTTACGCAAATTGCTCGACACAGAAGAGAGTCAAAAACAGAAACTTGAAGAAGAAATCTCAATTCTAAAAAGCCAATTACTTCAAATAAGTATTGAAGCTGATGAGGTATGTATTTCTAATACTACTTTATTCCACATTCTCCTATATTCAGTGTTAATTTAATTATTTATTATTACTTATTTTTATATATTTTGTAGACAAGGAGGAGTCTAGACAGAGGCACGTCCGGGAAAATATTTCCCAGCATGGATTCTTTAATGTCTCAAGCAAATAGAAATTCACAAATAAGAGACCAATCTAATAATAGTAACAACAGTAATAATAATGGGCCTAAGCCACCCATTGCCAAGCTGTTTGAACAAGGTATTTTAATTTCCATCTAGAAAACTAAAAAAGTATAAAATATTTCATTTCCAATTTTATATACTTTTATTTTATTTTTAAAATGCAGTAGGGTTGCAGAAAATATTATCTTTACTGGAATCAGAGGATGCTGACGTTCGCGTTCATGCAGTCAAAGTGGTCGCCAACTTAGCTGCAGAAGGTCATTTTTCAAATTTCAAAATTCAAATTTCAAAATTTAAATTTCAAATTTTTTCTATTATTTAGAGGCAAATCAGGAGAAGATAGTAGAGGCAGGCGGACTCACCTCGTTGTTAAATCTTCTGACGAGTTCTGAAGATGAAACGATCCGCCGAGTCGCAGCTGGAGCCATCGCCAACCTGGCAATGAACGGTATATTTACCGTTTTACCCTTCTACAAATAGCATCCTAAAATCTTAACATTTCTTATTTATTAATTTTCTTACAGAAACAAACAACAAGTGATATTATTATAGTTATCTAGATTATTGCTATTGCCCCTGTATACAAGTCTCTTATTTGCCTATATACTTGACACGTGTAGTTTTTAGCCTTTTTGGGAACATTTTATCAAAAGTAGGATTATATAGTGGGTCACATATTTGTGCATGAGATGAGTCAAACTTTAATTGTATACAAAGTTGGAGTTCTACTTATAATTGTTATTCGTGTCCTTGCTTAGATTTTTTTGTGAATATTAGCTCAGTTGTATCTTAATTTTTAGTGAAGTTATAGTTTTGTATGTAATGAAAAATCCAACTGAATTTCTTATACAAATACATGGATCCCACCACTGAAAAAAATATTATGAATGAATCTATATAATTGATTGTTGATATATTGAGTCATATCTTAAGTGTAGATACCATATTAAAAAATGACCCATTACATCTTTCACAACATGACAAAAATTTTCACCCATGAATAATTCTTCAGATTTATTGTTGCAAAGAAAAAAATGCGAGGCCCCCACACATAAATTAAAAGGAAAATTTTTAAACACCCCTTAATTTCTGAATAATTATGAAGGTCATATAATTTATGTTTAGTCTCCATGAAATAAAGTTTTTTATCCCTCTACTAAATTTAAAGGTTATATTTCATCCAACTATTATTTTTTTGACAAAAATGGCTATACTTCGATGATAAATTTATGGTAGTTTTCCTCATACATGATTTTTATTATTTTATCTTTTATTTGTATTTTAAAATATATTAATATTTTGTTAGAAAAATAGTATTTTCTTAATAAATTTTTTTGTGATTTTATTTATATTTCATGGAAAATAATATTTTAATTTATTATTTTTGGTTGAAGAACTAAAAAGAGAAAAAAAATTGATGCATGATATTTTTTAGGTTCATTGACTTGGGTTGAAGAAATTTTGGGTAAAAGGAAAATAAATAAGAGCCTAAAATTAAGAAAACGTTACATCATAATGTCAAAAAATAAATAAGAGTTATAATGTCCAGAAATTATCATAATCTACTATATCATAAAAGTAAATTGAAGAAAAAAAATGTGATGCATGATATTTTTTAGGTTCACTGATTTGGGTTGAAGAAATTTTGTGTTAGGAAAATAAATAAGAGCCCAAAATTAAAAAAATGTTACATCATAATGTCAAAAAATAAATAAGAGTTATAATGTCCAAAAAATATAATAATCTACTATATCATAAAACTAAATTGAAGAAAATTATTTGTCTTACTTTTTTATTGATTATTTTAATTTAGAGAAAATTAAATTTTGAGAAACAAAAAGTATTTTTGTTGACCAAAATAAAATATTAAATGTTAGTTAAAATTGACATTATAAGGCATAACAAAGATAATTAAAAATATAAGGGTTTTCCATAATATTTAGAAAAAATAGGAGCTCTTTAGAAATATATTATGCAAAAACTTCTATATATACATTTGTGTCATTTTCACACAAAACTTACAAAATTTAGTTACTCTCTTATTTTGTTTATAACTGTTAAAGGTTATGCAGTTAGTAAAAAAAATAGAGAAATATATATCCGAAGCGGAGCGAGAATACTCTCTAGTTCTTATTATTATCGATGTAATAATTGTTATTATTATTATTTTTTTATATAGAAATAAATCAAGAAATGATAATGGGGCAAGGCGGGGTGACGTTACTTTCGATGACTGCCTCTGACGCTGAGGACCCGCAAACCCTAAGAATGGTCGCCGGAGCTATTGCCAATCTATGCGGGAACGGTATATTCATGAATTAAACATAATAATTTAGTTTAGTGTCACATTAATCTTTGACTATTTAAGAAATCAAAATGCAAAAAATAGGGAAGGGAAGATTATCATAGATAACTTCCAAATACATTCACATATAAAAAAGAATAGATATTGCAAGCTAAAAAAGAATACTTTCAGTGTTCACAAACAGATAAAAAAGAATACTTTTAGTGTTTCCACTATTTTTGAACTTTTTTGTAGTAGAATAACATTAGTGGTTTTCTTAATATATATTTTTTCTTCTTTTTGATAGATAAATTGCAAGCGAGGTTGAGAAATGAAGGAGGAATAAAAGCATTGCTAGGAATGGTGAAGTGCGGGCATCCTGACGTGCTTGCCCAAGTTGCCCGTGGAATCGCCAATTTCGCAAAATGTGAATCTAGAGCCGCCACTCAAGGTTATATTTATATCTTTTTTTTTATATTTTTAGTTATTATGTTGGTTATTAAAAATAAATAACATAATTTGGGAATGGTTAAATGTAGGGAGTAAAATGGGGAAATCTCTATTAATTGAAGACGATGCGCTTCCATGGATTGTTAAAAATGCGAATAATGAAGCTGCTCCAATCAGACGCCACATTGAACTCGCCTTGTGCCACTTGGCACAACACGGTAATTTTCTTTTTTTATTATTATTAAAATAAATAAAAATGATACATGGGATGACCAAAAAGCATGATGGTAGTATCATAGGGTCTTCTATAGTACATATATTGTTATTTTTTAATTTGCTAAACAAAGTTGTTATATTTGCACTATAGATTCTATCATGCTGTTATCATGCTCTATTGTCATGCTCTACTAGCATATTTGTTTTAGTATAAATGATAAAAAAAAATAATTTATTAATTTTGTGATGCAGAAATAAACGCGAAGGATATAATAAATGAGGGGGCATTGTGGGAGCTAGTTAGGATTTCGAGGGATTGCTCAAGAGAGGATATACGAATGCTTGCTTATAGAACTCTCACTTCTAGCCCTACTCTCCAATCCGAAATGAGAAGGTTACGTATCGAATGCTGAAATTAACTACAATAAAATAATTATAAAGTTTTTGGTAATTTGTGGTGTTGGATTATGTTTGTTTATTGGCACGAAGAAGATCAGAGTGAGGAAATTGTGTTGTAAAATTTTGCTTGTAAATGTAATTTATTATTTGATGGTATAATGAAATGAAGCATAGCTTTGTAGTGAATAGCTTGCTTAATTACTAGCTTTTATTTACTAACTATTTATTGGTACTTGTTGTACAGACTACTGGGTTTGTCATTTTTTTGTTTTCGGCTTGTATTATTATGGGTGATTTGAATGTAATATTTGACTTAACAAATTTTCACCCTTGTTTTGTGAGGAAATGTAATGCTGCATTAAGCACTTGTTTAAGTTTTTCAAAATTCAATTTGTTGCTAAAATCATGGGACTTTGAATATTGGAGACGAGAATTCTAAAATAACTTTGAGCTTGTTCTGTATAGGGCTTTTTGGCTCATGATGTATTGGGCCCATAATTACTATTTTCTTGACGTGTTTTCTTTCTTTATTTATTCTCTTACTTTAGAGTTGGTTTTATGTTTTAGATCAGATGGATATAAAAACCACATTATATTTTCCGAACTTATGAATCTTATGCCTTGATTGTAAAAGTATTTTGAAATTTGCACATTATGTAATATCAAGTCAGTTCATAAATTTTCATGCGAAGTATTGTTTTGTGAAAACCATGAATTTATAGGCAAAACATAGTATATTTAAAAAAAAAATTGATTGTATAAAAAAATGAGAGAACTACAGCCGAATTCGAATCCCCCACCTACAGTCATAGTTAACATTTTATATGTTGTGTTTTTTTTTTTCCTTCCGAAAACCATGAATTAACAAAAACTTAATGGTATATTTTGAGATATTTTTTTATCATACATGAATCTTAGATTTATCTTCATGCATATATAGTCATGACAACAAGCTAGATCAGCCTGATTGGAAGGATATTATGTTGTTGAATGAAGTACTTACAAAAAATTCACATTTAAGAATAAAGAAGTAAGAGTTTGTAATTGGCGCCACTCCTTTCTTTGCAAGCATAATTCTTTTTGTCGATCAATATTTAATGTTATCCTTACAAAATAAGTAGGGCTTTGTGGATTTTTATATACTAACTTGTACTATGTTATAGCTTACACTATAAACTATATAAAAAAATATTTTAAAAGTCTATACACACGACAACATAAATAATGTTATATTATATAATGTTCTGATCATATAAATTAGAGCATTTAAGAGCATTGTTTAGAAAATTATTTGTACGATTTTGTATATACATGACATATTTGGCAAAAGAAAAGTTTAAGGAGTTGAATACAAAACTATTTAGTTTCACTACTTAATAATTCAAACTGCATGAGCAAAACGAAGTAAATTATTAAACAAAGACACAAAAGATTCAATCTCTATATAAAATATTTACATGAAAAAAGAATCTATTTTTTTAATGCTTTCAGATCACATAAGCTTGGAAATAATATTTTTTTTGTATGTAATGGCCATCATCATATTTTCTTGTTCTTTTACCAAACTTCTAAACAAGAATGCCTTTTTATTATCATATATTTTCTAAGTTCTACTTTTATCATGTAAAAAGTTTATATAAAAAATATGATGTGATATTGTTAAATTTTTAAGCCCAAAAAAAGTCCTGAACTTCTTGTTTAACAGCTTCAATATAATATTTTCTTTAATAAATTACAAGAATTAAGACATGCAAGAAATATGCATTAAAACAAGGAAATTCCATTTTTTATCCACATTTGTATGTCATAAAGACATAAACACTAAAGTACAAACAAAACCTTACTACTTTAATGAGTTTAATAACTGCCATGCGTATAGTTACACACATGCCAGTCCTTCCAGCCTAGGGTTTCAAGTTCCAAAAAGTACAGATCTCTCTCACTCGTCTCTCTCTGCAATAAAATTAGGGTTAGCTCATTAGCTGTTACCTTATCCCTGGACTCTCAGAAATATCAAACAGCTCGAATTGATGAAATTTTCTTGATGAAAATGCAAATGCAATAATCCATCCATCTGTTTTGCATCGAAAAGGAGCTAAAAATCAGAGGATTGCACGTGTGATTCAGAGATTTCTGAGAGCCCCATACCTTGTGCATGGCTCTGATCTCTTTACCTCACTGTACTCACCCACACAAAAACTGAATCTCTCACAATTTGAATAATAACAATACAGTCAAAACAACTTAGAAACGGCCATTGACCGATCCACTAGCTCCTCTTCTCTCTCTTTGTTTTCTTTTTATATTTTTTTAAGTAGTTTGAATTAATATATTGCATTAGAAAAGACGAAAGTTTTGATTAAAATATTTAGGGTTTAAAGAGCCATTAGTGGTTGAGAGCTAACTCAATAAATATATAATTTCTTATTTGTAGATGTCCCATGTCTTATATTTGATTCTACAGTTTGAACTTTGATTTTGAAGATGAAGATAATAAGATGTATGATAGAGAGAGACAAAGAAAGAGGAAAAATATTTCATGATAATGATTATGCAGTAAATTTCTCTCAGTGAAAGTACAAATTATGTTTCTCATGTTACAGTGTAAATCTGATCATTCATTCATTATCTTCTTCTTCTCATCATACAGTCATTAACTTTCTTCTTCTTGGGATGTGAAACTACAGTTTTCTAACAGTTTTTCCAGATCGAAATTTTCCCAAAAGAAACGAAATTTAATGCCACCACACACAAAATGTAATGTACCTAAGCTTCTTCATTCTTCTTGCGTGAATTAGCCCAGCATTGATAGAATTAGAACTGAACTGAACTAGCTCATTCTTTTTGTACAAACAGCCCTCCTTTGAAAGAGAGAGAAACAATCAAATCAAACAAACACTAAAAACCAACACAACATCACAACAATTAAGATCCAAGAAAATAAAAAAAAGCAAAAACCCACTAAACTAAACTTATAAAAAAACCTCAGTAATTTCAAAACGAAGATCTTCCAGCTCCGCCACTCGCCCATCCATACGAATCTCCGGCTAATTGCACATTGTTCAACAGATTAGGGTTTAAATTCAACCCATGATAGCCAGCCATGTTCGTCTCCCCCAAAAGCTGTTGCTGAGTCGGAGTTTGAGACTCGTGAGCTTGACTCATCATTCCCGGCAACCCAATAGGCGGTGGTTGGCCGGCCATTACCTCTCCTTCTTCCTCAAGAGGCAGCCTTTCATACGCAGCATTTCCAAAGCTCGCCGCCATTATTATCACTGGTCCTGACGCAATCAAAGAACCCACTACAGTTCCTCCAATGATTTGACCTTGACCACCAGCGAGGTAAACTGTGAGACCAGTCGCCGCCGGCGGAGCTGGCGGAGGCAAGAAGGATCCAGAAAGTGTAAGAATCTCGAATCGTCCATGGAGGTTGACTACAGAGCTCGGAGAGCCAGGCTGCCTTAGAGTGACGTTGGTCACAGCCCCACTTCCGCTCAGGACACACACTCCCCTCTGCCGGCGGCGGGCGAAAGTCGACACGCTGTCAGAGATGTCGCAACCTCCGGTGATCTCCATTACATGAGATCTCAGAGCGTTCGCACTGTCTCTGGTGATGATAATAGGCGGTTTGGGCTTGTTCTTCGACCCGGACGGTCTCCCCCTCGGCCTCCTCATGCCCTCAACTCCGGCGAGCTCTCTGCCGCCGTCTGTTCCGCCACTGCCGCTCGAGTTGTTGGTGGTTTCGTTTTGGGTCGCCGTGTCTTCGAATTCTCGTTTGAGACCTCGATTGAGGCTGTTCTGAACCTCATCGAGCTGCTTGAGCTGAGAGGGCTGGAGGCTCTGAAACTGTTGTTGTTGTTGTTGCTGGTAGTGTAAATGGGAGAAATCTCTGGTTTGGAAAGGAGGAGGAAGATGGTGGTGGCCATGGCCCGATGCAGTAATCGGATCCATGTTTTAGGTAGTAAAGTTAAAAGACAGGAGAATTAAGTTAGTGTTTTGACTTTTTTATTTGAATGGCGGAAAGGAAAGTGGAATCTTTGTTTTTGGATTTATAAACTAGAGAGGAATTAATGGAACAGTGAGAATGAAGCAATGGAATTGACCAAGGAAGGAAAGAAGCTCAAACAAAGAGGAGGCTAGAAGCTAAAGCAGATTCTCTTGTGGATCTTAGATATGCCATTTCTGGGGAAATGGAGGTGGGCAATCGAGAGACAGATAGATTACAGAGAGAGGAGAGAGAGAGAGGGTGGGGTTTAGGAAATAGTTAGGGTTAGGAGAGGTCAAACTTAAGGGGAGGAAGAACCAGTGAAATGATGAATTGATGGATGGATTGGGTTTGGTTTTGGTGTTGAATTGTGACGAGACCCCACGTTATTCATGTCCCCTCCATTCCATGTACTGTGTCTCTGTTCTGTTGTGTTGCATCACCACACCCAAAAGGTAAATTTCTCAATTTTTCTTTCTTTTTTGAGGCTGTCCAAAAGAAAATTTTCATTTTGATTATTTGTATATGATTAATTGGTCTTTAATAAGCTAACTTAAATTGATTATTTTTTGTACGTTCAACTAATTGTTTTGAGAGACTTTGTTAATTATATATTATATTATATTATATTACGTTTTTTGAAAATTTAACCAATAATTTTTTGCTACACATATAAATATTTTAACCAGATAAACTAGTACAACTCATTTGCTAAATTGAATAATTTTGTAAAATTAAGGTATCAAAATAACTAATTAGATTGACATACAATATCTCAACTATCATATGAGATTAAATTGAATTAGCATGTATAATGATCTCAATCATGGTTTAAAATTTAATAATCTTACTAGTATACGTTTAAGATGGTTTTACATATAATTGAACTGGTGAGTAACTTAGCTGATAATTTTATATCATATTGTTGTTGGTCAAATGGTTGATGAATATTTGATAGAGTACTTGATCTAAATTAAAAGTACAACAAAAAAATTGAGCAACCTATTTAACATTAACTATTTCACAGTAAAATTTGTCCTATATAAAATTAATAAGAATATAGAGCTAGACTAGACACTCATATATAATTTTAGTTTAAAAACTACATAGTTTATACATGAATCAATCATTTATGTCATACAATAGAGCATACATTTAATTTATATAAGCCATCGAAAATGAGGATTATACATGTTATTATCTCCTCATAATTTGTCTTCTCTGTTCTCTCTCTTTCTCTCCCAACAGTAGTAGACAGCCACGTTCTTAGCCGCTTCCTGTGGACAGCGGATTCCCCTCTCCAGTTCCTTCTCACTTGAGACTCCTCAAGAAGCACGTCAAGATACAACCACTTTGTAGAATGATAATAATTAGTTTAAAATTTCATATTCATCGTTTGGTATGAGTATGATTTGAATTTTCATTTCTTAGATATTTATCTTGTAAGAAGAGCTTTTTTAATACTATATAAATTAACAGTAAGTCATTTAAATAGGAATTATATTATGATAACAGTGAGTATTAGACTTATATAAGCAATCATTTTTTCATAAAATTCTAACTGTAGCATCTTATTTAAATAAACCGTGGCACAATTATTTCTTCATTAGAATCAATGATACTCCAGTTGATTAAATAAACACTCATGTCGCTGGCTGTTTTTTATTATCTTTCTCTTTTATTTTTATATAACATTATTACACATTTCTCTTGTTTTGTTTACTGGAGATGAATATTCAATCTAGAGTGCTTACGTCAGAACGAGCACATCAATCAAGGCACTCGTGCTTACCCCCTCGTGGAAGAGTTTTCTTTGGTCTACTGTATGTTTATTTGTGTAGACTTCGTATAGAGGGTTATAAAAGAACTGTAGTCACACCCGTTATAAAAGAATTGTATTGAACATAGTGATCGGAAAAAAGTCAAAAGTTGAAAATGGAAATTTGAGATGAGACTTTTATGATAGTAACAGGCAGATTTGATCTGAGAAATTTTTTCATTCAGGAAAAAGTACAGCCTATGACTTACGGGCATTCAGAACTACCATTTCTAAGACTTTCTTACCCCTTATAGGAAAAGTACAATCTGAATATTATTGGAGGGTAAAGTTGTAATTTAGGATGGGTAGGAAAGACTCGAAGAGGTAGGAGTACTAGGATGGAAAAGAATAAATAAAAAGAAAAGGTAAAGAAAAAGGAAAAAAAAGGGATTAGGTAAATAGGTGCAGTGAGGAGTGGCTCAAGGCTGCACTTACAAAAGGTTTTGATTTGAATACAAGTGTGAGGCGATTTGATTGACTGATTGCTACTTGCTAGCTAGGGACCTCACTTCATTCAATTACGTAATAAAATAACCATACTAACTTGATATAATGTAACCACTAAAATCCAATTTACAGTAAAAACTGCAAAGACTATAATTGTATTAATTATTTCTACAAAAAATATATTAACAGAGGACCAGTGTAGTAATATATAAAAATTATTGTTCAGTAAGAGAATAAACTCACAAACAATCAAAGAATAAAACAAGATATACTCGGAAAAATAATAAATAAACTGATAGTCCAATGTTTTGGGCTGCCAAAAATTAAAATACTTCCTGTTTGTTTAATAAATATCATAACATGTGGCCGGTCTAAGAAAGGCCCAAAATAACATATTATAACGTACAACGATTTATATAAGCCCACAAAATATTAAACACTTCACTACTACACAAAATCCAACCAATAATCCAACAACAAAACAACAATCCAAATTCAAAACAACAATATTTGTTTCACTACATAAAAGTAAAAAAAAGATAAAATCTAGCCTAGACCTGGTGCAATTTTCTCTTTACGACCCGGTCGATCATTAGAGAAACCTGAAGCCTTTTTTGCTATTTCATCAATTATTCCATATTCAATTGCTTCTTGCGCGTTAAATTCCTTCCCACTAATTAAATCCTCAAATATCTGTCATTCATCAATTATAAAAATATAAAAATATTTTCTCTTAATTTTTCAAAATTTTCATTTTTATTTATATCTTACTTTTTGTTCAGGCTGGCCAGTGTGTTCAGCCAGCTTTTTGAAAAGACGGTCTCTAATTCCAAGTAATTGACTTGTTTCATTTACCACCTCATCAACCTGTAGTAAAATCAAATAATATTATAATCAATTAATTAG
Organism: Juncus inflexus; assembly: GCA_024447665.1. Taxonomy (NCBI): domain Eukaryota; kingdom Viridiplantae; phylum Streptophyta; class Magnoliopsida; order Poales; family Juncaceae; genus Juncus; species Juncus inflexus. Next base: position 6,658,669 of record JAJHPC010000017.1, read on the forward strand.
TCAACTAATTAATTAGAGAAATAATTAACAGTATAATAAATGTTTTAAAATGGACCTGTCCGTTAGATTCACCGATTGGAGGCCGAAGCATAATGTGAGAATGAGGCAAAGCGGTTCGGCTTCCCTTCAAAAATTAATAATAATATATTCAGTTTAAGAAAAAAGGTACAAAAAATAATAATAAAAAGATAAATTTAATAAAAAACCTTTTTTCCTGCGGCAAGAATAAAGCCAGAAATATCATATGCATAGCCAAAGCACCGTGTTCTAACTTCGCTTTTTATATATTTCATCGCGTCATAAATAGCCATGCTTGATGAAACCTGTCTCAATTATTTGTAAATTAAACAAGAAAAATAAATAAAAGGTGGTATTCTTAATTCTCATACTAACCCCAAAATATTTCGAAATTCCCAACCTAATAATCCTAACTAACAAATATTTTTGCAAAAAAGCCCCTAAAATAGAAATAAAAAATTAAAGAATAAACTAAAAAATAAAAAATAAAAATAAAATGAGGGATAAATAATACGTACATCGCCACCTTGGCAATTAATGAAGAAATGCAAGTCGGTGGAGGAATCTTGCTCGTCAAGAAAAAGCAAGGTGGCCACAAATTGATTCGCCATTTCTTCCTCTATTCTTTCCGTAATGAAAACCACTCTCTCTTTTTGCTGCGTTAATATTTAATATCACTGATATAAATTAGAATTTAGGGTTTATTTTAGAATTAGGGTTTGTTACTTACTAAGGCTTCAAATATGTCAAGAAAGTTTTTAACGCCTGAAATTGGATCTCTGTAGAAAACTCTCGGTAGTCCAAGTGACATTGTTATTTTAGCTCTTTTTGGCCTAAAAAAGTTAATTTTTTTTCAATAATATCAATTGATAATTTTTTGTGTTCTATTTTTTGAGCAAGAAATTACCTCAATGAGAGAGTCTTTTGAACTTCCGTAAAGAAGGCAGGTCTATAATTTCTTCTTTCATTACTCAAAAAAGCTGCTAAAATCAACCAAAATATAAATCCGCCTGTATAAATTTCGCTAAATAAGCTTTAATTTACATACAGAAACGAAATGATTAGGGCAAACCTGGTTGATCCTGACGCCTAAACCTGAAATTTTCACAATAACGTACAAAATCAGCAAATTGAAGCGAAAATATCAAAATAAAAGGAAAAGTAGAAGGATTTACCTTGATGTGGTGTTAGTACGAGAGTAAAAGCAAGACGAGTTTGGAGTAGAAAGAGAGAGCGCCATAAGAGAGTAGAGAGTAGAGAGTAGAGAGCAGAGAGAGACTGAAGCTGCCTGCTGACTTGAGGTTTTTACACTTCAGCGGACTGGATAGACCCCAAATTTGGGGGTTTATAAACCAGTATTCCAAATCCTAGTTTTTATAAGATCCAGGATTTCAAATACGTGATATATATATTCTGAATTCCCTCCTCGAGCCACTACCACTAGTCTCTCCCCTCTTCTTCTTGTTCTTCTCCATGAATGCACTTCATAGTAAAGCTCTAAGCTCAATTCATGGTTTAATCCTAAATTCCTTGACAAAGAGATGTTATTCCACTGCCCTACAAGATATCTCATCTCTCTCATCCCTCCAAATTTCCAATTTCTTAAAATCAAACCACGATTGGACTGCTCTCACCAAAACATTCGGTTCAGCTCCTCTAACCCAACCCATTGTTGAATCAGTCCTTTTCGATCTGAAAGAGCCCGTCTTCGCCAAGAAGGCGCTGACTTTCTTCCACTGGTCGGCTTCCAATTCAAACGCCTCGCCATTTTTGCACGGAGCGAGGTCTTACTGTTTGACTGTACACATACTCGTTCGTGCTGGTCTTCTTTCTGATGCTCGCGCGTTGATTCAATCAGCCATAAAGAAAGAATTTTCGCTAGTGGAAACAATTTGGGAGACGTATGCATCGATTGTGCCAGGTTCAAGGGTTTTTGATCTTTTAATTCAGACTTATGTGAAACTATCAATGGTACAACCAGCTTTTGATGCTTGTAAGTTCTTTACAGAACGTGGGTTCAGTTCAAATTTGATTACTTTTAATGCGATTTTGAGTAAAGCTGTTAAATCTGATAAATTTGATTTTGCATGGAAGGTGTTTGCGCATATGTTTGAGAGAAGAATTTATCCCAATAAATCCAGTTATGAAATAATGGTTGATTTATTATGCAAAGAAGGGTCTTTGAATAATATAATTAATATAGTCGAAAAGATTCAAGGGAAGAAAGGGGATCCACCAAATGTATACATTAATGTCGCATTAATATTAAAAATATTTGAAGAAAATCGAATTGAACAAGGGATATTATTACTCAAAAGAATGTCGCAAAAAAATATGATATTTGACAATATTTACCACTCTTTGCTCATACTTGCAGATTGTAATAATGAAAATATAAGTTTAGCTTGCGACCAATGTGAAGATATGATTAAAAGAGGTGGTAGAAAAAACGCGTTTATATACACATGTTTTATTGGTGCGTTTTGTAAAAAAGGTGACATGAATGAGTCTATAAATCTCTTGCATGAAATGATTTCAAATGGTTTAAAACCGTATGATAAAACATATAATTACATTATTGAAGGGTTTTGTTTGAAAAAAGGGAGAGAATTTGAGGCGTTGGACTTTTGTGAAAAAATGCTCAAAGACGGTTTCTTGCCGGACAAGTTAACTTGTAGCTCGCTTTTCGATGCAATCGGATCAATTGGGGAGGTAAAAAAGGCAAATGATTTGCTGACAAGATTGTTAAATAAAGGGTATAAGCCTAATTTAGAGGTTTATATAAAATTAATTAATGGTTATGGATCGATTGGAGATTTTGAAGGGGTAATTAGAATTTATTATGAAATGGAATTTAGGGGAATTACTGTTAATTTAGAGGTTTTTGATTCATTAATTAGGAATTTGTGTTTGTGTGGGGATTTAAATGAGGCTGAGAAATTCATGGTTATTGCAAGAAAAAAGGGATTTAATTTGAGTGATTTTTTGTTTGATTTATTAATTAGGGGATTTATAGATAAAGGGGAGAAAAAAAGAGCGATATATTGGTACGATGAAATGGAAAAAATTGGACTTGTACCGTCTGGCGATGCTTTTATGAAACTTGTTAAGGATGTAATTGTAAAAAAAAATATAAATTAAAATATGGCTTTTTGTTCTTGGTTTTGGGAAACCTGGATTTGAGTTCCTTGATTTTAGAAGAAAATAGGATTTATTTTATGATGAAAAAGTAAAATCTTGTTATACTTTTATGATTAACTTGCTAATGAGGTAATTGTAAGTAAATAAATAAATAAAAATTAGGAGTATTTTCATGGTTTTGAAAAATTGGATTTGGGTACCTCGATTTTAGAGAAAATGAAAAATAAACCTTATTATGCAATTTGCAAAAAAAAAAAAAAAAAAAGCAGAAAGATAAGTTTTTCTTATCTTTTGGCTTTTTTTTTGTTTTTTTTTTTGAAGAAAATAAAATCGGATATTATTGAAAAGGATGTCTGGATAACATAGAGTTATAAATTATATTTATATCGAAAAATAAGTTCAATAAGAGTCAATTATAGACCTGTTATAGCACGACGTATTGTAACACGACTGTTCACGACGGGATCCAATAATAGTATATATAATTATTTTCTAATAACAATATATACATAATAATATATATAATTTATTTTCTAATAACAATATATATATATAAAAAAGTGAAAAAAGTATATAAAAGTGGGAAAACAAGTATATAAAATGAGAAAATAGTATATACAAGTAAAAAAATAAGAAATATACAAAGAATAAATAACAGTATCTTAAATAACAAAACAATATATAAAATAAAAAATAATAATATATCTACAGTGCGTCGTAGTCGTATTACAGTGCGTCGTGTTTACACATTTCTCCTTATTAAAATGCCAGAAAAGCAAGTTGGATCTTCCTTTCCTTTTTCAATTGCTTGTTCCATTTTTTAAGAATATCAAAATCAAATTAATAAACTGTTGAAAATGACACCTGGTACCAGGGAGCTATAATATAATATATGTATATGTATTAGTATTACATGCATTCTCTATTCTAAATTCCAGACAGTTGAACTTCAAAATATAGAATATGATAAAAAAAATATCTTATTTGATTATTGTCAAATTCAATTTTTTCATCACTATATTAAAAATAATAATAGAAGTTTATTATCCCATTAAATACTAGGAACCTAAAATGAATTCAAATTCACAGATTCTGTCGAACATCTAATAATTCTTCTTCAAATGCGAATTTCAAAATTCAAATTCAAAGTCTGCAAATTTAATTTGGGGGGAGAAAAGAATATTCTTTTTGAACTATTCTGCTGACCCTCGAGTCATTATCATCATTTGTTTAATTATTCTGGAAGGGTAATATATTTCTGAATAATATGAAACAGGTCACATTCCATCTTATTAAAATAAAAGAAAGAAATCAAAATCCTTGACACCTCCATTATTCAATAATCAATAATGTAATAGGATGCTGATAATGATGAACCACTTAATTCTCAAAAAAAAAAAAAAAAAAAAGATAATGATGAACCACAAAAAGAAAAGGAAGTTAGGTTAAGACCTTTTTATATTCTTTTGATGGGTCACAGTTTTCTTGACATTTTATAATGCATCGAAAAAGAAATTGAAATAAATAGAATTGCCGAACCATCGTGTCTTTATAAATGGATATAAAGAATTTCAACAATAATAGTCATTTTAATTTAATATTTCAACATATAGGTCCCAATATACAGAGACATAAGAGCAATACCAGAAACAGACGAGCCGGCGGCGGATTGCCTCTATTCTCCATTAATTCCCCACTAAATCTCATGAGAAATCTTTTCGACATATTTCATATAAAAAGTCATTCCTAATTCAGTTATGACTCGTTACACAGAACAATACAGAGATACAAAAATGCACACAAATTATCCTGTAGCGACGAAATTTATGACTGTAATCCTCTCCATGTATAGCAACACCGGACGCTCAATTAATCAGTTTCTCACTCTCTAGCGCATTGCCTCGGTATTAACGCCTACGGATCTATTACAACAATGAATTGGAGAGGGATATAATAAAAAAGAAAAGCAGATCCGTGAAATACGATCTGAAACCGATGAATCGAAATCCAACGGCGGCAAATAGTTTCCCTCTCCCCAAGTCCGACTTTTCCTCCTCCTCCTCTATCTATAAAACACCTCATCCAATCTCCCCCTCTCTTGTCTGTAAAACCTTCAATCTATTTCCCTGCGAGTTAAAGAGAAGAAGAAATCGAATCTGTTCCGATGGCGATCACTATTGCGTCGATCAAGGCCCGTCAGATCTTCGACAGCCGTGGGAATCCTACCGTTGAGGTCGCTTTTTCATTCCTAGATTTCGATTTTGTTAGATTTGTTTGTTTTTAGTGTTGTTTTGTTAGATCGGAGCTGATTATGGGTCGATTTCTTTTTAATTTTGGAATTGACTTTGATTTATTTCTGTTTTAGTATAAAACCTCACTTAAACCCTGTACTTGAAAGCCCACCTAACCTCTTAATGTTCATTTCTTTTAATCCTGGTTAGAGAATCTTAGATCGGTTAATTTAGGACTAACAGATCGATCTGTTCTGATCTTTACTGGATTAATCTGATTTTAAGTTATAATCGTTTTTTATAAGTTACACTTCTTAGATGCTCGATTTTAGCGCTTAAAACCCTTGTTAAACCTCAGATCGTCTTTTTTTTTCTTTTTCTTTTTTGTCAATTTATCAGTCTGATCAATGAAATCTGTCTAGTTCCAATCAACAAAGTGATTCACGACTCTTAGTTTAGACTTGATCATATCAGATTAGCTTTGATTCTGGTTTTAATCCAGACCTCAATCAATTTAGTCTTATTATTAAAAAAAAAATTTAATCATATTTTCTGAAACTTAATTGAATAAATTTTATTAAATATTTTTGGATTTTTAGGTGGATATTTGCCTAAGTGATGGAACCTTGGCCCGTGCAGCTGTACCTAGCGGTGCCTCAACTGGTAAATATCTTATTATTTCTTGATGTGTAATTGTAAATTTGTAATAATTATTTCAATATTAATTCTCCTGTTTCTCTTATTTTATTAATTTAAAGGTATTTATGAGGCTTTGGAATTGAGAGACGGAGGATCTGACTACCTTGGCAAAGGTGTTAGCAAGGTTAATTTCTCTTATTTTTTTCATTATAATTTTTTTATTTTATGCTATTTATGTTAATATTAAATAACTTAACCCTAATTTTATTTGTATATCTTATTTAGGCTGTGAACAATGTGAACACCATCATTGCACCTGCCTTGATCGGCAAGGTATTAAATTCAATTCTATCCAAATTACTAAAATAACTTTAATTTATCACATTATAAACTTTTATATTTATTCAAATTTGCATGTTTTTTTTTTATTTCAGGACCCAACAGAGCAAACTGCACTTGATAATTTCATGGTTCAAGAGCTTGACGGAACCAAGAACGAGTGGGGCTGGTGCAAACAAAAGGTATATTAAAAGTTGTATAAAATTATATAAGTATATCATGTCAAATAAGAAAATTGGAATATTAACTTGTTTTGTTTATTAAATCTAAAGCTTGGTGCAAATGCAATTCTTGCCGTGTCTCTTGCGCTTTGCAAGGCTGGAGCCAGTGTGAAGAAAATCCCTCTTTACCAGGTTTTTATATTTATTCCCTTTATATTTTTTAATTTTTCATTCACTTAATATTAACATATTATTTATCGCTAACAAAATTAATTTTTTTTTTCACAGCACATTGCTAATTTGGCTGGTAACAAGACGTTGGTTCTGCCCGTACCGGCTTTCAATGTGATCAATGGAGGTTCACATGCTGGAAACAAACTCGCTATGCAAGTAATGCCTTTTTCTTAATAAATAAATATATATATCGTATTTTAGTTATTTATTTATTTGATTATTAATATGTTTATTTTTGTTGGTGAAGGAATTTATGATTCTTCCAGTTGGAGCTGAATCATTCAAGGAGGCCATGAAGATGGGTGTCGAAGTTTACCACAACTTGAAGGTACAAAACAAAATGCCCATATGTTTTTCATTTTATTATATATTTATTTTCCAGTTATATTTTGTACATAAGCAATGACTTTAATAAACTTTTGGTTTTACAGTCTGTGATTAAGAAGAAGTACGGTCAAGACGCCACCAATGTTGGTGATGAGGGTGGCTTTGCTCCCAACATTCAGGTAGTAATAATTAATAATTTACAATTTCAATTAAAAAATATATTTTTTATTTATTTTCATTTAGTATTTTTATTAATATCTATATATATTTTAAATTGAAATAACAGGAGAACAAGGAAGGTCTTGAACTACTGAAGACCGCCATTGCCAAGGCTGGCTACACCGGCAAGGTAAATAAATATCTTTCATTATTGACCTTTTCCCAATTAAAAGAATCAATTCAATAACTTTGTTAATTTTCTAATTTAGGTTGTGATCGGAATGGACGTCGCCGCCTCAGAGTTCTACGGGGAGAAGGACCAAACCTACGACCTCAACTTCAAGGAAGAGGTATGTAATGATAATATATAATTTGATGATACAATATAATATACCATTTATTTATTTATTTAATTAATTTATTGGTGTAACAGAACAACGACGGGAGCCAGAAGATATCGGGCGACGCCCTGAAGGACGTGTACAAGTCGTTCGCGTCGGAGTACCCGATTGTTTCGATCGAGGACCCGTTCGACCAGGACGACTGGACCCACTACGCCAAGATGACCCAGGAGGTTGGCGACGCCGTCCAGATCGTCGGCGACGACCTCCTCGTCACCAACCCCACCGTAAGAAACAAAGAACACGTCTTCTTCTTCTTATCATTAACTGCTTTTTGTAATAATAATAGTGCTTTTTCATCCAATTGTTTGATGATGTCTGTGCAGCGTGTTGCCAAGGCCATTGCTGAGAAGACCTGCAATGCTCTTCTCCTCAAGGTGCTTTATTATTTACCTTCATGTTTTGTAATATAATAATAGAATATGAGGATTATTTATGTTTTTTTTTTGCGATATGGAATAATGAATAGGTGAACCAAATTGGGTCGGTGACCGAGAGTATTGAGGCAGTCAAGATGTCCAAGCAAGCTGGCTGGGGTGTCATGGCCAGCCACAGAAGGTAATAATATCTTATTTAATTCATTCATTTATTTATATATTTGTTCTTTTTTTAATCAGCTGTTTAACTTATTAATTTGATCATTTTTTGTGTAATTATTCAGTGGTGAAACCGAAGATACCTTCATTGCTGACCTGTCAGTCGGTCTGGCCACGGTATGTTATTTTATCTTACGAAGTTATACTAATTAATTAAATTCAGAGGGAAAAACTCTTGACTAATTTTTATATTATTTTTTTAAATCCAATAGGGCCAAATCAAGACTGGTGCTCCTTGCCGGTCTGAGCGTCTCGCCAAGTACAACCAGGTAATTAATTAATTAATTAATATCATTTTACAAAATATTTTATATATTTATATTTATTTCATGGTATATTTATATAATTATTTATTTCAGTTGCTGAGGATTGAGGAGGAGCTGGGCGATGCGGCTGTCTATGCTGGAGCCAAATTCAGGGCGCCTGTTGAGCCTTACTAAGTTTGGACTTTGTATTAATATTTAAAGTCCTATTTTTCCCCTTTTGTGATGTTTTTATTTTTGTTTTCGTTGGACTGTCTGAGGAGAGTTTTGGAATAAATTGGCTTTTTTTGATCGGAGAGAGAGTACTCTTTTGTTCGACTATTGTAGAGTTTTGTTGGATCTGAATGTATGGACAATATAATCTTGGTTTCATGTTCGACTTGATATTATGATAGATATTGCAATCATGAACGAAATGGTATGTTGATAATGATACATTATATTAAAACTTGTAGGTAGAGAGAATGTGGTATATTGAGCTGAACTGAAAAAGTAATCTTCTCAGAGGTACTAAACGGGAGTTTTATTGAGTATTCTTGTCTCCTCATTTTACTGATAATAAATTCTAAGAGGGATAAACAATCATTTTGCTCACATCAACAAAGAATATGAATTAGTAGCTAGATAAACAAGTTAAAACAAAGGATGGGCATTTATATTAGATTATTAGTTATTACATGGTTTCCATCCAAATTAAGAACTTAACTGGACTACCATTTAAAGTTTTACATGCATTCAGAAACACAAAATAAAACCCTAATTACACTTCCATTTCCAAATGCCCACCATTCTTATTTAGTTATTTATTTATTTATAATTAACACCTCTTCAACCAACCATTCCATGACTAGGTCCAAGAAGAGACGACATTCGATGGATCTTCTCAGGACGGTTTTATCTTGGAACCCTCGCCTTTGTTGATATTAACGAAAAAGTCCCTAATCGTATCAACAAGAGGATAATTCTCCATGATCAATTTATCAATGTCTAACATGTCATTACGATCACTTCGCCTCTCTACCTCGTTCGGAGCCTCCTCATTCGTTTCGGAGTTGAAAAAAGACCACCAAAAAATTCGCCCCACAGATCAATCGACGGATTTAAAATCGCCTGATTGTGCTCCCTGGATCCTCTCACAATACTGTTGACCTGATTCTGAAAGAGATTTGAAGGCTGGCGCCTTTGCCATGCATTATGAGCAAAGAAACAGACAGGACGATGACATGCAAAGCCCATGTTGCATATACGCGTCCTGTATCGAGTTGGATGAAACCAAAACTCATAAATGCCATGTGCAAACCTGCAATTGTCGCCCTGAAGGCATCTGCCATAAATATGGAACCCATGACACATCTGTCTGCTGTAAGGGACCCTGAACTGGTCCCTCCTCTTGACCCGTTCGCCCTTATGTGTATAAGGACATGATGCCCAGTCATGAGGTTTGCGGTTAGGGCACCACTTCACCTTGAAGGTTCTTACTTCTTAGCATAAATTCAGAGTTAGAGTTGTCGTACAAAGGTACTTGTGGATTGTACCAAGCATAAAAGTAGTTAAAGTACGAGGGAATGAGACTGAAAATTGGTATGAGGAAGAAAGCCATGATCCCGTCGCTAATTTCTGAAGGGTTTGAGAGGAAAACAACGCTAATCTGGCAAAACAATATGGGAAACGATAGAGCGAAGAGAAATTTGTAGTACATGAGTGCAAAACAAAGAGATTTTTGGAATTTCCCCCGAGGAATGAGGAAAGTGATGATTTTGGGGGGGGGGGGTTGGGGTTATATGTACACCATCGATGTTTTGTCGGGACGCAAGAGCGGGATGCAACGTGGTGAATTTGGAAGAAGGTTTCCACTCATCCATTTTTACCACTTCCTTTTTAAGTCTAAGAATGATGTAGTGCTCGCAATGTTGCATGTATGTAATGGACGGATGTCTCAAATATGTCGCGTTGTTGTATTAATTGTTACAGTTTTGATCTTTATAACTTGCTGTATAAGACCTACGCATTAATTCACGGATTATTACAACAGGTGCCAGTTGTGGCCGTTTCGATATATTTCCGGATGTATGGCAATTAGTTTAGAGATAAAATGTATATGATCGACCCTTTATCCTTTCTATGTGTTTTATTATTTATCCATGCATTAGCTTTCATATTTATCATTTTATGTTTGTTTATCTATGTAATTAATTATATTTTATATTTATCCTTCTTTAGTGTGTTTATACATTTCATTAGGTCTAATATTTATTTTCTCATGGTTGCTTATCCATTTAATTAATTATGCTTGATATTCATCATTTTATGTGTGTTTAAACATATGTAACTATAGAGGTACATTTTAATAGCATGCACCTTAAGTCATACTTAATTTGTCATTTTTAATTATTTTGCTATTTAATTTCCATTGTTAGAAAAATAAAGTTTTTCTTTTGTTGAGGGATAGGGCAAAAAAAGATTTTAATGGATTTAATATATTTTGACAAATTTTGTTCTATATCTCACTATACATATTACATAGACTTTTTTTAGAAAATAATGAGTATATAAGTGATTTTAAATATACGTTCTCTTGGAAAAATATAAACCCACTCCTTAATTTGCTTCAAAACTCTTGAAAATATTAATGATCCGTAGGAGATCAATTTCCTGTAGATCACATTGAAATGATAACCATAATTAATTTTCTCAACGCGTCTCTTGTACCTATTTCTTGCATGCAATTTCATTTTCTTACACACGTCTAGATTCTCTATTTTTGTATGATTGGAGAGTTCAATTTATTTCTGATTAGAGAGGGGAAGATATCTCAGATAATTTGTCTACAACCGTTTTCTTTTTAATATTTGTCTACAACTGCTATAAATGAACAATTAATTTGAAATTGTATGCATCTTCTGTTGTTTTTGGTGGACATTAATTATTTTTCTTATTGAATGTTGAATATTTAGTTGGAGTATGCGTAGAATATTGATGTTGCATTCAATATACATATTGCTGTGGTTTAGGAATGGCATCAATGTTTACAAAATTTAAAAGCTTAAAATTTGCAAGTGCTTATACTTATGTGTATATTATTTTCTTAACTTATTAAAACTTGATATATATGTATTTAATATTAGAATTTTAATTTATGTCGCAAATCAAATCTTTTGCGCCAATATATGTCAGAGCATAAGATTATCAAGGATTATAATTTTTGAAACAAGTACAATCAAATATTAGTTTTAGTCATCTTTTATCACATATGTATCAAAAAACAACAATAACATTTTAAATTTTCATGCAAAATCTTTGTTTAAGGAAGCAAACTTTTACACATATAACAATCTCTGTTCTTAATTTGTTTTCATAAATCAGCAAAAGATATTTCCAAATAAGCAAAGCATAGACTTATACGAATAAAAGATATATTTTAGTTCGGTTAAAAAAAGACATTTTTTTAGAAATAACAAAATATTACGATAAAAGAAAATTTTATAAAAAGAGTGAGAACTACAAGCGATGTTTCATTCTCTTTAATTGGGCTCATATGAGTTCCATAATTTTAAATTAATCTGTTAAACATGAGATTCGAATAACTCATCCATAGAAAGATGAGATTAATATCATACTACAATACAAGACTATCTTAAAGATGAGGTTCTATAAACAAAAATATATAGAAACACATATATTTTATAGAACATAAATATTACACCACTTATAACACATCAAACGTCTTTAACCCTAACAAACTTTCACACAAATTTTTAGACTATCTTAAATACACTTACATAATCCTTGCACACAAATTCTTAGACTATCTTACCACACACTAACATATCCTTGCACGCATAAATTCTCACACAAATCCCCATAGGTAAATCATAACATAAAGACATCTGACAATACATATACCATAAAACACCCTTTCTTCTCCTCTAAACACAACATATTAATATATTATATTACTAATCATTTCCTCTTCATGAGCAAATCCTTCACCAAATCGAGGTATGGATAATCCTCAAACCCTTTACAAAGCTCATTAAACCCCGCTTCATCGACACACCATGTCTCGTCAAAAGCACAAGACGAACCAACTTTCTGATCAACCTCCTCCTGATCCCCCCAGCTGACAACATCAGGCAGTTTCCCTTTCTTAGTCTCCTTTTCAACCAGACTCCTCCATTCAAACTCAAATTTCTGATCACTCTCTTTTTTCATCAGACTCTCCCGTTCAAACCCTAATTTTGGAAAATCATCGTGGTAAACCACAGGACGCTTCTGACTTGGCGTATGTGCGAAAAAACATACTTGCCTGTTACAAGAGAGCCCCATTTCACACATGCGTGTCTTGAATCGGGTCGGGTGCAACCAGAACTCAAAAATCCCATGAGCATTGTCACACAGCAAGCCGGAACTACATTTCCCGGTTTTGCGAAACTCGTTACATGTCAAGCCAGTGTATGGGTACTTATTTGGGTCCCGCCTGACAGCTCTCTCCCCATTGTGAGCGTAAGGGCACTTGGTCCAATCATGCACCACCTTTTTAGCACATTCTTTCACCTTGTACTTATTCATCATGAACTCATCACTATAACGCTCAAACGAGAAGCAAGAGTTATTCATGTAGTCTTGACCATATGTTGAATAATCAGAGGGAGAAAAGGATAGGTTACGGTTGGGGTTTCTGAGACTGAGGTTCAGATTGAGGAGGAGGTTGATGAGGTCATCGTCAGAGTTCTGATCTGGGACAATTTGGGGACTTGTAGTGATGGAATGGAGCGGGTGGTATATTGAGGGAAAGATTGAGAGAGGGTCAACAGAGGAGGAAGGAGAAGGAGGGGAAAATGATGAGGTGGAATAGAGAGGTGTCATTGTTTTGTTTGGTGCAATTAGGGTTAATCCTCTCTCCAAACTGTTTGGGGGCGTGGTGGAAGTGAAGAGAGTGAAGGGCTACTTAAAGGAGACTTAGTTTTGTCTGTATCCATGCAAAAGTGTGAGTTGGTCTCTTGCAAAGCGTTTGATGTGAATGTTTCTGCAGCGTATTGTTTATGTGATAACAAATGACCCTGTAGATGTATTGTTGTAGAGTTTGTGCACAGTAAAACTAGATTGTAAAGAAGCTTTAGTTTATTTGACATTTTTATACTTTTCCATGTAGTATTCCTATACAAGCAATGGTTTGGTAATTGTTTTCACAAGAATTTTGTTATATGCACACAATATAACCATATGATGTATAATGCAGAGTAGAAGCCAATATAATGTTATTTTTATACAATTATATTTTTTTTTCTTAAATTGCTTAATCAATAATAAGACTTAAAGTTATGTTTATTAATTACTCATGCAATCTATTTCAAAAGAAAGACAAAATAAAAAATTGTCTGACTAGTTGATTATTCTTTGACCATCAACATACGAAAAGAGCGTTTTTTTAAGTTATAACCGACAAATCTATATTCAGATTTGGAAGTCTTCATAATCATCGTTTTACTTGAAAAGGACGATAGCTGATATGATATTTGAATCTTTATATGTTAATATTTATTTTGGCAAAATGTAATTACTATCAATTATATTAGAAGATTATCAAAAAATAACTTTCAATATTATATCTTATCATCTTTTAAGTTTGACAGTTCAGAATTCTGATACAAAACACAAAAATAAAAGTACAAAAACAACATGAGCACAAAAATAAAAATAAATTTAATTCGTGGCAATAAATGTACCAACCGATTATTTCCCCAACTCAATCATTATAAAATGTAATTACATACATACTTTTCAAACTTTGGAACATACAGTAGGGGTAGCAAGTTGGAGCTCCAAAGAAATATTCCTCAATAACAAAACTTACAAAAATACCCTGGATAAACCACTCATCTTCCCTACGGGCGTGGTGGTATTAAATAAAAGAAAAGTTACCATTCCGGTTTCATTGAAGGAACTCCGGCCTAAAAACCATATATCAGTTAACAAAGTGACAAGTCCATGAATTAACTCGCCTTTACATGTGCCAGTCTCTCATGTCTTCTCATTCACGTTGCACCTCTCTCTTTCTCTTCACTCACTCTCTCTCTCTCTCTCTCTCTCTCTCTCTAAACAAGAGTTTTTATCCGTTTTAGCTTTTTATTTTGTTCTATTCTACCAACTTTTAATACTGGTTTTGGCTCGTCTGATAAAGCATATATTATATTAGGTAGAGACTCTTATCTCTTATCTTAATCTTTAGCCATTGGATTCACATTCAACGGTCGGATTGAAAAAGCATGGTGCTTTATCCGTTTCTAAGTTTTGTTTGTATTAATCCCCTAATTTAGTTTCTCTAATTTGTCTTTTGTGAGGCTGCCCGGCTCATTTCAGATCCAACAGTTCTTATACAACCTTATTCAAAATTTTCTGTGAAATAGGCCTGGCCCATAAATATAAAGTCAATAAAAATATAATTCAAGGCCCAATAAAGCTCTATTACTAAGCCCATCAGCCCAGTTTTGGAGGAAATTATTAGATGGAGTCGGTCCATGATAGACTCATCAGTATAAGCAAGAAATAAAATGTATTATTGGTTGAGTTACGATAAACCATGTTCAGAAAATACAATCTCTTTCTTCTTCTCTATCTGCTTTCTCTCGAGTCGCGCCACTCTCAAGTCTCAGTGTTGGTTGCTCAGCCATGGCGCTCGCCTCTTCTAGCTTCGCCTCCTTCTCATCTTCTCCTAGACTCGCTCCAAGAGGAAGACAATCTCTCAATGGAAGTGGAAGCTTTCTTCATTGTCAATCAACTCGTGAGGTTCGTCCGCCCAAGAGAGCCCTCGTAACCACAAAGGTGGGTGTGTGATTTCATCAATTTCTGGAACGAGATTGGTATCTGTTAGATATGATATGCGATTGAACAGGTGAAGAATAAGAGGGCGGCGGCTGAAGAGGTGGACATGACAGTGGCGGCGCCGGATCTGGCGTCGCATCTGTTCCGGAACCGGATCGTGTACCTGGGAATGCCTCTCAACAAGAAGGTAATGGAGTTGATGATCGCTCAGTTTCTCCATCTTCAGAGCATGGATACTCTCAAGCCCATCTATTTTTACATTAACTCCACTGGAGTCAACAAGGCACTCTCTCTCTCTCTCACTCCTCTCTTTTATCTCGTTCTTATCTCAAATCAAATCTAATTTCTTCTTCTTCTTCGTTTTCTTCTCAGAATGATGCGAGATTGGGCTACGAAACTGAAGCATATACACTCTACGACATGATGGGGTCTGTACATCATTAAATTCTCCTGACAAAAACAGATTTTTTTCCTTTCAAAATTTGCTAATAAAAGTGAATGAATTTGTTTGATTTTGCAGCTCAATAAAGGCGCCGATTTTCACTCTGTGTGTGGGAAATGCGTGGGGAGAAGCTGCGCTGCTATTGGCTGCTGGTCAAATAGGAAACCGAGCCGCTCTTCCTTCAGCCTCTATCATGATTAAAGAGGTGAACTAATTCACAAAAAAGCCCCTGCTTTGTTGCAAATTGCAAAAAAGCCCTTACATTATCGCAAATTTCCAAAAAAAAACTACCATTAGTTTCTTACTTCAATTATTTGAAGAACTTTTCTTAGTTTGATTAACATCTCTTTCTCTCTCTTCGATTAGTTTCTTACTTCAATTATTTGAAGAACTTTTCTTAGTTTCTTACTTCAATTATTTGAAGAACTTTTCTTAGTTTGATTAACATCTCTTTCTCTCTCTTAGATTAGTTTCTTACTTCAATTATTTGAAGAACTTTTCTTAGTTTGATTAACATCTCTTTCTCTCTCTTAGTTTGGAACTAATGGTATGTTTTTTTTTCTTTCCAAAATTTGCAATAATATAGAGGCTTTTTTTGGCGATTTGCAACAAAGCAGGGGGCGTTTTGGCAAATTTCTGATTGTTGTTTCTTTTTGGGAAATTCTGTAAAATGTTAAAATTTGATTTTAAATTTTTTGTTATTGTGCAGCCGTTTTATAGGTTTCAGGGCCCACCAAGAGTTGCTCATATTGCAATAGAGGAAATAAAAAATATGAAAGATGCGATGGTATCTTTGTTATTATTTTCATAAATTGTTCAGTATATTTTGTTTATACATAATGTTTCAAAATTTGAATTATTTTTATTTATGAAGGTGGATCTATTGGCAGAACATACAGTTCAAACAAAGGAGAGAATTGAAGAGGATATAAAACGGCCGAAATATTTTGCGCCTCAAGAGGCTATTGAATATGGTTTGATTGACAAGGTATTTTCATTATTTCAATATTAAGAAAAAAAAATAATAATAGGGGTGAAACCGTAAATTCATCAAACATACTGGTGAAGAGGCAATTTAATGGGTAAACATACAATCTTGCAAAATATAATGATATTATGATGAACATGAAATTATACCAAAGATTATGCAACATATTTAAGAAATATTTGCTGAATGAAATAAATTGTTATTTATTTATTTATTTTTTTTGATAAAATTTATTTATTTTATTTTATTTGCAGGTGTTGTATAATGAAGAAGGTCAAGAGAGTAATGGAGTTTTTTCACTGTTAAAAGGATCCAAGTTAACTTAAAATGATAAAATTACTCTTTTCCTGAATTTTTAGTGGTAGATGAAATTAAGTTTTGAAGATTAATCTTTTTGGTAGTTGTATATTTAGTTTGAAAAAAGATCTTTATTTATCTTGAATTGAAATGCTGGAACTTGTAGAATTTTAGATTTTCTTTTAGCTAAAATAGAATGTGTTGTATTGCAATATATGATTTAATTTTTTTTTCTTTTCAAATTCCAATTAAATTCCATGTAAAATAATCTATTGGCTAAAATTACTATATGGCATGGTTCAAATATATTCAAGTTATATAATATTAACATCAATTAAATTAAACAATAATGCATATAGCATGATTAAAATGACATTTATAAGATATGTTGGAACGGACGAATGAAACTTGGTGGCTGTGTTGCTCGAAAAAAATAAAAAAACGAAACTTGGTGGCTGTGGAACAGGTGTACCTAAAATATAATGAAAAAGAGCAGAGCATAAGCTCAGATTAGATTAGATTCCGATTCAGACAGAACAGAGTTTAATGCAGTACATCCCGTTACGGCTCGAGCGCAAAATCTATCGATTCCCCTCTTCTCCTATCCTTCCCTTCCTGAATTAATCTTCTTCTCTTTAATCTTCGTTTTTTGTTCGGATTCGGCGGTGCCAGATTCGTGTTGGAAGCTCGGATCTGTATTGTATGTGGAACAACCCTTTTTGCGTCGGAATTGGAGAATCTTAAGAAGAAGAAGAAGAAAGGAGGGGGAGATGGTTTTCGTGTGGCTGATTTCCTTCTTCCTCCTCATAGCTCTCATCGGCCTTGTCATTTTTCAGGTATTTTGATTTTCTCCCCAATTCCATGAAATTTCTCTAACAAATCAACGATTTAACTGATTGGTTCCACTCATAAGTCAGTAATTCGATGAATTTCTCGTCTTATTGCAGATCATGTGTTTGGCGGATCTTGAATTCGACTACATAAATCCGTACGATTCAGCCTCACGCATAAACAAAGTGATAATTCCAGAATTTGTTTTGCAAGCTGTTTTGAGCTCGCTTTTCCTCTTTTCTGGCCATTGGATTATGTTTCTCTTCTCTCTTCCGTTTGTTTACTACAATTACACTCTGTGAGTTCTTGATTTGTTTCAATTTTAATCTCACCAGTTAATTCTTTTTTATTTATGATGAATTTTAAATAATTTTCATTTTAGGTATGATAAGAAGCAGCATTTAGTGGATGTGACAGAGATATTTAATCATCTAAATAGAGAGAAAAAACGACGGTTAATTAAGCTCGGCTCTCTTGTGGTTCTTCTCTTCTTCTCTTTATTCTGGTAATTTATTTATCAAATCGTATGCTAAAGTTCTTTCCTTTTTCTTTTCCAAATTTACATTACGTAGTTAGCAATCATATCATATTACTTGTTTATGTTTCAGGATGATTTGGAGCGTGTTGGAAGATTATTAAAAGAAAATGAACTGAAATAGAGCTACAAAGGGCTTTGAAATGAAGATTCAAATCAGTGTTGTAACATTCTTATGTTTCATGTAATTTGCTGCTGTTTATTGTAAAATCTGAAACATTTTTTTGACCTATTTCTAAGCTCTCAGATTTGTACGAGACTCAGTATTTTTGTTGGAGTTAAATAGTCAGAATGTGGACAGAAAGGGAGAAATATCCTTCTCAAAAATCTTTTTTTTCAACATCATTGTGAAATCTTTTGCTTCTCTCGGTTTACTTCATATTTGACGTTTCTTTCCTTGGGGTGATTTGGTGTAACTTGCCTATTGCCTTACACTATATACAGTTTTTTGTATTATTTTCTGAAAGCCCACGGGCCTTTAATAAAAAGAAAAAAGAAAATGCCCAATTTGGCCTTCTGTGCAGAAGCAGGTGGAGATTGAAGACAGCTAGCTGGCTAGCTCACTCCTCCTCTTTCTTTTGTTGTTTTATTGAAATTCAGATCGGCTCAATTTCAAATCCTTTCTGTTCTTTGCCTCTCCAAAAAATCGAGGATAGGGCCATGGTTAGAAACAAGCCGGGAATGGTTAGCGTGAAGGACATGCCGCTGCTTCAGGACGGGTCGCCGCCGTGAGGTTTGGCTCCGTCGAATTAGGGTTTTTAGACCCACTCCGACCAAGAAACCCTCTTCCTTTCCTTGGATCGACAGCAAATATGAACCGCTCTCAGGACGAACCCTAATCTAGGTACTTTTCAATATGATTTTTTTTCCTCAAGTTTTTATCTGTTTCTTTTTGGAAATGTTTTGAGAATTTTTTCTTCTCAGCCTTCAAATTGGTAATTTATCTTGTTTCTATCTGATGTTAAGTGTCTCGAAATCATTGTTTTCCAATAATGTGCTGATTTTAGCTGTCAAAATGATCAATTCTGTGATAATTTAGAAGTTTCTGAGCTAGATCTACTTTCCTAAATAATCTAATCATATTTTCCAAAAGTTAATTGAATAAATTTTATTAAATGTTTTTGTATATTTTCAGGTGGATATTTGTCTAAGTGACGGAACCTTGGCCCGTGAAGCTGTACCTAGAGGCGCCTCAACTGGTAAATATCTTATTATTTCTTGCTGTGAAATTGTAAATTTATAATAATTCTTTACATATTAATTCTCTAATTAAGCCCGACCATGACACGTCACTTCCTGTGTGTGTGAGTGAACGAAAGGTGCGAGCATAACAAGTCTCAAGGACGAGAGGAGGCTTAGACGTGAGAACCATCTCCGATTGGGTACAGATCACTGTGTTTTTTCCTTTTGAAATCTGGTACGGATCAGTGTGTTAAACACCATTTCAGCCATTTCTTTTTATATCTCATCGTTTTTTAATTAGGATAGTTCCAGGAAAAATCACCTTGTTTTCTGTGTGGTAATTAGATCTCCCTCCCTCTCTAAATCAATAGATTTCTTAGCGATATGAATCCTTTCAGTATTGGTTTTGTTCTATTTTTTAACCAATAGAAATCAAATTAAACTTATTTATAAATTTATTTAATTTCTCTCTATTAATTATTATGCATTAGCTTCTCTGATAACCAATTGCATGCAGGAGCAATGCTGGAGCATCCAAGACCGCCGATTCCGATCACGTCGCCAAGCGGAGAGTACCCGACCGTGTCCTACCCACTGAACCCTAAACCGTTTAAAACCCGCTAAAAACCCGAATATTTCTGACCCGAACTCGACCCGTTAAATCTGAATATAAAAGAAGACACAAGTCAGAACCTTCCATTAGTTTACCCTCTGTTTTGTGTCTGAGCAAGAAAGAAAGAGAGCTCTAAAATATGGCGGCTGTCAATCCAAACGGAGCTTTCACCAATGGGGCATTAGACGCCTCAAAAATATGGAAATTGTGTAAGTTGCAAAGAAAAAAAATGAGGAAATACTTGCAACTTTTTTGTCAACTTATAAACTCTTGTTTGCTTAATCAAAAATATTATTTATTATTTTTGATTAAAAATATTTATTCTTTTAGGCATTGTTTGTGAAAACTTGGGCTTAATGAAAAATGTTATTTATTATTTTTGATTAAAAACTATTAATTTTTGTAGGCACTGTTTGTGGATAGTTCGAAGCGCGATCACGCTTTTGAAAAGCGCAATACTTTGGGAGGATTTAGTAATCAATGCTCAAAATTGTAAGGTTTGTTCCACGCGAGCGATTGTGAAGGGCTGAAGAAAGTGATTTTGCGTGTAAGACTGAACTTGACCAACTTCACGATTTCTTTAAGTCAGATTCCATGCTTTTCATCACTGCAAAATGGAAGGTACAAATTAGTCATGTCTCATATAATTTTAGATTTTTTTCGTGATTAAAACTACGATTTGTTTCTCCACCGAATGAGACAGGGATGTTGGTGGTTGAATCTGTTGTAAGTATTTTTTTTGCACTTTAGTCCTTCAAAAATATTAATATTTACTTTGACATTTTTTATTGTAAAAACATGTTTTCTTTTATTTTTAATTTTAGGTACCAGGTGCGCCAGCACATAAGCATTTGGAACCTCGTGATATATTAATTCGTGCAAATGGAGAGGTATATAAAATATATTGTAGTTATTGTTTTATTACCAACATTTATTTTTATCTTGATGGAAAAAATAATAAATTAATAATGAATTCAGGTTTTGACGCAATTTCTTAAATGGAGGTATTACTTGATGAACGTGTTGATAAAGAGATAGAAATTCAGATCGAAAGACGTCCAACTCCAATAACCGTGAAATGAAAGGTGTATTTTTATTTCTTTTATTAAAAAAATTTAGATTTGTTTTATTTTACTTTTTTATTATTTGTCTTTTCCAGGTTCAGGATTTGCATTCGATAACTCCTAATGATTTCATCGAAATCAGCGGTACTGTAATTTACTCTCTCTCGTACTAAGAGGTATTTAAATATTTATTCTTCTCATTTGTTTATTTTAGAAATTATGTGTAATTTTCTTAACAAAATATTTTGTTTGATTAGGTGAGAAATTTCCTTTTCAAATGCGTACATGTTTATGTTGCTTAACAAGGGTACGTAAGCACATTATATTCTAAGAATAATATTATACACAATTTATGCGATTATTTTCTATAAATTACAATTTCACCCATGCAAAATCTCAAAATATTGTATCTAGCCCTACAAAACAACAAATATCATCCTTTCTTTTGTAATAGGGTACATAATACATGATATTAATCACTAATTATAATTTAATTATTGTTTTATATTGTCAGGTACATATTGTCTAGAGCTGCATTACCAAGAGCGATAATAGAGAAACTTGCGCGATGAAATTAATAATCTGAATGATTTAATTTATGTTCTCTCAAAATTAATCGAGGCGCCCTGCTGAGTAAACGAGGATCTTTGATCGCCATCGTAACAAAGTAATTAAAAAATTCTCAACTTTTTAAGGACCTTTTTGTAATTTAGTATCAATACATGGTCTTTTTCGCTAAAAAAAAAATCAAAATATTATAATTTTAGACGGTATTGTATGATGTTATATAAATTATGTGTAAATATTATATTATTTACAGAAATTTCAAACTTTCTAGGGGCTTTTATGCAATTTATTCATAGGATAAGATATTTTTTGCCATGTACTAATGAAAATTGAAATATAATGCTATTTACACTCTGTGCTCGTGACAATATCATATTATATTATTTCTATAAATATTATATTTGACAAATTTTGCAACTTTTTAGGGACTTATTCGTAATTCACACGTAACATAGGGTCTATTTCACAAAAATTAACTCAAATATTATTTTTATTATTTTATTTACATTATGTGCAGGTTACAATAGAAAGACACGAATGGTACGCGCTACCAAAAATATACACACAAGACAGGAATTTCCGGCATATAGATCCTCTCTAGTTTCCTCTACCTTAAACTAGAATGAGAGTAAGAACAAGAGTGATTTCAGATCGTACCCATTCTTGAGAATGATAGTGATTCTTGATCGTGCCTTTCTTGAGAGCGAGAGTGATTCTAGATCGTGCCCGTTCTTGAGAGTGATAGTGGTTTTTGATCGTGTCTTTCTTGAGAGCGAGAATGTCTCTAGGTCGTGCGCATTCTTGAGAGCGATAGTACTTTCCGAACGTGCATTTCTTGAGAGCCAGAGTGAATCCAGACCGTGCTCGTTCTTGAGAGTGTAGTGATTCCCGATCGTGCCTTTCTTGAGAGTGAAAGTGATGCTAGATCGTGCCTGTTCTTGAGCGTGATAGTGATTCCAGATCGTGCCTTTATTGAGAGCGAGAGTGATTCCAGATCGTGCCCGTTCTTGACAGCGAGAGTGATTCGGATTGTGCCTTTCTTAAGAACGAGATTGATTCTAGATCGTGCCCGTTCTTGAGAGTGATAGTGATTCCCGATCGTGCCGTTCTTGAGAATGATAGTGATTCCCGATCAAGCCTTTCTTGAGAGCGAGAGTGATTCCCGATCGTGCCCGTTCTTGAGAACGAGAGTGATTCCAGATCGTGCCTTTCTTGAGAGGAAAGTGATTCCCAATCGTGTCTTTCTTGAGATGAGAGTGATTCCCGATTGTGCCTTTCTTGAGAGTAAGAGTGATTTCCGATCGTGCCTTTCTTGAGAGTGAGTGATTCCCGATCGTGCCTTTCTAGAGAGTGAGTGAGTGATTCCCGTTCGTGCCTTTCTTGAGAGTGAGAGTGAGAGTGATTCCCGTTCGTGCCTTTCTTGAGAGTGAGTGATTCCGATCGTGCCTTTCTTGAGAGTGAGTGATTCCCGATCGTGTCTTTCTTGAGAGTGAGAGTGGTTTCCGATCGTGCCTTTCATGAGAGTGAGAGTGATTCCCGATCGTGCCTTTCTTGAAAGTGAGAGTGATTCCCGATCGTGCCTTTCTGAAGAGTGAGTGATTCCCATTCGTGCCTTTTTGGAGAGTGAGTGATTCCCGTTCGTGCCTTTTCTTGTGAGTGAGAGTGATTCCCGTTCGTGTCTTTCTTGAGAGTGAGAGTGATTCCCGATCGTGCCTTTCATGAGAGCGAGAGTGATTCCCAATCGTGCCTTTATTGAGAACGAGAGTGATTCCCGATTGTGCTTTTATTGAGAACGAGATTGATTCTTGATCGTGCACGTTCTTGAGATCGAGAGTGATTATGATCGTGCCTTTCTTGAGAGCGAGAGTAATTCCAGATCGTGCCCGTTCTTGAGAGTGATAGTGATTTCCGATCGTGCCTTTCTTGAGAGCTAGAGTGATTCCCGATCGTACCTTTCTTGAGAGCTAGAGTGATTCCGGATTGTGCCTTTCTTGAGAGTAAGAGTAATTCTCGATCGTGCCTTTCTTCCGATCGTGTCTTTTTTGAGAGTGAGAGTGATTGCCGATCGTGCCTTTCTTGAGAGTTAGAGTGATTCCTGATCGTGTCCTTTCTTGAGCGCAAGGTGATTCTAGATCGTGCCCATTCTTAAGAGTGATAGTGATTCCCGATCGTGCTATTCTTGAGAGCGAGAGTGATTCCCGATCGTGCCTTTCTTGAGAGTGAGAGTGATTTCGGATCGTGCTTTTCGTGATAGTGAGAGTGATTCACGATTGTGCCATTCTTGTGAGTAAGAGTGATTCCCGATCGTGACTTTCATCCGATCGTACCTTTCTTAAGAGTGTGAGTGATTCTCGATCGTGCCTTTCTTGAGAGTGAGAATGATTCCCGTTCGTGCCTTTCTTGAGAGTGAGAGTGATTCCCGTTCGTGCCTTTCTTGAGAGTGAGAGTGATTCTCGGTCGTGCCTTTCTTAAGTGTGAGAGTGATTCCCGATTGTGCCTTTCTTAAGAGTGAGAGTGATTCCCGATCGTGCCTTTCTTAAGAGTAATAGTGATTTTCGATTGTGCATTTCTTCCGATCATGCCTTTCTTGAGAGTGAGAGTGATTCCCGATCATGCATTTCTTTAGAGTAAGTGATTCTCGATCGTGCCTTTCATGAGAGTGAGAGTAATTCCTGATCGTGCCTTTCATGAGAGTGAGAGTGATTCCCGATCGTGCCTTTCTTGAGAGTGAGAGTGATTCCCGATCGTGCCTTTCTTGAGAGTGAGTGATTCCCGATCGTGCCTTTCTTGAGAGTGAGAGTGATTCCCGATCGTGCCCGTTCTTGAGAGCGAGAGTGATTCCTGATCGTGCCCTTTTTTGAGAGCTAGAGTGATTCCAGATCGTGCCCATTCTTGAGAGTGATATTGATTCCCGATCGTGCCTTTCTTGAGAGCGAGAGTGATTCTAGATCGTGCCTTTCTTGAGAGTGAGAGTGATTCCCGTTCGTGCCTTTCTTGAGAGTGAGAGTGATTCCCGTTCGTGCCATTCTTGAGCGTGAGAATGATTCCCGATCGTGCCTTTCTTGAGAGTAAGAGTGATTTCCGATCGTGCCTCTCTTCCGATCGTGCCTTTCTTGATAGTGAGAGTGATTCCCGATCGTGCCTTTCTTTAAAGTAGGAGTGATTCTCGATCGTGTCTTTCACCCGATCGTGCCTTTCTTGAGAGTGAGAGTGATTCCCGATCGTGCCTTTCTGGAGAGTGAGTGATTCCCATTCGTGCCTCTCTGGAGAGTGAGTGAGTGATTCCCGTTCGTGTCTTTCTTGAGAGTGAGTGATTCTCGTTCGTGCCCGTTCTTGAGAGCGAGAGTGATTATGATCGTGCTTTTCTTGAGAGCGAGAGTGATTCCAGATCGTGCCCATTCTTGGGAGTGATAGTGATTCCCGATCGTGTCTTTCTTGAGAGTGAGAGTGATTTCTGATCGTGCCCTTTCTTGAGAGCGAGAGTGATTCCAGATCGTGCCCATTCTTGAGAGTGATAGTGATTCTCGATCGTGCCTTTCTTGAGAGTGAGAGTGAGAGTGATTCCCGATTGTGCCTTTCTTTAAAGTGAGAATGATTTCCTATCGTGCCTTTCTTCCGATCGTGCCTATCTGGAGAGTGAGTGATTTCCTGATCGTGCCTTTCTTGAGAGTGAGAGTGATTCCCGATCGCACCTTTCTTGTGAGTGGGAGTGATTCCCGTTCGTGCTTCGTGCTGGCATTGAGGTTTCGTATATTATTTTTAAAATAAATAATTATTTTTCTACTTTTCTTTCGCTTAGTAAATAAGCGTACTAAATAGTGAGTTGTATATAGGTGTGTGCAATGAAAGCTCTTGGTTTTAGTGTGAACAGAAAATCCAGCTTGGATTTTGCCGTTCTTACTGGTGGCGAAGTAAGTTTTTTTTTCCTATTTTGTAATTTAACTATATTTATTTGTTTATTTTTAGGGTTTCATCTTATGATAAATATTTGAAACTTGTAGGTAAAACGTGTCG
This sequence comes from Juncus inflexus, assembly GCA_024447665.1. Taxonomy (NCBI): domain Eukaryota; kingdom Viridiplantae; phylum Streptophyta; class Magnoliopsida; order Poales; family Juncaceae; genus Juncus; species Juncus inflexus. Next base: position 6,684,533 of record JAJHPC010000017.1, read on the forward strand.
TTTATGGGACGTCAGAAACACGTCAGAATCCCTCCCGGTATTAAAAGGTCGTATCGGCGCAGTCAGAGGCATTAAATTCTCTTCTGACGGAAATTTCCTCGCGTTTGCCGAGCCGGCGGATTTCGTGCATGTTTATGATGTGAAAAAGGAGTATAGTTCGGCGCAAGAGATCGATTTGTTTGGGGAAATTTTGGGGATTTGTTTCAGTCCGGATTGCGAGTCGCTTTTTGTTGGCGTGTCGGATCGGACGTACGGAAGTTTGTTGGAGTTTAAGAGGAGGCATCAGTATTATTATCTTGACTCACAGCTCTAGTTGTTATATACTGTTGATAGATATGTTTTATTACTTTTTGTTGTTCTTGTGTGTGTAAATGTGTGAAGCTGTGGTGTGCATAGTATAACTTTTTGTTTCTTTTTTTTCCTATGTGATTAGGATTAGATGGGGTATATTATAAAAACAGATTATGAAGTGGTTCACTTATTTATATTTTATCTGCCTTTATTTTGTTTAACATTTTTCTTTTTTTTTTTTTAGCAAAAAGCATTGAGCTTGGCAGAGAAAACAAACTACCTCTTATTCATGATAAATGCGTTTCAGGTATGCAAAGTTGTAAAAAAAGCATACTTGTAAAAGAATAAATATATTTCTCTTGTAAATAAACAATAATTTTTGAATTGGCCTTTTGTCTTTGTTTTGTTAACAGAGTCTAGAAGATGAAATAGTGAGTGAAACCATAATGCAATTAGTGAGCCTTCAATTATGGCACTCTCTTTCTTCTGGCCGCTTTCAGGTACTTTATTTTATTTTTTTGTTTACTTTCCTATTTGTCTTCATTTCAAAATTAGGGTTTAGGGTTTTCCTAATACATTTTTGAAACTTAAATAAACAGATGGAGCTGTGTTTGAACCCTCATTTAATAAAGAAATGAGAAAAAGCTGACTAGAAAAGAAGCCAAAGAAGCCAAGAAAAAGGGTGAGGATTTCGACCCTAAAAAGGTTCTTGAAGTACGGTTCCTTCGTAATCTTATTGAAGAATTTTTAGAGGTAATAATAATAATAGTTTATACAATTACACGAGCAAACAATTCTTCTATTGTAAACTTAATGTGCATTAAATGTATTTCAGATTCTCGATTCAGAGGTGATGGTATCAGAGTCGAATGAAGATTCAATGAATGAGCTGGACCAAATAAATGATTCATGCGTCTTATATTGTGAGAGATTCATGGAATTCTTGATCGATCTGTTAAGCCAACTACCTACTAGACGGTAAGTCATTTCCATTCACTTGAATCACATTCATTCTTTTTGCATTATATTTCTCTAGCATATGATTCAAATGGCTAACAAGTAGTACTTTTTAACATTTCACAGATTCCTAAGGCCGTTGGTTGCTGACCTGGCGGTGGTGTCGAAATGCCACCTCAGCATGCTTTACACGCATGAGAAGGGTCGTTTGTTCTCTCAGCTCGTTGACCTGCTTCAGTTCTACGAGGGATTTGAAATAGATGACCATTTCGGTACGCAATTGTCTGACGATGATGTCATGCTGACTCATTACTCTCGCCTCCAGGCCTTTCAGCTCCTCGCCTTCAAACAAGTCCCTAAGGTAATTAAATATTTTATTATTTTATCCCTTTTTCGCTTCATTTTTTTGATTGATTACATTGGATTTAACATGATATTTCTTGTTGTTTTGTAGTTGCGAGACTTCTCAATGTGCAACATTGGTTCTATTCACAAACGAGCCGATCTGACAAAAAAGCTTCTTGTCTTGTCGGATGAGGAATTACGCGAGCTGGTCTGCCAAAAGGTGAGTCATAATTACTAATTCTAATCTTAATAAATATGCAACAGATAAATAACTAAGACTTAATTTAAATGGTTTTTCCCATTTTAATTTGCAATTTTGTGTTGAAATCATAGTTACAAACTCTCTCAAAAAATAATTAATCAATACTTTAACGTAATAAACTAACTTTTATCCATTTTAATTCGTACTCTTCTTTTTCAACAGCTGAAGCTAATTTCGGAAAACGATCCATGCAGCCCACGACGAGATTTCCTAACGGAAGTAATGATCTCGTTTTTCTCAAAACGACAATCACAAAAAGAAGCGATAAACGCTCTGCCACTTTATCCGAACGAGCAAATAATGTGGGACGAGTCTCTCGTTCCGAGCATAAACTACTCTGGCGAGGGCTGTCTCGCTCTCCCCAAATTAAACCTCCAATTCTTGACCTTACACGATTATTTGTTGAGAAATTTCAATTTGTTTAGGCTCGAATTGACGTATGAAATCCGTGAGGATATACAAGAGGCCGTACCGCATTTGCTAGCGTACGTGAATAATGAAGGAGAGACGAGTTTTAGAGGTTGGTCTCGCATGGCGGTACCGTTTAAAGGGTTTAGGATTAAAGAGGTGAAGCAACCGAATATTGGCGAGGTAAAACCGGCTTCTGTAACGGCTGAGATTGAATTTACGGTGTCGAGTTACCGAGCTCAAGTTCGGTCCAAGTGGGATTCTTTAAAAGAGCATGACGTGTTGTTTTTGCTCTCGATTCGGCCTTCGTTTGAGCCTCTGAGTGCTGACGTGGCGGATAAATCGACGGTTCCCGAGCGATTAGGGTTACAGTTCGTGCGTGGTTGTGAAGTGATTGAAGTTAAAGATGAAGAGGGGAATTTGATGAATGATTTTACCGGAAGGGTAAAAAGGGAAGAATGGAAGCCTCCGAAGGGAGATTTACGTACCGTAAAAGTTGCATTGGATCCCGCGCAATATCATATCGATGTCACCGAAAAGGAATCGGATGATGTGTACGGGTCGTTTAATATTTTGATGAGAAGGAAGCCGAAGGAGAATAATTTCAAGGCGATTTTGGAGTCGATTAGGGATTTGATGAACGAGACTTGTATCGTGCCTGAGTGGTTGCATAATATATTTTTGGGGTACGGGAATCCGTCGGCCGCTCAATGGGTTAATATGCCCGATTTGTTAGATGAGATTGATTTTAAGGACACTTTTCTCGATTCAGAGCATCTAGTAGATTGCTTCCCCAATTATGAGGTAAGTGATCTAGAAGTAATCATTGTAAATTTGAAATTTGCAAAAAAGTCCCTGCATTATGCCTAAATTGCAAAAAAGGCACCTTACTGTTAGTTTGAAGTTATAACCGTTAGTTTTAATAGTTTAATCACTTGAAAATTAATTTTTAAATATTAATTAATATTTTTAATTTAGAAAAATATTTTTGTTTTTACTGATTTTTTTTATTTTTTTGTGTATTTTTGTGTAGGTTTCGTTTGTGAATTCGGACGGTACGGAAAGTACAAACCCGAGCCCGCCGTTCCGTATTAAATTTCCAGACTCATTAAAAAGAGATGCTAAAAATCTACCAGGCAATAATGCCAGGCTGGCACTTGATGATCAAAATAACGCACAAAAGGAGAAATTGGTGGTCGAGTCTTATGTACCGGCCGATCCCGGTCCGTACCCGCAAGACAAACCTAACCAAAACTCTGTTAGATTCACACCCACTCAGGTAAACTTATTATATGCATTAATTATGATCAAACTTTATTTTTTCGTGTGTGAATATGGTTGTAATGAAGTTATCATATATGCGCGTAGGTTGGGGCGATAATTTCAGGAGTTCAGCCCGGTTTGACCATGGTTGTGGGCCCGCCTGGTACCGGAAAGACTGACACGGCGGTACAGATATTAAATGTGCTTTACCATAATTGCCCTTCTCAGAGGACTCTTATTATTACTCATTCAAATCAAGCTCTCAACGATCTCTTCGAGAAGATCATGCAGGTGAGTTACTAATCTTATGTTTCCCCATCTCAAATCGTGATGATAATTAATTAAGGGAAATTTTTAAATAACCCTCTGACTTTTCTGAATATTACAAAAAAAAACCCCTCACTTCTCAGATTTCTCAAAAAATCCTCTATGGTGTTAAAAGTTGACAATTTATGGTTAAATATTTTTTTTATTGAAAAGTGAGTTTTTTTTTTAGTATTCAGAAAAGTTAAGGGGCTATTCGGAAATTTCCCTTCATTAATTAATTAAAGAATTACTATGTTGTTTTGTTTTATTTATTAAATAAATAAATAATAAATTTATTAAATAATTAAATAAATAAATAAATAATAAAAAAAAAAAAAAATTAATTAACATCTTGTTCTACAGAGGGACGTACCGGCAAGGTACCTGCTCCGTTTAGGTCAAGGCGAGCAAGAGCTCGCGACTGACCTCGACTTCAGCCGTCAGGGCCGAGTCAACGCCATGCTGGTCCGTCGTCTAGAACTTTTACAAGAAGTCGAGCGGCTCGCGATTTCCCTCTCTCTCCCTGCTGACTCAGCGCACACGTGCGAGGCCGCAGGGTACTTTTGGTTGTTGCACGTTTATTCCAGGTGGGAGCGGTTTGTTGTTGAGGCGGAGGAGAATAGGGATAAGAAGGGGTTTGTGAAGGAGAGGTTTCCGTTTAGGGAGTTTTTTGCGGATGTGAGTGAGAGGGTTTTTGGAGGGGAGGATTTCGAGAGGGATATGAGGGCGGCCAGAGGCTGTTTTAAGCATTTGTCCACCATGTTTCAGGAACTTGAAGAATGCAGGTTTGTGTGCTTTCAGTATGATACTAATTTGATGAATGTCATAATTTCATGTATACCCCTATAAAAAGTGAAATATCACCAATTCCCCTACAGAACCACTTAAATATCGTGGTGAAATTTGGCCTTATATGTGATCATAACTAAGCCATTCACTGATCCTCATATTTATATGTTAATATTTCAGGGCGTTTGAGCTTCTCAAATTGACAGCAGACAGAGCGAACTATTTAATGACAAAACAGGCGAAAATCGTTGCGATGACATGCACACACGCGGCCCTAAAACGCAAAGATTTCCTCCAGCTCGGATTCAAATACGACAATCTGTTAATGGAAGAAAGTGCTCAGATTTTAGAAATCGAAACCTTCATCCCCATGTTATTACAAAGACAAGAAGATGGCCATGCGCGGCTCAAAAGGTGTATTTTAATCGGGGACCACCACCAGCTGCCACCTGTCGTCAAAAACATGGCCTTTCAGAAATACAGCCACATGGACCAATCGTTATTCACCCGGTTCGTGAGATTAGGCGTGCCATATATTGAATTGAATGCACAAGGTAGGGCTCGACCGAGTATTGCTAAGTTATACAACTGGCGGTACAGAGAATTAGGGGATTTAGGGTTTGTGCGTGAGAATCCGATTTTTCACAAGGCGAATTCTGGATTCTCGTTCGAGTATCAGTTGGTGAATGTTGAGGATTATAACGGAAGAGGCGAGTCAGCACCGTCTCCTTGGTTTTATCAAAACGAAGGGGAAGCTGAGTATATTGTTAGCGTGTATATTTACATGAGATTATTAGGGTATCCAGCGAGCCGTATTTCGATTCTGACGACGTATAACGGACAGAAGCTTTTGATTCGTGACGTCATCAATCGACGGTGTAAAATGTATGGAATCGAGCCGCCTAACAAAGTCGCGACTGTTGATAAATTCCAAGGGCAACAAAATGATTTCATTCTGTTATCTCTCGTGCGGACTCGGTTTGTCGGGCACTTGAGAGACGTCAGAAGGTTGATTGTCGCGATGTCTCGCGCGAGGCTCGGTTTGTATGTGTTTTGTAGACGCGAGTTATTTGAGCAGTGTTTTGAGTTGCAGCCGACTTTTAGGTTGTTGATTGAGAGGCCGGATAAGTTGGGTTTGAATCTGGAGGAGACGAGTCCGTTTACGGAGCGGTTGGTTGAGAGTAACGGAGTTGTGAGGTTTGTGCAAGGGGTCGAAGATATGGAGCAGATTGTTAATTTGAGGTTGCACCAGCTCTATCAGGTATAGTATAGATTAGGGTTTAGGGTTTAATTTGTTTGTTAGTTTTGCGTGATGAACTGATGTGAAGTTGGTGTGTTTTGGTTTGGACAGATGCAGACGATGAACCGAAATGCGCGGATCGGAAATGGAGCTGAAGTAGAAGAAGAAAAAGAGTCAAAAATGGGTCTTGATTCCAACACA